>WOXC01012066.1:0-437956 GCA_011680675.1 Gymnobelideus leadbeateri | reverse complement strand
CTTTCTTCCTCACTTCCCTATTTCTGAAGACATCATTATCCTTCTAGTCACCCAGGTTTTGCAGTCTTGGAGGCATCTCTGGCTCTTCTTTTTCCCTCATTCTCCATCATCATTTTGCTAAATCTTGTCCATTTTACCCCCACAATATCTTTCACATCTTTCCCTTTCTCTATACTCCCAGGACCACCACCTAAATTCAGGTCCTCCTCACCTTAGATCAGAGATTTAGCTTATTAACATAATCTACCCCTAAACTTACATTTTACCTGTATATTTATTTTCACCTAAACAATTGTAGTAGTCTCCTAATTTCTCTCCCTGATTGAAGTTTCTTCCCTCTTTCATTCATTTACCACACAACCGCAAAAGTAATATTCCTAAAGCATTGATCTGATAACATCACTTCCCCACTCAAAAAGTTTCAACTGCTCCCTGTTGACGATGATAAAACACAAACTCTTCTTTTCGGTATGCAATACCCTTCACAACCTGGCAACTGACCTTTGAAGGCTTATTAGACATTAGTTCCTTTCACATATTATATATTCCAACCAAACTGACCTATTCAACTCATGCCTGATATTCCATTTCTCATCTTCATGCCTTTGCATGCCATAGCCTGTCCCACACATCTAGAATTCATTCTCCCCTTCCACCTCAGAGAACCTTTCAATTCCTTTAAAGTTCAGCACAAGTGGCCCCTTCTACATGCATTTTGACCCCTCCCCCACAACCAGTTGCTAATAATGCATGTCTCCTGAAATTATCTTGTATTTATTTTTTTATATATCTGATATTTCCTTATATAGTATATACTCTGAAGCTACTCTCCCCTCCCCAAAATTAACAGACTTGGCCCCCAAAGAGTGATTGCTATATCCTCTTAGGGCTCTTGGGGTAGTTCTGAAAGGTAGGAGCAGTTTTTCTAATTTTATAGCTCCCAGCCATTGTGCTTCTCCCACGTGATTATCTCTTACTATCAATTACTTACCAGAATAAATTACCAGTAAGAAATGTGTCACTAGAATGGTGATATAATTGGTACAAAATGTCCCCTACAGTCCTGTCCCCAAGGTTTCTAATACAGTATCCCCACGCTATATATACCACCAAGAGAAATTGGGTTTAAACTTAGATAGCACATGAAATAAAGGGGTAACACAGCTCCTGGATGGAAGTCCTTTTGCTAGAGTCCTCAGAATATTATTCTTAGTATGGGATAGCCTTTCTGCTAGGCTCCTCATACATAAAGTGTTGAATCTGCTTTTCCTCATCTTGTTCCTTCTGGCTTCAGTTCCCTTTGCAGATACTGTTGCCAACCACAACTGTGCTACAGGAGAATGGGCATTGCTAGCACTCTGATGAGAAAGCTGAAGCTCTTGAACCTCTGAAGCACACAAAATCTTCCTTTTATCAAATTGGGGATGGTCAAGGAAACTGAGGTCGATGCTACTTTGTTTCTATTCCTTTTTCAAGGACTTGATTAGAAACTTCTTCTACCACTAAACTTCTAAATACTTCAAACCTTGATTGCATACAAGCTTTCTGGCTTTATATATGCCCCTCACATAATGGGGCAGCTAGGTGGCACAGTGGATAGAGTACCAAGCCTGGAGTCAAGAAGACTCATCTTTCTAAATACAAATCTGGTCTAAGACACTTACTAACTGTGTGACCCTGGGCTAGTAATTTAACCCCATTTGCCAAGAAAACCCCAAATGGGGTCACAGTTAGACAACTGAAAACAATTGAATAATTGAGCCCTGAGAGATTAAATGACTTGCCCAGTCAATATGTGGCAGACTTATGACTTGAATTCGGATCTTCCTGGCTTGAAGGTTAGTTCTCTATGTCATATACCACCCTTCCTTTCAATCTTCTTAAGTACAATTAGAACTAATCTTATTCTTTTTACAGTTTCCTGATTTTTTTGGTTTTAGGTTATAGAGCTGTACCGCCAGAGACAGGGAGCTAGAGTCTCTGGAAGATACCTATGTTTGAGTATGGTTCCTTGTGCATGGTAAATGGAAAGTCAAGGATTCAATTTAAAAAATAACCTTGGTATAGTTTAGGGTGAATTGTAAATTTCTATTGTAAATTTCTATTCATTTCACTCTAGAGAAGAGCATTGACCATAATATTACCTTCTACAAATCTTAAAATTTCCTTTACCATCTATCTTCTATGTTTACTACTAAGCTTCATTAAAGAGTAAGATTTCCAAGCCCTTAAAAGAGTACAGTTTCTTCAATAAACAATCTTGAAAATATTTCTTATAGGTGCTTTTAAAGATTTCATTTCCTTTTAAAACTAAAAACTGCTGAAATGCAGCATTTTTACAGAACACTTTTATTTTCATATATATAAGAAAAAGTAAAGGGCCTGTTACTGACCTAGTTGGAATGGGCCATAAGAGAGATTTTATGGCTTTATTTCTTTAAATGTTAGGTCTGAAGGTGATTTTTTTTCTCATTTTTTCTTCCTACTTTAAATCAAATGAAACCATCATCAAAACAACAAAACTGACTGTGATGGACTAAACTAAAGGACTCTCCACAGGAAAAGAAACCAAGCTAGTATGCATTGGTGACCCTAGAGTAGAGAGAATAAAGAACAAATTCTTCACCTTGGCCTTTTTAACACTTCCTGGCATCTTCTTTGACAGACAGCAACATTTCAGAGAGGGGCACTCCCAAGTTACAACTTTAGTACCTGTCACAAATATGAAGCAGGTGGGACCATTTTTATGCATTTTGCCACTGAATCTGAGATGGAGAAAAGAGAGTAAAGCATTGCAATGGGAGGTGGAAGGAGTGAGAAGGATAAATGCTTAAAGAAAAATTAAAGCTAGAATGTCAATCTCTTAAAGAGGTTATTTCCTTCTAATTAAGAAAGATTCAAATAAGAAATAAATGAGTAAATATAGACTGTTTTTAGTGATGTGCTTTTTAAATCAGATGCTGGAATCAAAACAAGATAGAAAGCAAAAACCAAAATAAAAGAAATTAACAATTAGTACTTTAATGTTTGCAAAGTACTTTCCTGTGGCACAAATGTTCAAGTGTTAGTGTCCCCACAGAGATTAAATTTCTGGCCCTGTTTCTCACTGCTAGCAAGTGCTAGAAGTGGAATTCTTGAACCCAAGGTCAAATATTTTTTAAGTGAACTGCCTAGACCCATGATATATGAACTCTGACATTGCTTCTGGAAGGGGTATGACAATTGACAGTATCATCATTCTAGGTACTTTTCTAGCCAAAATGTCCCCTTTCATATGGAAGTATCTCCCCCTCTTATAATATAAGTTCCCTAAAGTCAGGGACTTTCTTTGCTTTACATAACTTTATACGACTAGCACTTTGCACAGGGTTTCATGCATAGGAACTGCTTCATAGATGATTTTTAGTTATTTCATTCATTAATTCATTTATTCATTCACTCATCAATCAAACCAAAGATTTTCTTTATCCAAACAGGATTATTAGGGGCGGCTAGGTGGCACAGTGAATAGAGTGTCAGTCCTGGAGTCAGAAGGACCTGAGTTCGGTTCCTGCCTCAGAAACTTAATGCACACACAAACAAAAACCTATCCATGTGACCTTGGGCAAGTTAACCCCAATTGCCCTCCAAAAAGCAAAAAAAAAACAAAAACAAAACAGGATTATTTTTGTTGTTATTAAAAAGCAACTATAAGAAATTGAATAAGCCATAAATGAGCTCCCTAAGAAAAAATATCCCCAGGACCAGATGGAAATACAAGGGAATTCTACCAAAAATTTTAAAAATAATCAGTTCCGGGGCGGCTAGGTGGCGCAGTGAATAGAGCGCCGGCCCTGGAATCAGAAGGACCTGAGTTCGGAGCCGGCCTCCAACACCTAATCCGCACAAACAAAAACCTAGCCGTGTAACCTTGGGCAAGTTACTTAACCCCAATTGCCCTAAAGGGGCGGCTAGGTGGCGTAGTGAGTAAGAGTGCCGGCCTCGGAGTTTGGATGACCCGAGATCAGATCCGGCCTCAGAAAATGAGCACCCACGCATAAATCAAATGACTAGCCGTGTAACCTTGAGCAAGTTACTTAACCCCAATTGCTTTAAAAAAAAAAAAATTAATCAGTTCCAATACTATACAAATTATTTGGAAAAAATAGCTAAATAAGGAGTTCTATAAAATTCTTTCTATGACACAAATCGATATCCAAACTGAGGAAAGCAAAAACAGAGAAAGAAAATTATAGGCCAATTTTCCTAATGAATAATGATGCAAAAAAATTTAAATAAAATACTAGCAAAGGGATTATATCAATATATCACAAAGCTCATGAACTATGACAAGATGTGATTTATACCAGGAATGCAGAGTGAGTTCAACATTAGGAAAACTATAAGTATAATTGACAATATCAATAACAATTACAACAAAAATCATATCATTTACACAATAGATACATAAAAGGCTTTTTACAAAATACAACACCCATTCCTATTAAAAATCCTAGAAAGCATGGGAAGAAATGGAGACTTTCTTTAAATGATAAGTAGTATCAATATAAAATCAAGAGCAAGAATTATCTATAAAGGAGATTAATCTAAAAGCTTTCCCAATAAGATCTGGGTGAAGGAAGGATGTCCATTATCACCACTGTTATTCAATATTATATTAGAAATGCCAACTATAGCATGAGACAAGAAAAATAAATTGAATAAATAGAAACAGGCAATGGAAACAAAATTATCATTCTTTTTTTTTTAATTGGAGGGGGAAAGGCAAGGCAATTGGGGTTAAGTGACTTGCCCAAGGTCACACAACTAGTAAGTGTGTCAAGTGTCTGAGGCCAGATTTAAACTCAGGTCCTCCTGACTCCAAAGTAGGTGCTCTATTCACTGTACCACCTAGCTGCCTCCTGAATTATAACTCTTTATTTTTTTTTTTCAGTAGAAAGTTCTTATACCAAGGAGATTATAGATTGTTTTAAAGGGCATAAGATGTGAAAAAGTGATAACAATTCAGGCCAAGACCATTTCCAGCTTCTATATGCCAATCTTTTCCTTCCTCTCTTTTTCTCTTCATATATTCTCTTCATTTTCACCCTGTGATTACAGAATTTACCTCTCTCCCTTTCGAAAATTAAGTTTTCCACCCATATGTTCCAACTCATCATCTACAGACTCCATTGGGAATTTGTTCCTTTAATTATCATCCCCTCTTACTCTTTGAACTTCTCTCTTTTCACTACCTCCTTTTCTTATACCTCCAAATATGTATAGTTTCCTTTCTTTTAAAAGAAACTTTTAACTTGGCTTTGCTGCTTTCTTTGAAATACCACTTTATTTTTCTACTTCCTTTACAACAAAACTTCTCACAATTGGTTTACACCAGGGGTATGCTTTTCCTCACAACCCAGTCTTATTTTTTTCTGCTTCTGCCCCAACTATTTTACTCAGAATGCTTTCTTAAAGGTTATCAATCACTTGACAGTGTCCAAATCCAATTACCAATTTCAATCCTAAACTTTGCCTTGAAATGAATCTCAAAATTAGAAAGGAAGCCATAGATCATCCAGGCTATGACCTTTCAAAACACAAATCGCCTCTATATACAGACTAAGTTGAAGGCCTCCAGTTAAGAGAAATTAGCTACTTGGGAAGCTAGTCCATTCCATTTCTGAAATGATATTACAAAATTTTTCCTTATTTTGAGGCAAAATCTATATATCTATAACATCCACACAGTAATACTAGTTCTGTTCTTTAGAGTCCAGAAGAATAAGTCTAAGGTCCCTAATATATGACATAGGAAATCATGTTCTCACTGTCTTTTAATCTTCAGGCTAAATAACTAAGTTGCTTCAACTAATCATACTCAGGTATGTTCCCTATGTTGATGGCATCACAGAGATTTTCAAATATCTGAGTAGGATCAGAAGTTTCACTGTTCACTCATATTCCACTTGTAATCCACTAAAATTCTCTGATCTTTGTCACATGACCTGCAATTTCATTGCTTCTGTATTTGTTCAACAATTTATAAATCCCAATTCATTTTCATCATGCTGTTGTTGCTCAGTCACTGTTCAGTCATGTCTGATTCTTCATGATTTCATTTGGGGATTTTTAGGCAAAGATAATGGAATAGTTTGCCATTTCCTTCACCAGTTCATTTTATAGATGAGGAACTGAGACAAAGAGGGTTAAGTGACTTTCCTGGGGTGACACAGCTAGAAAATGTCTGAGGCCAGATTTGAACTCAGGAAGATGAGTCTTTCTGACTCCAGCCTGATTCTCTATCAATTGCACCTAGATGACCCTTCATCATATTAGGTTTGGCCAATCATTTCAGCTTATTGAGTTCTTTTGAATCTGATCTTGTCACCTAACATGTTGCCTATCCTTCCCATATTTATATCATATAAATTTAATGAACACATCATTGATTGTCTTTATCTGAGTCAATGATAAAAAATGCCAAACAGAACAAAGCCAAAGGGCAGAGCCTAGTTGCCTTCATTGGATCCTACTCATTCCCCAAGTCCTAATATAAGGATTTCTGAAGGATCGATTTTCTGTTGCTTTTCAGTTTATTACACTCAGAGATCTGTTCTTTCCCAAGGCAGCTACTATTATCTATATAGGTGACTTTGAAATCTACATCTATTCCCAGATTTCTCTCCCAAACTATTTTCATATTTTCTCTTGCTAATTGGATATCTCTACCTGGATATTCCACCAGTATCTCAAAATCCTGATCTATATATTGCTACTGGACTTGGATGACTCCATAGAAGGAAGTAAGGCTGGCGACTTTACACAGCTCTCTCTCACTTAAATCTAATTTAATTGCAAGTCATGGCATCATCTTGCTGATGTCACAGTCCTCTTGAAGAACAAAGGAGAAGCAACAACAGCAAAATTATCATGACCAAAATCAAACTAATTGTCCAGTTTACTATTTCTATTAATGTTATGATCCATTCTTCCAGTCACTTAGTTTGGAAACTTCAGTCATTTGGTTTTTGGTCTTTGTAAATTTTTTTTAATTTTTCCTCTCTCTGATTCTCTCACATCCAATCAATTGACAAACCTTCCTTCGTGTAAATTTCTGCTGTCACACCTCAAGTTTTTATCCTTAACCTCTCTTATCTAGAATATTATAATAACTTCCTAAATGTCTTTCCAATGATGATGAGAATAACAACAAGAAGAACAATAATAATACTTAGGGAAACGTGTTAATAGTAGAAAGGGCACTGGATTTGTAGTCATGGGATCTGAGTTTGAATTCAGCTCTGCCATTTATAACCCAAGACAAACTGGTTGAGCCACTTCAATCAATCTATTAATAAACATCTATTAAGTACCTACTATGTGCTAGGCACTAGGCTGAGTGATGGAGATACACAAAGAGGCAAAAGACAATCCCTGCCCTCAAGGAGTGTTCAATCCAACCTCTATAGGCTTCAATTTCCTCATCTGTAAAACAAGGGGACTGAATTAGATGATCTCTGACATGTCTTTCAGCTCTAGAGCTATGATCTTACTTATATTTGAATGGTGATTTTTTTTTTACTAAGTGTTTTTTTAAACCCTGCAAAGAATGGAGTATAAATATAATTATTCCCATTTTGTGGAAGAGCAGTTAAGGCTCAGAAAGTTTAGGTAACTTATCCACAGTCACATAGTAATCCAACTAAGATATGTATCTGAATCATTGCTCTGATATTGCTTCCCTTCAGCTCATTCAACAACCTGGATAATTCTTCTTAAAATTTTTTTCTGAAATCTATAAACCTGGATAATCATGTCACTCCCCCATTCAAAATCCCAGATAAAACCAAAATTCATTAGCTTGGCACTCAAGGTCCTTCACAAGTTGATCTAACCTTCCTGCTTTTCCAAGCTCATC
Organism: Gymnobelideus leadbeateri; assembly: GCA_011680675.1. NCBI lineage: Eukaryota > Metazoa > Chordata > Mammalia > Diprotodontia > Petauridae > Gymnobelideus > Gymnobelideus leadbeateri. Next base: position 430,056 of record WOXC01012066.1, on the reverse strand, counting down.
CTCTTCTACTCCTCTGAACCCTTTGCTTCAATCAAATTTGTGCATTCACTATCCCTAAATACATGTTTTCCTTTTCTGTCTCTTGGCCTTTGCCCTTCTAATCTACTTTAAATGCCCTTTTCTGTTTCTATCTTTTCTTAACAAAATCTATCCATCTTTCAAGTTCAATTTGAAGTTGTCTTCCATAAAGCCGCATCTTATCGCCTCAGTCTTAAGAAAGTTCTGTACTTTATTTGTGTCTCTCCCAACAGATCATGAGCTCTTATAGCAAGCAATCGTTGAATTTTATTCTTTTCTGTATCCCCTATAATGTATAGAAAATTGTTTCAAGGATACTAGGGGCTCAATATATTGCTGGATGAAAGAATGACTGAATGTTCAGTCAATTCAACAAATATATAAGCCCTTAGCTATATCCCACAGGGACACCATCTCTAGTCTCTATTTGTTGTTGTGATTTAGTCATTTCAGTCTTCTCTGACTCTTCATAATCCCATTTGAGGTTTTCTTGACAAAAATAGTTTGCCATTTCCTTCTCCAGCTCATTTTACAGATGAGGAAACTGAGGCAAACAGAGGGTTGTCCAGGTCACACAGCTGGTAAGTATCTGAGGTTATATTTGAACTCTGGGGAATGAGTCTTCCTCATTTCAGGCCCAGCAATATCCACTAGGCCACCTAGCCGCCCTCTAGTATTCATGCATTTATGCAAACTAGCCCCCATGACCTCTTCATTTCTGCTTTTTGGAATCCCTACCTGGATTCCAGGATCAGCTCAAGTGTTACCTCCTTTAATTAGTCTTCTGTCCTGGCCCTCTCACCCATACACATACATTCCATACCCCACAAATTACTCTGTTTACTTTGTCCATATTTTTAAATATTAATCTGCATATATGTTCCTTAGACCCTTCCCCCCAAAAGAATGGAAGCTCTCTGAGGTCCAGGATAGTTTTTACACTTTTCTTTTTATCTGCAGCACCTAACATAGTACCTGGCACATAGCAAGTAGTTGATAAATTATTGCTGAATTGAAGGAAAAAGAAGTGAATTATTGATTTTTAAAATGTTCAGATCCCTAGCCAATGTTGTCCCATATTACTGGTGGAAGGAGGAAGACTGAATCTTCTCAAGCACTGAAGGACCTAGAAAGCCTACTTGCTACCTAGGAGCTATTTGCTGTTATTCCTTTACAACATTCTATCTCCTGCTTCCATACCATTGTATAGGTCATCCCCTTACCTACTTACCATGTATTCTCTCTTCACTTCCACTTCTTGGAATCCCTGGCTCAATTCAAAATTCAGGTCAAGTGCCACTTACTCCATGAAGTCTTTCCTAAGGACTCTAGCTGTTAATGTTTTAAAATTACTTTATTTAAAAAAAGTATTGTCTATTTACTAATATGCATCAATGGTATTTCCCTATAGAGTATAAACTCCTTGAGGACAAGTATTCAATCTTTTCTTTTCTTTGCATGACTACCTTCCCCCTTTTAATTTTCAACAGTGCCTGGCACATAGTAGACTTTAATAATTTTTTTTGATTGACGATTACAAAGAACTTCGAAATACTAAAGACCTTTTTCTAACCTAACCCTATCAAACGGAAATGGAAAAGTTAACAGAGTACATCTAGCTCCCTTTGCTTAGCTCATCCCGAATAACTTCTAGTTGAGATATAGGTAGGTACGTAGGTAAGGAGAGAGAAAGAGAGATTTTGAACCCCACACAATTTTTTAAAAGCAATTACATATCACCATAAAAATCACAGAACTTTAGTACTAAAATGGACCTTAGAAAATGGTACCAGTTCTCTACAACAAAGCCCACAAATGACTTTGCTCTAAGAGGCTGAGCATGAATACTGAAAAGGATGTGAAAGGGTAGTGAAAGATTTAGTTTGTTGTTTTGTTTGTTTGTTTTTTTAATAGAGGAAATAGAGAATATTAAGAAGGAAGAAAGAAAGGAAAAGGTAAAATGACTGAACTTCAGCTATGTTTCACAAATATTTTGGGGCAACTAACCTCTGCATGACTGCATTTGTTGGCTTTAAGCCACCATGGCTAGACAAATATGGAACGCTCCCTTGGAATATTCCTATTATTCAAGATATATCTTCAAAGGAGACCATGATGGTTTATTTCAAGGGAGTACTGTTGATATCAACCTTCTAGTCCACCTGGGAGTGAGTATCTCCTTCTGTGTAATAATGATCATGAAGGAAAAGGAGAAAAGGAATATAGTTGCGGCTATTAATTTCTTCTCTTCTCCATTCCATCCAAACTTCTCACTCCATTCCAGCCCCACCAAGTCCCATATTAAAATGTTAGCCTATTAGGTTAAATTCTTGAAGCCCTCCCAAAGACAAATTTCAGAAAAGCCTTGCCAGGGCTTTGACCAAATTAGAATATTTAGAGGTATAACTCCATGCAGGGACAGCCTTAGGAGAAAATTTTTCCCACCTCCCAGCCCTATTATTCAAATCTTCTCATGGGTCACATAGGCATAATATTTCATACAGCCCAGTCCCTTATATTCTGTGAAGTGAGTGAAAAAGAATTCGCTGGCCTTCTTTATAGAATAGGCATTTGTGAAGTAGAATACATTATCTGTGAAGATGGGCCGTTTTCAATAAACTTCTTTTATGGCAGGGTGATTACTTAGACTTGGTATTATTACTGCAAAAATACAGCTAAAATTTTGGAAATCACATTTTATTCCCAAACAAAAAGGGAAAATATCCAATCAAATACTGACAGACTAACTTTTTCTCTAACCTGGCCTTTCAAAACACAGAAGACAGACAAACAAATAGGGATAGAGAGAAAGAAAGAAAGAGAAAAAGAGAAAGGGGATAAAATGCAAATGTAGCATTGTCACAAATTCAAAAAAACACCCCATTCACACTAACTACAAAGCCAAAGCCCTTACTCTTATAGCCCAAGTAATAATATAGCAGCAGAAAGAATACTGAATCTGGAGTCAGAGGTCCTCAGTTCAAATCCTGACAAGGCTTCTTAATATCTGTGTCTTTGGGCCAGACCCTTAACTGCTCTAGACTTAAGTTTCTTCATCTAACAGTGGAATTTGGATGAGTCGACTTCTAAGGCCCCTTTCACTTCTATATCCTCTGCTCCTGTGACAGAAAATGGGAAAGCATGGCCATAGCTTGTTACTTATAAAGATTCAACAATCCTACCTTAAGGCTGCCACTTCAGTTTAGTTCTTTGCAAATCCACCTCCTTTTCTCTATTCCCAAAAGCCTACCCACCTGGAATGAGGCCAAACTATAGGTTTTAAATTGTCTGACTTCTGGCAGGATGCAGAAAATCTCACTTGGGACTAAAGCTACAATGACCTGCCACCCAGAGAAGAAAGGTGAAACCCAGGTTTGTCTCCAGCCAATTTTGGACATTTGGTGAGTAATATACTAATATTTCTCATGCCTGCCAAAAGCTGTCTTCTATTATCATGGATAATTAAGAGCTGACTGTACTCTACAACCTGCAAAAAGTACTTCACAGATTAAGGAAAGCAGAAATCAACAAGAACTGGAATGGTAAAATGGATTCTTTAGTGAATGAATAGTTGAGCAAAGGGATCTTGACAACTGACACCAAGTTAATGCCAATAGGGGAAGGGGGTGGAATGTGTTGTGCCCAGGTACAACTGAATATCAACAGGACTTGGAGTCCTTTCCTAACTCCCTACCTTTTGATGTTTTTTATTGGCAATGTCAGTGACAGTTTCAAGCTGTTACTCCCTTAAAATAGGGCAATGGGAAATAGAAGCCATGTGGACAGGACTGGCTTAAATAAATAGATGGTTGCCTCTATAGTATAATTTAAGGGAAACTCAGAAGAATCTCCTTCTTTCACTAAAGAAAAATCACTTCCACTCTCCTGTCTCTTGAGTCTGTAATTATGTCATTGGAGATACTTCCCTTTGGATTAAAATCCAAATTTTCCTGGAAGAAGTAAAGCAATAAGTCATGATCAACTACTAAAATAATTCATATTATTAATGATAATTGATATTTATATAGAACTTTGCAGTTTGCAAATCAATTTCATACATTATCTCATATGATCCTCAAAATACCACTGTGACTGTGATGTACAATTATTATCCCTACTTTACAGAGGAGAAAACTGGGATACATAACTAATACATGTAAGATGATTCAAATCCTCTTCAATTCTTATCCCCAATGCTTGGTACAGTGTTTTATATACTGTTAAGTATTTAAAATGCTTTATTTGCTTATTCAAATTCCTATCTTCCTGATCCCAAGACCAGAACCCTGTTAGGTTCATTTCCAAAATGATAGCATGCTAAGAGTGAATAACTCCCTAATGAATGGGATATTGGCGGGGGATGAAAGAGATCCAGGGTCAGGACACTGATTAAGGCCTGTTCTGGATGCAATAAGGAAGCCATGGGTATCTGTTAGTAATATAGAAGCATTAGGTGCCTAGGTGGAATTTAGCTTGTAAAGAAGGAGAGAATAATACTGAAAGAGAAAATAGACTGACTAATGTCTAATGTGAAAGTATTTGCAGATCCTATACTTGATTTTATGCTGTCATGGGGGGGGTGGAGAGGGAGAGAAAATTTGAAACTCAAGGAATTGTGGAATTGAATCTTGTAAACTAAAAGTAAACAAACAAATTAATAAAGACCAAAAAAAAAAAGAAGGAAAGAAAAAAAAAGAAAGAGAAAATAGAAGACAAAGTCAACCTGCTTCCCAATTTTACTTAGGATATGCTTTGCCAATGGAAAGCTTTACAATAATATATAACTTTTGCACCCTCATTTATCTCAATATTAAAACTAGTAAAATAATATTTCCATTAGATTATCCTACTATAAACTCATCATATTTTAAGAACAATTAAATTGATTCGAATTGTTAGCCCCTCTAAAAATTCTGCTCCCAGGTTACAAAATACTATGTGACTAGTCTAGTGATTGTAACTACTTATCCAATTCTACTAAGGTCTAGTAGTTTCTAATGATAAGGGGAATGAGAATTAGGGCCAAGGAAGTTTACTCTTACCTGACTGGACAACGTTTATCACCTTTTCCCAAAGTCCAAGAGGGAAAAGTTGGAGACTGCAGTAATAAAGGCCAACGTCAGCTTTGGAGGCATTATGAAAAAAAAGGGACACATCATTTGCAGTCATACTGGAATTCAAAAAGCAAACCCTGCTGATATAGTCTGACCTAATACGTTCACCAAACGTAGGACTGAAAATAGCCATGGAATCTTTCCCCGTTAGTGTGCTCTTGAACCATTCCACCTGGCTTATAAAGTCCAATCCTGGATACATACACTCGAAAATCATATTCTTGGCAAGCTTTACAGTTGTATCCACAAATTCCTCTTCAGACAAGGCTGAAATGTATAACATAATAGTAATTCAATTAGATTTTTTTAAAAAATATACAAAATTACAAATAAATAGCTGAAGATTTTTAAGACCTAGCAAAATTGTCAATGTAGTCATTCAAATAAATAACCTAATAATCATTTTGTAAGCCTAAAGAAAATTTGGTTTATGTTATCTTTATAGTTTCTGAACACCTGAAAAATAAACATCTGTGTGCCCTTTGAATCATTTTAAATCCTGATTCTCTATGACACTTAAGGAAAAATACACATTAAAAAAAAAAGAAAAGAAAAAGTCTGAAAAAGTATTCCAAAAGTATTCCTACCTTTGTGTGCCTGAAGAATAACGAAAAGGAAAAGCAGACAATGCATCTCTAGAAGAACTTGTAGGCTGACAGAATTCAATACACCATTTCCTGCTTCTAAGATACCATTAGTATTAGGGCTTTTTTTTTTTTCTGAAGAGAACACATTTAAAACAGCTTCAGTTTCTTTTTCTTTTTTTCAAAGAATTCAAGGAAGGTGTCTCTAACTTTGTAGTTGGCTTTCTGTCATGTATGGTTAGACAAGTTCTTAATTCTTTCCTGTCACAGAGAAAGATCATAAGCTTATTTTCTTGCTTTTGTTTCAGTAAAGCTTTTCAGGTCACTAGCCACACCCATCTCATTTGTCTAAGATGGTCTGCTGCAGATTCTTCTTTTTGAGCCTGCCTGAGACTGTGGTTAGTGATATAAGGACAAATATGGCCCGCTTTCATATATAGTATTCCATCTCCTTTATGGATCATTTGAGAGGAAAAATGGTCTGGTGGGAGTCAGAAAGACTTGGGTTTAGATCTTGCTTCTAACGCACATTAAGTTGCATAATTATGAGCAAGTCATTTAATCATTTGTGGGCCCCAGGCAACTTTGTAACTTTTTAAGTAAGACATAGACCTCTACTATAAACTTCCTCTACCTCAAAAAAAAATTGCTTTTTAAAATACATTTAAATAGTCATAAAGGGCCAAAATAATAAGCTCACAAGTGTAAATTAGCTTATTAGATTGATTTCTTGCCCCAAGTGACAGGGTGCTGGGTGCTTGTGCTCAGACCCCCAATTCCAAGACCATATTTCTCTCTAGCCTCAAAAAACACTCCCTGGGAGTTTCTCCCCAGTCCAAAAGAGGGTGTATAAGCTTCTGGGATTCCCCTTGAATTCTCCTTGAATCTTCCCACTTGATCTGGCGTTTGTCTGAGGCCATAAACCTTCCATTACCGCTATGGGCAAATCTCTACCTTACCATCGTCTATTATCTCCAGGTAGCTTTCTGGTACTTCCCACCCTTAATTCCATTCTCTTAGTTCCCTAAAATCAGACCTCTGGTCACCCCAGTTACTGGCCCTTCCCATCAAGACCCTCCCTATACCCCTCCTCTAGTCACCCCAGACTCTTTGGCCACCCCTAGATCCCTCCCTCAGTCTTTCTGACCATTCCATGAAGGTGCTCAGATTCAATATAGCTCAGATTCTATCTGGCCTACAAGTGTCACGAACATGTGGATGCCTTAAGAATCTTCCCAATATAGTGGATCTTTAATAAACTGTTTTTCTTTGACTTGGGTCAAATTTATTCAGCAGGACCCACATATCACTATTTTGGGTTCCCAGCACCCCTAAACCACAACACAAGGAAACCATGTATAGCAATTAGGCATGAGTAGGCCCCAGCAAAACACATTTCTCTCTCCCTGGTTTAGTAATAAATTATTCATTTGAACTGGCTTTGTACTGATTCATTAAGATATTCTGTACCCACCAGACTTTTATACCAACTCCCTACCTTATCATATGCATCTTAGACTCCTCATAACTTGACATATGTACACTCCCTATATCTATCTTGTCAAACAAGACATTGATTGGTGGAAGACTGGGCAATCCTCAGTTGACCTGGATACTACTTATTTTAGGCTACTTAACTTAGTGATGTAGCAGTCCTAAACTCCATACCTCACTGTGCCCACAGCAACCCCCTCTTCCCTCTCCCCCTCCTTTCTTTCTATCCCCCCTTCCCTCTTCCTTTCTCCCCTTTTCCTCTCCTTCTCTTTCCCACCCCTTCCACCATGTGCTTTTCCTGGTGAACTCTGGGTAAAACATCTGGGCAGTGTATACAAAACATGCTTGTTCCTTTAAGAACTGACCACTCCTTAACTACTCCCTAATCCCACCCTGAATCACCCAATTAGCTTAGCATGTTTTACTATTGTTTTCCCCATATAAACTTTAACTATATCCCTCTAAGGTCAAAGAGTCCTTAAGAACTTTTGCCCCTGAATAGGGTAACAATAAACCTTGGCTAGCTTGACTTAAAGATTGCTTGAGTCCATGAATTCATCCCAGATAACCCTGTCCTGTACTCCAGTCCTTGGTTGTTCCTGAACCCCTTAAACTACATCAGAAGGAATCAATACTAGAAATAAGTACAGTATAGTGGATATGACATTGGACATGGAATAAGGAAGACCTGGTTTCAAATCCTACCTTGGGCACTTCCTTACTAGTTATGTGACTCTGGGCAAGTCACTTAACCATCTCTGTCCCTCAGTTTCTTCATTAGCAAGATGAGAGCATGGAGTCACACTTCATGACCTCTACAATTTTTTCTCACTCTAAATCTACAGTTCTATTATCTCTACATCAAGGAAAAGGAAGAATGGAACTATAACAGCTAGCACAATGCCTGAAACCTAATAAGTGTTTAATAAATGTTCATTGACTTTCTGACTGGCCTTGAAAGAAGACTGGGGAGAGAACAAAATTGTAGACAAATTTTGTCGAGGCTAGTCCTGCTCTTCATATTTTGTCTCGTACAAAATTTTTGCCCTATTTATCTGGGAATGGCATCAGAATGAGGAATCTTCCCAAGTGCCGTGGAATTAATAAATTAATAGTACAAAACAAAGTATAATAATAATAATACCACTTCATATTCCTATAGCATAGTATCCTTCCAAAGAATCTTCCTATCTGTTATGTGATTCGATACTCACAATGGTCCTGTGAGATAGGCAGAGCAAGTATTATTATTCCCATTATACAGACAAAGAAAACAATGATAATAAGAGGGGCCTGTGGACCAGCAAAAATCATGACACACATTATTCCTAAAGCATACAGTATTGAAATTGTAAGGCCTCATCTTAAGCCATACTGTACAGGTGAAATTAAACTTTAAACGTTGTAACAGCATCCATCTCAGAGAAAAAAAAAGCACCTCGAAAGCCCCTGAAGCGCTCTGGAGACAAATGAAAGAACTTCTTGCCCCCCTGATATAGTAAAAGCACTGGAAATGGAGCCAGGAGACCTGAATACATGTCCTGGATCTGCCACTTCACAATAGTGTTTTAACGAAAAAGTCATTCCCCCTGATGAATCTCTGTTTCTCTCATCTGTAGAATGGAGACAATACCTTAAGTACAGGGCATTGTGGAGGAAATGGTGAGTGAAGTTTCAAACATTATAAAAAATGTGAGTTCTCATTATTATCATGGAGGGCTTAACAAAGTTGAGACCAAGAAGTGGAGGAAGATCCTTTACAAAATTTTGCTTTGAGGGAGGCAGGTCCAGAATTTTAATTTGTCACTGGTACCAACCAACATATATCTCAAAAGAGAATAGAACATATATCTTTAAGGTAACTGGAAAGAAATTCTAACTGCCTTGCCTGTTTTGTACCTTCCCCCCAGCCTCTGTTCTCACTGGCAGAATAGCTGAAGAAGGAAACATTTGAAGAGGAAAAAAGAGGATTAATATTACCTTCTGCTATTCAGATTTATAATACAATTAAAAATGTTTATTGCACATCTGTTGTTCTTGTTTCCAACTCAGTATGGGAAGTAAACTCATAAAGTAAGAAACATTTCTATCAGTAACAGTTAATTGATCTTTTCATTACTGTATCTTCGTGGAATGAATTCGGCTTCTGACATCTTTCTTAGAAGACGAAAGAGTTTATCGATATGAATTGCTTACTCTGAATTCCTATAGCATTGCTAGTCTATCTGGATCATACAACTTGGCAATTAGCTTTGTCCTATATTGTTCAGTATTATTTCCTGTGTCTCATGAAACAGCCCAATGAGTTTGTATGTTCTTTGAAGGCAGGTTTTATGTTTTATGCTTCTTCTGAATGCATCTCGATACATAGTACAGAAAACTGCTCAAATATGTACTTGTGATCAGTTGATTAAAATGACTTTGCATAAAAACAGTCATAACCGTGAGCTTAACATAAATAGAAGGAAATAATAGAGAAGGGCTGAGAGGCATTAAGAAATAGTGTGAGATCCTAGGAAGATTGCCAATTTTGATATAATCTAGAGGCAATTTTCATCTCCTTGACATACCTCAAACCTCAAATAAACAAATAAAAATCTCCCAAATGCAGTAAACTGAGCCAGGAGAGAAATAAGAAAATTGAAAGAAACTGTCACAAGGTGATTTTTGCCATAATCACTCCCTCCCCCCAAAAAACAATAATTAAATACCAGTTTATCAGAGCACTCCCAGGGTTCCTGGATTCCCCATTCCCCCCTCCCACAAAGGATAGAACAGGATCACAGGATCCCTAATATGATAGTGGCTGCCTGACTTTTGAAATTAATTCTCTTTCAGTTTGCCAAAGGAGTTACCACTCTTAGGGTGGGCAGAATCCTGGGCCTCTCTACCTTGTCTTCCATTCTTCCATAGTTAGCTGCCTAAAGGCCTCCATTACCCCCATATCTTGTGATGCTACAATTTGGTTCACCCACATTTTGAAAATAACCCTCTAGGCGACTAGGTGGCGCAGTGAGTAAGAGCGCCGGCCTCGGAGTTGGGATGACCCGAGATCGAATCCGGACTCAGAAAATGAGCACCCACACATAAATAATGACTAGCCGTGTGACCTTGAGCAAGTTACTTAACCCCAATTGCTTTAAAAAAAAAAAAGAAAAGAAAACAAAGAAAATAACCCTCTGACAATGTCCACATTACCACAGAAGCAGCATGGTACAAGAGGAAAAGAATTTGATTTTGAGTCAGAGAACCTAAGTTCAAATCCTAATTCTACTATTCATGTATTACAAGTCTAATTACAAGTGTAACAAGGCAAATAACAAAGCAGTTTCTTTGATCCTCAGCTTCCTCATGTGTAACCAATGAGGTTAGACTAGATAACATCTGAGGCTTCCTCTAACTCTAAATCTGAAACAACTAAGACAAGTTGAGTTCCATGAATCAGACCACCTAAGAAAGAAAAGGGAGTGAGTTGCAAAGAACATGAACTTTGGGAAACAAGAAGTTGGAACATGAAGCAGACCAGAAACACATGACTAATTAATATTCATCAATACAGTAAAGGAGGTAACAAACAGTGAGTATAGGGAGGGAGATAAAGACACAAGAGATCTATGTGTAAAGGTTTCTGGAAGCACCCTCTCATCAGAGCCTTGAATGACCTTTCTTAGACACCCCCAATCCCCCTCCTTGCTAACCCCAGGAACTGCAGAAAGCTCACTGGAAGAAGGACTATGGAAAATAGATGAGTGGGACAGATAAAGCTGGGGAATAGGCCTTAATATGGTGGCCAGGGGCCACTGGCCAGTCTTAACCCATGAAAGAGATATGCATTCTAAATCACTATTGATTAGAGAAATACAAATCAAAACAACTCTGAGGTACTATCATACCTATGAGATTGGGCTAACATGACAAACAAAAAAATGATAAATGTTGGAGAAGATGTGGGAAAATTGGAGCACTAATGTATTGTTGGTGGAGTTGTGAACTGATCCAAAACCATTCGGGAGAGCAAATTGGAACTATGGCCAAAGGGCTATAAAAATGTGCATACACTTTGACCCAGCAATACCACTTCTAGGTCTTTATCCCAGACATCGTAAGAATGAGAAAAGGACCCACATGTACAAAAATATTTATATATTGGCATTTATGTGGTGATCAAGAATTGGAAATTGAGTCAGTGCCCATCAATTGGGGAATGGCTGAACAAGTTGTGGTATATGGATTTAATGGAACACTATTCCATAAGAAATGATGAACAGACAGACTTCAAAAACACCTGGGAAGCCTTGTATGAACTGATGCTAAGTGAAGTGAGCAGAACAAGAAGAATGTTGTATACAATAACAGCATCATTGTGTGATGACTAACTTTGATAGACTTAGCTCTTCTCAATAATTCCAGGATCTAAGATAACTCCAAAAGACTCATGATGGAAAATGCTATCCACATGCAGAAAAGAACTTGCGGAGTCTGAACGCAGATCAAAGCACACTATATGCTCTCCTTTTTTTTTGTTTCTTTTTTCTCATGGTTTCTCCCTTTGGTTCCGGTTCTTCATTACAACATGATTAATGTGAAAATATGTTTAATATTTTTTATAATGTTGAAGGTCAAGAGGACCGTCATTCAAATTTTTTTTTATTTTTTATTTTTTTGCTTTTTGGAGGGCAGTTGAGTTCAAGTAACTTGCGCGAGGTCACATGGCTAGGTTTTTGTTTGTGTGTGTTAAGTGTCTGAGGGTGGATCCAAACTCAGGTCCTTCTGACTCCAGAGCTGGCACTCTACTCACTGGGCCACCTAGCCATCCCAAAAATATGTTTAATATTAATGTATATATGTAGCCTATATCAGATTACACTCTGTCTTGGGGAGGAGAGAAGGGAAGAAAAAAGAGAAAATTTAGGATTCAAAATCTTATGAAAGTGAATGTTGAAAACTAAAAATTAATTAATTATTTTTTTTTAAATAAAGAAACCTGCTTCCTCCAACTGTGGAAGTCTGAAAGACCACAGAATGGGCAACAGATGCTAGTAGAGAGACACAACATAACTAGGTTATCTTAAACGTGTGGTAGTATGTAAATTTTGAGCAAGGGCATCATAAAAAATTCAAAAGTCTCGCTGTTTGGACAGACAAAAGCTGACTGAAGAGGGTAAATAAGCAAACATTCAAAGAAAAGTGAATCTAAGTCAAAAAGTATTGACCACAAAGGAAACTGAGTAAAAAATATCCTTTGGAAGCTAAAAGATGCAACAAATTCAGAAAGAACTGAGTAATTTAAAGACCCTTTAGAATTGTTCAGAAAAAAGATTAAAGAAGTAAGGAAAGATGTGCAAGAATTCTTTTGACTGAAACCTTGATTTTATTGGCATAGTGAGTTTCTGGTGAAGAATATACTCTAACATTCTTCTTGGCATAATCTCTGTAACTTATAGTCATAGTTTCCTAGATCACTGAAAAACTAGGTCAATTGTCCAGGGTCACACAGTCAGTTTGTGGCAGACAAGGAACTGGAACCACATCATGACTCCAAAGCCAGCTTTCTATCAATAAACATTTATTAAGCACTTGCTATGGGACAGGCATTGTACTAAGCACTGGAGGTATAAATACAAGTATGAAAAAAAGTCCCTACCCTGCAATCTGATGGAGGAAGTCAACTCACAAATGGAAGCTGAAAGTGGCTGGGGGGAAGGGAGGGAAGGAAGCAAGGGGAGACTTAAGAAAAACTTGAAACAAAGGCAGATTTTATGGGACTTTGTAGTAAATTCTAAAAAAGACTTTGGTGTTAATTTATGAACTTTTAAAAGAAATTGTTTATTGCATAATTATATTTCATACTTAATAATTATCCATCTTTCAGTCAAGATCAAGGAATAGAGACAGAAATGAATGTCCTTAAGGATAAAATCAGGAAATCCAAACAAAACTAGAAAAGTCATTAAAAAAAATATTGTGACACTCTCCATAACAGTAGATATTTAGAGAAAGAGAAAATAAAAATATAAAAACACAGGAACAAAAAGAAAAATAATGTAGTAAAACTGAAACACAACCAAAGTAGAATATGTGAGAGTTATATAAAACAAAAAACTTACAGATAGGTTAAGAAGGAATAATGGAAGGATTATAGGTCTTCCAGAGGGGGAAAAGGGGGGGGGGGTGAAACCCTGAATAGTACATTCTAAGAAAGTATAGATAAAAATTGTTCAAAATGTTGAGAGCAAATGGCAAAGATCAGATTGAGAGAATCCATGAGAAAGATTAAAAAAAAAAAACAGAAAAAAAGAGAAGCAAGGAAGGAAGGAAAACCTCAAATTAAAATCACCAAGGGAGAAAACAGTCAAATTTCTACAATGTCAAAGGACAAATTCTGTAGGAGTGAAGAGAAGAAACCCTGAATATTCCAAGAAGAAACAATCAGAACTTCACAAGATTACTATATGATTGCATCAAATGAAAATTTGGAATTTTATATTCCAAAGAGAAAAAGAAATCAACAAACTGGCACTTAAAAGTAACCTAACTGCAAAGTTTAGCCTAAACATCAAAGAAAATAACTAGAAATTTAGTAAAAGGGAAGTATTTAAATCATTCTTCAAAAGAATCATTCATGGAGTTAGAGTAAAACCAAGTGAGAGTATTAGAATGTTGTTGCTGGGGGTGGAGCCAAGATGGCGGAGTAGAAACAGCACTTCCAAGGTGCTCTGCCCCACACAAATTCCAAACAATGTGAAAGGAGACTCCGAACAACTTCTGGAGCCCCAGCACCCACAGAATGACACAGAGAAGCTAACCTCCCGCTGAGGAGAACCCAGCAGCCCTGCAGGGAGCGGCCAGCACAGTGCTCTGAGAGCAGGCAGCACAGCACTGGGAACCGAAAGCGCAGTACTCTGGGAGCAGAGCCCAGGCCACCATGGTTTTAACCCCAGGGTGGCCAGGCCTTCAGCCAGCTGGAGGGACCCCAGAACACCAGCAGTCGTGGTGATTCCAGAATCATCAGCACAGATATGCCTAGGACAAAGTGAGAGGTTAGTGCCCTATGGACTTTGGGACCAGTATTTGGGGAATGCCTCAGCTTCATCCCCTGGGGGCGAAAAGCTGCTGAAGAAATGTGGCACAGAAGCCATTTTGCAGCATCACTGGCAACTCTAGCTCCTGGTCTGTGAACTGTATGGAGATCCAGCAATCAGTCTGGGGGTTAATCACTCTTGCTTTAAACTGCCTGGATCTGGATTGTGGTCAGGGGGGGAAGTTTGGGGTGGGTATCCAATTTGCCAGAGTGGGTGGAGGCTTTACAGAAGCCACCCAACTGGCGGAAGTTGTGAAGACCCCACGTTTGGGCAGAAGCTCTCCTGTCTGGTGGCAGAGTCCTACTGTGGCAACAAGCCCAAAAACCAAGTAATTAAGTGGCAACATGCCTAGGCAAAAGAAACAAAATAAACAGAAAAGTTCAACATTGGACTCCTATTTTAGGGGCAAAGAGGCTCAAAGCATGGAGGAGGACTGTGAGGTCAGAACTCCTGCACCAAAAGCCCCAAATGAAAATACAAGCTGGCTACAAGCCGTAGAGGACCTTAAGAAGCAGATAAGAGAAGTGGGAGGGGAAATTGGGAAGAGAAATGATAAAAAGATGCAAGAAAAGTATGAAATGACAGTCAACAGCCTGACTGAGGAAAATAACACCTTAAAAAATAGACTAACTCAGAGCCAAGATGGCGGAGTAGAAACAGCTCGTCCAAGCCACTCTGCCCCCAGATTCCCCCCAAACTATGTAAAAGGGAACTCTGAACAACTTCTGGAGCCCCAGCACCCACAGAACGACACAGAGAAGCTAACCTCCCGCTGAGGACAGCCCAGCAGCCCTGCAGGAAGGACTAGCGCAGTGGTCTGGGACCTGGCAGCATGCAGAGCGCAGGAGCCGAGCCAAGCCCAGGTCTGCATAAGCTGAGCTTTTAGCCCCAGGGCGGCAGGGCCAGCAGCCGGCTGGAGGAACCCCGGAACACCAGGAGCTGTGGAGATTCCAGAATTATCAACATAGACATGCCTAGGACGAAGTAAGAGGTTAGTGTCCTATGGACTTTGGGACAGGTATTTAGGGAATGCGTCGGCTCCCTCCCCTGGGGGCTAGAAGCCACTGAGGAGACATGCCATTTTGTAGTTTTCAGAGGCAGCTCCAGCTCCCGGCTTGCAAATTGTCGGGAGATCCAGCAATCAGTCTTGGGGGGTAATTGCTCTTGCTTTAACCTCCCTGGATCTGGACTGTGATCTAGGGTGGAAGTCATGGGTGAGTTTACAGCTCGCCAGAAATGGAAGCTGCCCCCCACACGTTTGGGACGAAAATTCCTCTATCTGGGCTTAAAGCCATAGTGTGGCAACAAGCCCAAAAGTCAAGTAATTAAGTGGCAACATGTCAAGGCAAAGGAAACAGAAAAATGCAACCCTAGACTCCTATTTTGGGGGCATAGAAAGGGAAAAGGACTGTGAGGTCAGAAGTCCTGCTCCAAAAGCCCCAGGGGAAAACATGAGCGGGTTGCAGGCCATAGAGGACCTTAAGAAGGACTTTAAAACTCATATAAGAGAAGTGGAGGAAAAATTGGAAAGAAAAATGAGAAGGATGCAGGAAAAGTATGAAATGAGGGTCAACAGCCTGGCTGAGGAAAACAACACCTTAAAAAATAGACTGACTCAAATGGCAAAGGAGGCCCAAAGGGGCAATGAGGAGAAGAATGCCTTAAAAAGTCGAATTTGCCAGATGGGAAAAGAATCTCAAAAGCTCACTGAGGAGATTCATTCCTTCAGAGTTAGACTGGAGCAAATGGAAGCTAATGGCTTTATGAGAAATCAAGATACTGTTAAGCAGATCCAAACAAATGAAAGATTAGAAGGCAATGTGAAATATCTCATGGGAAAAACCACTGACCTGGAAAATAGATCCAGGAGAGACAATTTAAAAATTATTGGACTACCTGAAAGCCATGATCAAAGAAAGAACCCAGAAATCACCCTTCAAGAAATTCTCAAGGAAAACTGCCCTGATGTTTCAGATCCAGAGGGCAAAATAGAGGTTGAAAGAATCTACCGATCACCTCCTGAAAAAGATCCCAAAAAGAAAACTCCCAGGAATATTATAGCCAGGTTCCAGAATCCCCAGATCAAGGACAAAATACTACAAGCAGCCAGGAAGAAACAATTTCAATATTGTGGAAACACAATCAGAATAGCCCAGGACCTGGCAGCTTCTACACTGAGGGATCGAAGGGCATGGAATATGATATTCCAGAGGGCAAAAGAACTGGGAATGAACCCAAGGGTCACCTACCCAGCAAAACTGAGTATTTTGTTTCAGGGGAAAATATGGTCATTCAGTGGAATAGAGGACTTTCAAGCATTCTTGAGGAAAAAACAAGAATTGAATAGAAAATTTGACATCCAGACACAAGAAGCAAGAGATGCCTGAGAAGGTAATCAGGGAAAAGAAATCAAAAGGAGCTTATCAAAGTTGAACTATTTACATTCCTATATGGAAAAGCAATAACTGTGACTGATGATATCTTTCTCACTATGAAAATAATGGAAGAAGGGGGTGTGGTCATATGAATACATATGTGAATGTGTGTGTATATGGTTACAGTTATATATGGATAGAGGGCATAGGTTGAATTTGTTGGGAAGGGAGAATACTCAAGGGATGAAATTATGAGGTGAGAGAGGAAAGTGGCAAGAGGAGACGGGGAGAGACAGGGTAGGGTAAACTATCCCATGTAGAAGAAGCAAGGGGAAGTGGTTGCAAAGGAGGGGGAGAATAAGGAAGGCTAAAAAGGCAAAACCACATTCACATTGAATTTGGTTCAGGGAGAAAATGACATACATACTAAATGGGATATCTCAACCTGCAGCAGGATAGGGGGAAGGGGGATGAGAGGAGGGATGATGGATGGGAGGGCATCCTTGGGGTGAGGGGAGGTTGGAAGTACCCAGTATAGAAGAGGGACAGGATCATGTAGGGAATGGACCAGGTGGGGGGTGGGATGAGTGGGAGGGAATTATAAGCAGCCTTGTACAATATATCTACTATGATAATGTTTTGCATAGCTAGACATGTACAACATATACTGAATTACTTATCTCCCAAGAGGGAATGGGTGACAAGGGAGGAAGGAAATGGATCTGAAATTCGAGGTCTTAACATTAAATGTTTCAAATATATATAAATACTATTATTAATACTCTTTTGCTTGTAATAGGGAGATAAGATGTGCAGGCATTGGTACACAAAGACTCACCTTCCTCTAATGGAAAAGTAGATGGGGGTATGGGAGAAGGTATGGGAGAGAGCAGATTGGAGGAAGGATATCTTGTGGGACTACTATTCTGGGAGGTTGGGTAGGGGAATAATGGGGGGAAAATGATTGTAACTCAAAATCTGGTGGAAATGAATGATGTAAAACAGAAGTTAATAAAGCATTTGTTTAAAAATTTAAAAAATAGACTAATTCAAATGGCAAAAGAGGCTCAGAAAGGCCATGAGTAGAGGAATGCCTTAAAAAGTCGAATTTGCCAGATGGAAATAGAATCTCAAAAGCTCACTGAGGGGATTCATTCCTTCAGAGTTAGACTGGAGCAAATGGAAGCTAGTGACTTTATGAGAAATCAAGATGCTGTTAAACAGATCCAAACAAATGAAAGAATAGAAGACAATGTGAAATATCTCATGGGAAAAACCACTGACCTGGAAAATAGATTCAGCAGAGATAATTTAAAAATTATTGGACTACCTGAAAGCCATGATCAAAGAAAGAACCTAGAAATCATCCTTAAAGAAATTCTCAAGGAAAATTTCCCCGATGTTTCAGACCCAATGGGGGAAACAGAGGTTGAAAGAATCCACTGATCGCCTCCCAAAAAAGATCCCAAAAAGAAAACTCCTAGGAATATTATGGCCAGGCTCCAGAACTCCCAGATCAAGGAGAAAATACTACAAGCAGCCAGGAAGAAACAATTTCAATACTGTGGAAACACAATCAGAATAGCCCAGGACCTGGCAGCTTCTACACTGAGGGATTGAAGGGCATGGAATATGATATTCCAGAGGGCAAAAGAGCTGGGATTGAAGCCAAGGGTCACCTACCCAGCAAAACTGAGTATCTTGTTTCAGGGGAAAATATGGTCATTCAGTGGAATAGAGTATTTCCAAGCACTCTTGATGAAAAAACCAGAGTTGAATAATAAATTTGACATTCAGACACAAGAAGCAAGAGATGCTTGAGAAGGTAATCAAGGAAAAGAAATCAAAAGGAACTTATCAAAGTTGGACTATTTACATTCCTACATGTGAAAACAATAACTGTTTGATGAAACCTTTCTCATTATGAAAATAATTGAAGAAGGGTATATGGGCATATGTTCACAGGTATACATGGATAGAGGGCACAGGTTGAATTTGATGGGAAGGGATGATTCTTTTTTTTTTTTTGGAGGGCAATAGGGATTGGGTGACTTGGCCAGGGTTACACGGCTGGGTTTTTGTTTGTGTGTTGGGTGTCTGGGGCCAGATCCAGGCTCGGGTCCTTCTGGCTCCAGGGCCGGCGCTCTGCTCACTGTGCCACCTAGCCGCCCCAAGGTAGGGATGATTCTTAAGGGATAAAGTTAAGAGGTGAGAAAGTGGCAAGAGGAGATGGAGAGAGACAGGGTAGGGTAAACTATCTCATGTAGAAGAGGCAAGGGGAAGTAGTTGCAGGGGAGGGGAAGAACAGGAAGGCAAAAAGGCAAAATCATGTTCTCGTTAAAGTTGGCTTAAGGAGAGGATCACATACATACTAAATGGAATATCTCACCCTCACTCTCCTGAGTAGGGGAAAGGGGGATGAGAAGGGGGATGATGGAGGGGAGGGCATTCTGGGGGGAGGGGAGGTTGGAAGTACCCACTATCAAAGAGGGACAGGATCAAAGCAGGGAATGGACCAGGTGGGAGGTGAGACGGGTGGGAGGGAAATATAAGCAGTCTTTTACAATATATCTACTATGGTAATGTTTTGCATAGCTATACATGTACAACACATACTGAATTGCTTATCTTCTCAGAGGGAGTGGGTGACAAGGGAGGAAGGGAATAGATCTGAAAATCGAAGTTTTAAAAATAAATGTTTCATAAGATGTCCAGGCATTGGGGCTCGGAGAGTCACCTTGCCCTAATGGCAAAGTCGAAGGGGGTATGAGAGAAGATATGTGAGAGAGCAGATTGGATGAGGGGATATCTAGTGGGACTGCTATTCTGGGGTGGTGGATAGGGAAAAAATGGGGGAAAATGTAACTCATAATCTGGTGTAAATGAATGATGTAAACCAGAAGTTAATAAAGCGTTTGTTTAGTAATAATAATTTTAAAAAGAATGTTGTTGCTGCAATTTTTGAGTTTCTTGACATAAGTGCGTATTTGGGACCATTGAGAAGTGGCAGGTGGGGAGTGGTAGCAGTAACAGGTGAAAGAGTGTATATATTTGAGTATCTCTTCCCTGAGTGCCTGATTTCCAAGAATTAAGGATTAAGATAGTGTCAAAGTAATTGTTGTGCTTATGATAAATCCTTTCTAAAACAGAATTTAACTTCCTTTAACAGAATTTCTGATAAGAGTCACATTTCGAGACTCTGTTCCATCATTTTCAAAGTGTGTATTGCGAATGCAGACATGGTAGTGAGAAATAAGGATTTTAAAGCATAGGCACCTACTCACATTACGTGACCTTACAGTAAGACATAGAAAATAATACAAAAAAAAAATACAAAAGATGAACAAGCATAGATAGGTTGAAATAAGTATCACTGGAAAGAAATCCAGAAATAATTAGAACACTGATACATTTGATACATTCTTTTTTCTTTTTTAAGAGTTTTCTTATATGAAGAGGGTTGTATACTTCAGGAAATTACCTTCTACAAGACATGGGTGTGAGTCATAAGTATTAGTTTAACCCCCTCATAAGTATAAAGAAGGTATTTGAGTATCCAGAAAGGCTCTCTCCATGAGGATAGAAAACGTTATTGGGCAGTCATAACTAAAAGCGATAGAAAAGGTATTCAAAGGGAGGATAACGAGACCTTAAAAAGAATTGCATCTCTGCCTCCACCTAGATCATTCCTGGAAATAAATTCCAATGGCTTCTAAACAGAGGAAGGAAAGGGGTTGGAAAGAAAACAACACTTCTTACAAATAGTCTAACAATTGAAATAGGAGAATAGATGAAGCAGGAGGGCAGGAAGTGTTATGTAACACTTATCTAACCTGAGAAAGGAGAGAAGGGGAAAAAAGAGAGACAGCAACAGGAGGAAGAGGAGAAGGAGAGAGAGAGAGAAGGGGAAAGAGAGAAAGAAAGAGAGAATAAAAATAAAACCAAAGAATGTGTAATTGCGCAGAGAGTAGAGAGAGGGTAAGTTGTAGAGAGACCACAAGAGATTAAATGTTGACATATACACAGGTCTTCTGACTCCAAATTCTATGCTTCTTTTATGTGACTAGGGAAAAGGGGTCTCTTTTCATGTGCTCCACAGAATTTCAGAGGCTCTTTGGGTGCTATTTTTCTCTGCCCTTGGTGCTAGTATACATTTGGTGGTTTAATTTTCTTTCTATAACCTAGGTGTTAAGATAAGACCTTGCAATATCAGCTCACTTTAGGAGTGACAGGGTGTCATGGACACTTCTATAAATTCTTCCCTCCTCAAGTATTTCACACTGAGGAACTTGATTCCTTGAAGACTCCCTCCTCTATTCCAATCAGTATCAATCAATTTGATATGATTATAAGTTCTGTATATTTGGGGGTGGCTAGGTGGTGCAATGAGTAGAGCGGCGGCCCTGGAGTCAGAAGGACCTGAGTTTAGATCCGGCCTCAGACACTTAACACACAAACAAAAAAAAAACCTAGGTGCGTGACCTTGGGCAAGTTACTTAACCCCAATTGCCCTCCAAAAAGCCAAAAAAAAAAATGTTCTGTGTATTTGGTCACACATCTGTGAGCCACAGATGGTAAGACCATTTGTATAATCATGGGAAGCTGGCTGGAGGCCCTCCATCCTTGTTTTTTCCTGGTCATGATGACCACGCCCAGTGTGGCAGTGGTGACTCAACTACATGGAAAGTTCCCCAAAATCATTTTTTGTACCACCAGATCATTCTGTCTTGTCCAACATGAGCAGGTGCCCATATTATGGGCATCTTATGACCACCTAGTCAGTGGAGATATTCTGTGCTTTGCTCAACTGGTGACTCTGTTGATATATTATTTTGCTTATTTTAGTTTATGTGTCATATGTCAACAATGAAATTATTCTGCATCTGGTACAGCTGTTCTTGAATGTTTATATATCAAACCCTATGAAAGTAGGGCCCTGGAAGGAGTGGGCATCTCAGATCATGAGGAAGATCTGAGATCCACTTCATCAGAGGGGACCATGGACCTAAAAGTGCTATTGACTTAGAGCTCTGCCTCAGTTTCTCTTATTGTAGGTTGGATAATTTTTATCCCCACAACACCTACCTGACCACACTGTTTTACAGTTGAGAATTATATATCTTACTTTCTGGAGAAAATTAAAAGCCATTATACATAAGCTCTCTCTTTGTCCACTCTCTTCGTCATGAAACTCTTTAACATAATCTTCTGATCTCTTCTCGTTGCCAGTCTCTGACAAAGAGATCATTCTCTTTACCAAAGGCAACCCCTCTACATGTTTGCTTAATTCCATCCCTTCCTACCTTGTCCATTAGTTTGCATCTTCACCCATTTCTCCCCTTTCATATCATAATGTCACCTTATTACTTGCTTTCATCTCTACTGCTTTTCAGACTTTCTTGAAGTTCACCCTATCTTTAAAAAACCTTCATATCATTAAATAAAGTCTAGGGATCTTGAGACTATCATGACAGTGTCCTCTTACAGGAGGTTGTAGTTCATAAAATCTATGCAGGGAAACCATTGCTATAAGATTAAACCACGGAAAAATACTCGTGGTAATATTTTAAGGTTAATACAGCTATGTTTATAAAAATAATATCTCGTCTGTGTGCCTCAAAAATATGCTATGTGCCCTAAACCCTAACATACAAATCTGCTAGTTTTAGACTACTATCAAGATCAGGGTTTAAGTACCCCATTCTTAAGAAGGGCACATTGGAGTATATCTCCCCTCCCTAAGAGTCCATCTCTTCTCCCTAGAAGCACATTTCTCATACCTGGGAGCATGCTGCTCCCATGGGACCAAGACTTCCAAACTCAATGGACCACTTTAATGGACCCTTATCCTTGTGCTATCCAATGCAATGTCACACTTGTATGAATTTTATTCTTCTCTTCCTACTTTCCCCCTCTTTTCCCATTGTTCTCTATTATTTCAATAAAACTTGAATATTGAACTGGCCCCCATTGTTATGACATATTATTCATGACAAATGAACTCTTTAAGGTATGAGTTTTCCCTAATATCTCTAACTGGTCCATATGTTTTTCCTTAAACATAAACCTGGTCCCCAGATAAGGACCTTCCTTTTTGACAGTTGTACCTCTGGTAGGTACCTCGGCACCTTAATCACAGCCCTAGAAAGCAAGAGTCAAAAGGGCAACATCTGTCCCCCCAAGTGGGACTGTTAAAATTAATTATCTGAAATAAAAAAATTTTGGAGGATTATTACTTCTTTTTTTTTTAATTTTTTTGTTTTTATTAATTTCCTCATTTACTTTGGGTTTACAAGATTTAATTCCACAATACTTTGAGTTTCAAATTTTCTCCCCCTTTCCCAGTCCCCTCCCCCCATGGTGGCATGCAATCAAATACAGGATCTGCAAATACTTTCACATTAGACATTAGTCAGGTTGTACAGAAGGATTTTAACCAATGGAATGAACAATGGGAAAGAGGAAACAAAACAAAACAAGAAAAAGAAAGAGAACATGTAGTTTGCTTCATTCTGCATTCAAACTCTGTTCTTTCTAGTTCTTTCTCTGAATGTAGACATCTTCTTCCATCATGAGTTTTTTGGAGTTCTCCTATAATGTTGCATTGCTAAGAAGATTCCAGTTTATCAAAGCTGACCTTCACACATACATTGTGTCTGTAACTGTGTATAAATTTCACCTGGTTCTGTTCTTCTCACTCAACATCAGTTTGTCTAAGTCTCTCCAGGTAAATATGAAGTCTGTCTGCTCCTCATTTCTTATAGCACAATAGCATTCCATTACATTCATATACCACAACTTGTTTAGACATTCCCCAATTGATAGGCATCCCCTTAATTTCCAATTCTTTGCCACCACGAAAAGAGCTACAACAAATATTTTTGTATATATGAGTCTTCCTCCCACTTCAATGATCTCTTTGGGATACAACCCTAGAAGTGGTATTGCTGGGTCAAAGGGTATTCAATTATTTATAGCCCTTTTGGGCATAGTTCCAGATTATTCTCCAGAATGGTTGAATCAGTTCACAATTGATTCACATTCAACAATGCATTAGTGTTCCAATTTTTCCACATCGTCTCCAGCATTTGTCATTTTCCTGTTTTGTTATCTTAGCCAATCTGACCAGTGAGTACCTCAGAGTTGTTTTGATTTGCATTTCTCTAATCAATAGTGATTTAGAG
This sequence comes from Gymnobelideus leadbeateri, assembly GCA_011680675.1. NCBI lineage: Eukaryota > Metazoa > Chordata > Mammalia > Diprotodontia > Petauridae > Gymnobelideus > Gymnobelideus leadbeateri. The sequence goes on along the minus strand of WOXC01012066.1, from coordinate 406,205 downwards.
CATTTTTCATATGCTCATAAATATTAAAATTAAATAATTTCTACCTCTGAAAATTGCTTGTTTGTATCTTTTGACCATTTGTCAATTGTGGGATGACTTGTATTCTTGTAGATTTGACTCAATTCTTTGTACATTTTAGAAATGAGGCCTTTATCAGAGACTCTGGTTATAAAAATTCTTTCCCAATACCCTACTTCCCTCTTAATCTTGGTTACCTTGGCTTTGTTTTGTACAGAATCTTTTCAATTTAATGTAATCAAGATTATCCATTTTGTGTTTTACAATGCTCTCTAACTGTTGTTTCATCACTAAGTCTTCCCTTCTCCATAAATCTGACAGGTTCCTTGCTTTCCCAGATTGCTTACAGTATCAGCCTTTATACCTAGATCACACAACCATTTAGATATGATTTGGCATTCAATGTTAGATAATGGTCTATGCCCAGTTTCTGCCATACCATATTCCAGTTTTCCCAGCAGTTTTTGTCAAATAGTGAGTTCTTATCCCAAAAACTAGGGTCTTTGGGTTTATCATACAGTAGATTACTATAGTCATTGACTGCTGAATCTCATGTACCCAATCTATTACATTGATCCACTACTTTATTCCTCAGACAGTACCAAGTAGTTTTGATGACTGCTGCTTTATAATACAGGTTAAAATCTGGTATGGCTAGGCCACCTTCTCTAGCATTTCTTTTCATTAACTCCCTTGATATTCTGGACCTTTTGTTCTTCCAAATGAATTTTGTTACTATTTTTCTAGCTCTATAAAGTAATTTTTTGGTAGATTGGTTGGTATGACAATAAATATGTAATTTGATTTCGGTAAAATTGTCATTTTTATTATATTAGCTTGACCCAGCCACAAGCAATTGATGTTTTTCCAATTAGTTAGATCTGACTTTATTTGTGTGAAAAGTGTTTTGTATTTCATATAGGTCCTGGGTTTGTTTTGACAGGTAGATCCCCAAATATTTTATAATGTCTACAGTAACTTTAAATGGGATTTCTCTTTCTATCTCTTGTTGTTGGATTTCATTAGAAGTACATAGGAATGCTGAGGATTTATGTGGGTTTATTTTATATCCTGCAACTTTGCCAAATTTATTTATTGTCTCAAGTAGTTTTTTACTTGATTCTCTACGACTCTCTAAATATATCATCTGCAAAGAGTGATAGCTTAGTCTCTTCTTTGCCTAATTTGATTTCCTTCAATTTCTTTTTCTTCTCTATTTGCTACCGCTAACATTTTTAGTACCAGACTGAATAAGAGGGGAGATAGTGGACAGCTTGTTACTTCTGAATGAAAATAATTTAATAGTAAAACTAGCACATTAACACTAAACCAGGTCAACTAATTCTTCAATAATTCGTGACAAAGGAGTGATTTACAGGGCTTATTTTTATTACAGAAAATAAAAAATAAGAAACTTGATTTGAACATAATTCAATGGAATAAGATATCTGAATAGTTTGCTTCTAACAGGCTTTCTTAACCCAAAATTATTGGCAATATTTAGTTGTCAAAGTGAGATTACACCAGAAGTCTTTTTCCTGCTACTGATACTTTTTGTAACCAGAAAGTTTACTGGCAAAGAACTTGTGGTTTGTAGTTAGCACTCACCCCATCTTCTAGCTGTCAATCTTAGAAGACCATCTTACTCAACTTAAATTTAACCTCTAGGTACAGAAAAAAAAAAAAACCAGACCTTTAGTCAATCTCCATTTCTCCAGCCACCAGAAAGGGGAAGTTAACCTTATAGTCCTATGATTATTTTATTTCTTCAAAGATATGTCTAAATTATTGTTATATGTCTACTATGTGCTACTAAATAATAGTCTTAGTAATCTATCTATTCCTTAAATCTATAGGTAAACTAGACTTAAGAGAATATCTATGTTAGTTTGAGTTAGCTGTTAAGGCTAGCTTTTCCTAAAGAAGGGAGCTTAATCTTATAATCAACTAAAAATAAATCAAAATAATCAATACTAATTTATTTAAAGTACATTCCTTTTCAAGGCTCCCTTAAGCCAGAAAACTGTCACAAGATAGTTCACTAGGGACTACCATCCTCTCAAGGTGTAATCCTATATCTCCCTCTCTTTATCAACCAAATTCTTTGAACAACTGCAATGAATACTTACTAACTCAATTTCCTCTCTTCTCACTCCTCAACCTACTACAATCCAGTTGCCAACCTTACTATACAACTGAAAATGTTCTTACTAACATTACCAATAATCTCTTAATGACCAAATTTTATCTTTTCTCAATCTTCATCCTTCCTGGTCTATCTCCTACATTTGACACTGTTGACCCACTGTAGACTCTCTCCTCTGGGTTTTCTTTACACTACTCTCCTTTGGTTCTCCTATTTTGCACTCCTTATTCTCCTGACTCATAATTCATATCATGCCCCCTAACTGCTAATGTTACTACAAAATTCTGTCCTAGGTCATCTTTTCTTCTCCACCTATATTCCCTCTCCTTCCCCTTCTTTTCCTTCTTCTCTTCTTTCCTTCTCTTTCTTCTTCTTTCTCTTTCTTCTCCTTCTCCTCCTCCTCCTCTGAATTAACCTCTTTTTAATTTTTATCCATTGTTCTTGAGTCTTCCTAATTCTCCCCATTTGCTAGTACTTAAATGCTTGTTAAGTTGGAAATTATAAAAATAAAGCCTATAGATACTGAATGAAAATGTAGACATAACAAAAATCTCTTATGTTTCAGGTGACTAAAAAAAAGATGTTACAATAATGATCTCAGATCAGTCAACAATAATAATGTCAAAATTAAGAGCAACAAAATTGGAAATTAGATTATGCTTAGAGACACAATAGATAATGAAAAATTTTACCTTCCATTTATATTATATATCAATAGAGATATGCCCAAATACTGGACCACAGATGAGAATGTATTTACAATGCAGAATAATCACAGAAACAGTTAGCTGTTTATCCCATCACTTTTAGACATAATTTAAATTACCATAGAGCATAACAATCTTTAAGATTAAAATTCTCTCAAGGATATTCTATCATCTCTTTTTGACAGGAGTTCAAAATTCCTATTTTTTACTTACATGAACTTTCAAAACACATCCTGTAAGCAATCTGGGAAAGCAAGGAGTAGTTTACCTCTCTGATTTATGTAGAAGGGAAGATTTTATGACTAAACAAGAGTTAGAGGGCATTATAAAATGAAAAATGGATAATCTTGATTACATTAAATTGAAGTTTGTATATAAGCAAAACCAATGTAACCAAGATTAAGAGGGAAATGGAAAATTGGGAAAGAATTTTTACAACCAGTGTCTGTGATAAAGGTCTCATTTCTAAAATATACAGAGAACTGAGTCAAATCTATAAGAATACAAGTCATTCCCCAATTGATAAATGGTCAAAGGATATGAACAGGAGGTTTTCAGAGGAAGAAATTAAAGATATTTGTAAGCATATGAAAAAATGCTCTAAATAACTATCAATTAGAGAAATGTAAATCAAAACAACTCTGAGGTACCACATCTCATTTGGCTAAGATAACAAAACAGGAAAATGATAAATGTTGGAGAGGATGTGGAAAAATTGGAACGTTGATGCATTGTTGGTGGAATTGTGAACTGATTCAACTATTCTGGAGAGTAATCTGGAACTATGCCCAAAAGGGCTATAAATAATTGCACACCCTTTGACCCAGCAATACAACTTCTAAGGTTGTATCCCAAATAGATCATAGAAGTGGGAAGAGGCCCCACATGTACAAAAATATTTATAGCAGTTCTATTTGTGGTGGCAAAGAATTGGAAATCAAGGGGATGCCCATCAATTGGGGAATGGCTAAACAAGTTGTGGTATATGAATGTAGTGGAATACTATTGTGCTATAAGAAATGAGGAGCAGACAGACTTCATAATAACCTGGAGAGACTTATACAAACTGATATGGAATGAGAAGAGCAGAACCAGGAGAAATTTGTACACAGTTACAGACACAAATGTATGTGTGATGGCCAACTTTGATAGACTGGGCTCTTCTCAGCAATGCAAGGTTATAAGACAACTCCAAAAGACTCATGATGGAAAGAGATGTCCACATCCAAAGACAGAACTACAGAGTTTGATGCAGATTGAAGCAAACTACCTGCTCTCCTTCTTTTTCTTGTTTTGTTTTGTTTCCTCTTTCCCATTGTTCATTCCATCAGTTATAATCTTTCTTTACAACCTGACTAATGTTTAATGTGAAGGTATCTGCAGATTCTATATTTGATTGCATGTGGGGGGAGGGGAGGAAAGTGGGAGAAAATTTGAAAATCAAAGTATTGTGGAACTGAATCTTGTAAACAAATAAATTAATTTAAAAAAAAAAAACCACATCCTTATTATGACGGTAGAGAGTCTCAGAATATACACCATATCAAAAGTATACCTAAAGCTCTCTTTATATGAAAAGCCTTATCACACCAGGTTCAGCCCATACTTAGTCAATGATATTTTATGGCTTGGGAACTAGATGCTCAAGGAAAATACACTATCCCCTCCCTGAATGTATACATACATAGACTGATTCTGATGGGTCAGTCACAGAGACATATATTTTTATCAAGAAACCCAAACAATGTAGCCATATTCTTCTTATAACTTCCCTGACTCTTACTCTAGCTACATCTCTAATTGTTAGATATTATTTTTCCAATATCAAACCTAAATTTGACCCTCTTCAACTTCTACCATTACTTCTGTTTTGACCCTCTGGGGCCAAAAAATCTAATCTCTTTTCCATTTGTCAGCCCTTCAAATATGCAAAGAAGATTGTCAGAAAGTATAGATCCTAAAGCTGGAACGAGTTGAGTTCAAGTCCCATTTCTCCATGTATCGACTGTGTAACTCTATCCACAAATAATCTAGTTCTTCAAAAGGCACAAAAGTGGACAAAGTTAATTAAGTCAAATGAGACTTATGATATCCCCTTCTTCCTCCTTAAAATCCTCATAACATCACACATTGCAAGGAGAGTAATTGTTACTATAATGTTCATCATCAGATCTTTGTTCAAAGCCTCAGTGCTAAATCATGTAGTCATAGCTTCATCATAAACCTTGGTGATGGTTCTGACATACAAATTCAGCAGTAGTGTGCTTTCTCCTTACATCTTTCATCACATTTTGTTCATTTCCCATGTGTTATCCCATTTTACCTTGCACTGAAGTAAGTTGTATCATTTTCTCTATTAGATTGGAAGTTCCTTAAGGGTTGGTATCTTACTCACATTTGTGTGTCCCCTGCCCCTTAGTGCCTAGTACAGTGCCTTGCACATTGAAGATACTCAACTAATATTTGTTGAATAAATTAAAAAAAGATGTAAATATTGCTTGAAATTTCATCTTCTGGTTTGGCGTAAGGTATAGTGATTGGAAGCTCAGACAGAAATCAAATCAATGAGAGCTTGCAAAAAGATTTCCTCTCAGTCATCCACCTGTAGTTAGACTTTACATCCTATGATTTTCTTTACTTCAGTAAATAATTGGAAGCTAACATTTAGAATTAAAATAGAACAAAGCTGAACTCCAGAAATCAGGATCTATATTCCTTTGTTTACATGGAAAGCAGCTCATATATATGTTGATGAAACTGAATCATTTTAGATTGCTTTAAGAAGTCAATGTGCTTCCTAAAACTGCTTTTAAAGCTCATTACTGGTTGTCATAGATATCTGTGGCTGAAAAAGGAGATGTTCTTCTGGTCATGTTGTTTGAATGTGAAAAAAAACAGATGATAATGTTTAGTGTTATATTGGTGCTAGTGGGGTACAACAAGTTACAGGAAGGTTTCTCTTATGGATCCTCTACAGAGCATTGATAGAAAGACATGGACAAAAATTGAAAAAAGGCGAAAAATTATGAATGAGTTACATTCTACACTAATGAAGAGGGGACTCATATTTGTGAGAACACAGATCTCTAAAAATAGGAAAACATTGGACATTTATGAATGTATGCTTGGAGGTTTAGATAAATACTATTTAACATATTAATGAAAGATTCATTTATTCCTATGAGTTGTAGAGTTGTTAATAAAATTAGGTATTAGATTTTGCTTTAGAAAAAAACCCTTGTCAGCATCTACTGATATGATCATATTTTATTATTTAAATTATTAGCAGAGTTTATTATATTTATAATTTTCCCTATGTTGAGCCAAACCTAAATTCATGGCATAAACACAAATTAGTCATAGTGTATAATCTTTCTAATGTATTACAGTTGCCTACTTTTTAATACATGTGATTCAAAATATTTGAATCAGTGTTCATTAGGAATATTGGTCTATGGCTTTCTTTCTTTGCTTTGTTTCACCCTGGTTTAGATATCAAGAACATACTTGTTTTGTAGGAAGAGACTGGAAGAATGCCTTCCTTCTTTCTTTTTTTTTTTTGCACATAGTTCATTTAATATTGGAATTAATTGAAGAGGAAAATAAAATGGAAGGAGGGAAGGAAAGAAGTTGAAAAGAAAAAAATTATAAATTAGAAAACAAATCTTTTTTCCTCAATTGTTCATTATGAAAAGGCCAAGAATTTGTGCTTTTTTGGTTTTATTTTCAACTGAATTCAGAGATTAATGATGTCTTAATGAGAGTGCTAGAAAAATTAATCTTATTCCTATGGAATGATTATAAAATACTCATTTTTCCTTTCAGTAGAGACCTGATTGAGGGTAGCTACAAAATGTTGCATATACTCTCAGACCCAGTCACAGTATCAGTTGTCTTTTTTGTTTAACTTTTTTCTTTATTAAAAAGGAAGGTTCTACAGGTAAAGGAGTATTTAGCAGTAACTATGATATAAAAATAACAGAAAGTATCAATAAAATATTTTAATAAACAATATTATAATGAAAAGAAAAATTAGTTTCTTTTAAAGCTATGCCACTCAAATTACCCAGAAGTTATTTTATAAAATTTGACAAAATAATAGTTAAATTCATCCACAGGAATAAAGACAGATAGAGGATTGTTTCAGTAGGATGCAGTCCCTCTCACCTTCTTTTAGAGGCATGCTGGTTATAATGGTAATGGGAATTTGAAGGTCTTCCCTGACCCTTAATAAACCTAAGGGAATTTGAAGATCCCCCCTGATTTGAAGATCTTCCCTGCCCCCTAATGGGCCCAATGTAATCACATGGATTCTATGGTGAGAGGAGTTTGCTGAAGGGTGGAGCAGAGTCCACAGGAAGCTGTGAATCAGAGTAGTTAGAGCTGAAGGGAGGAGAGAATGCACCCATGGAGACAGCTAGGCTATTTGCCCCCTACTATGACAGTTAGACTTGTGTTTGTTTGTCGAAAGGCTAAAGAATGGTGTGGCTTCATGGGATATTAACTTCTTTGTTACTATGATGCATTTGACATTGTGGTGTTGGGATTTGGTTTTCTGGTGTCTAAATAAATATTTTGTTTCTGTTTTGTATATGGAGAGTCTGTTATATTTTGCAATAGAGGCTTATGCTGGAATATTTACAGTTGCCATTGGCACTGACTCACAAAGCAATGAAAAGTCTGTGAAACCTGGGTAGTACTAATCACTTGTGCCCTGGGCTTTAAGGCTTAGGTGAAAAAAAAAGATGCTAAATTTTTTTTATGATACCACAAAAATATCAATATATTCTGATACCTCTGAAATAATGTCCCACTTCTTCACTTTGTAAGAAAAAAACTATGTACTAATTAGAAGCAATGTGGCATAGAAGATAAATACTGAACTTGAAGTCAGGAAGCTCTTGGTCTCACCTTGGTCAAGTCTCACCTATTTTTATCTTACATTCACGGGTTATGTTGATGGGGTGCTTGGGGTATATATGTTTGTAACGTCAGTCTGTAATATCAGTTTGTAACATCAGTTTGTAAAAGGAGTGTTTGGGACCTATGTCCGTAAAATCAGTTTGTAAAACCAGTCTGTAAAATCACATTTCCCCCCCTCCCCAGCCTCAGAGCATTGACTCTGCCCCTTCCCCCTGCCAGCACTCTGCCCAGCAACAACTCATAAATTGTTTATCTCTTCTTGGAACAATAACAAGCTACCTATGAATCCTTCACTAAACCATCTATAAACATTTTAGCTTAGGCAAATGTTATCTCCCCTAGTAGAGTGGCCAGCTGTGCCCATGAATCCTTCAATGCCCTATCTATAGGTTAACTCCTTAGCCAACTATACCCATACTGAGTCTCTGTTAGCCTTGGTTCCCAACATCCATCTTGTCAAACATGGCACTGATGAGTGCCAGACTGGGCACTTCTCAGTTGGCCCTGACCACTGGCTGACTTAGTGATGTTTCAGGCCTAAAACCACACCTCCAGGTAGCCCCACCTTGGGCTATTTCCCAGTGAATTATGGTCAATATACCTGTGCAGTTGATATTAAAAGTGCATGTTCCTTTAAGCACTGGCCACTCCTTAACTCCTCACTAATCCCACCCTTACTCACCTAGTTAGCATAATTGACACCTGATTTACTGTCTTGACTCCTTAAAACTATACCTGTGACTTCGTAAGTTTGCAGGTTCCATAAGAACCCTTGCCCACTGTGCTGTACAGCACAACAATAAACTTTTACAATCTCGGCTTCCAAGTTTGCTTGAGCCTGGTGAATTCTTTCCAGACTGTATTACAGGGTTTCTGGTCACTGATAAGGATCAGAGTCCTGGTAGAACCTATTACCCTTCCCCCATCAATATGACCTTGAATTTTAACCTTAGATAGTTTTAAACAAAGTACATTTATTTAGTTAATCACAAAATCCTTAATTCAATCACAAAATACAAAAGTCAGAGTTCTCCACCTCTAGTTTGCTATACAGTGTAATGAGAACCTTGATAGCTGTTTATTACAGCAGTCCTCTGGAAAGCTGCTCATGTGAGGCTTTACAGACTTACACAGTCAATATGTACAGAAGAGAAACTTGAACCCAGCTCATTCCAACTTTAGGGTCTATGCTTTCTGACAGCCTTCTTTGTCTATTTGAAGGTCTGACATGTGGAAAAGAGATTAGATTTATTGTGTTCGATCGCAGAGGATCAAAACAGAAGGTAGAAGTTAAAAAGGGTCAAATTTATTTTTGACATTGGGAAAAAAAATACCTAACAATTAGAGGTGTCCAAACATGAAATGAGCTATCCACTCCTGAGAAGTCTTCAAGTTCAATCTGGATGACCAATTGTTAGAAATGTTTTAAGGAGGATTATTTTTCATATATACATTGTAGTAAATGATTGCTGAGGTCCCTCTCAACTCTCAAAATCTGTGATTTTTGTGAATAAGATACGTACTAAATCAATTGTAAGTCTGGAAAAGCAATTATATTGAGATAGATATTCTCTCTGCTGGTACAGGGTCCAACCCCTCCTTTCTAGGTAATGTAATTCTTATTCATGGTCTTTCATAAAGGATCCACCCAATATGTTGGAGGTCTTTCCCGGTCCCTTTGCCAGGCTCAGATACCAACAAAAATAACTTACAATTATAGCTATATAAAGCTTTAAAGTTTAAACCACAAAGTGGTTTTTCCTATATCAATTCAGTAATGCCCATTTTACTCTTGAGGAAACCAAGACCTAAAGATGTTACATGATTTTCCCATGTTTGCATAGCTAGTTAGGTTCTGAACTTGGAACTGAATTCAATTTTTCTGACTACAAGTCCCCAGTTTTTTTTTACTGTGTCAAACCTTCTACCATCTGGCCTGACTAGCCTTTGTTATTTGGAAAAGTAGATCTTCCAACTACCATGCCATATTTACAGATCATTTGATATAATTTAAAAGTCAAGCACCAAGTAATTATAATGAAGAATCATAAAATGTAGTATAGGAATTTTTCTCATCTCCCATTTCCATTAGGCTTGCTTTGAAGCTCTCCAAGAAAGATTGGCAACAGCCAAGAGAAGCCAAATGCTAGGTCAAAGGAAATCTAGCCTAATTAAAAACCAAACAAAATCCTGACCTATTTCTTTATGACTGATGTGCCTACTTGTTGTACTCTGAATGACAGTCCCCACGAGGGAAATTACCTGTTATTATCATTTGCTATACTAATAAGTAAGATGACTCTCCAGTACAACAGGGCAAAGGTACCACAATTCAATATTCTTTCCCTTATTTAATGTCTAATATAGCCAAATAATTAATGTCTTTGAAAGAATTGGATTATTTTAGCAATCAAACATCTCCCACTAAAACAACAGACTCAAATGCATATCACATATACCTTTAAACATTTTTCTTTTGCTTTTTGGAAGGCAATTGGGGTTAAGTGACTTGCCCAAGGTCACAAGCTAGTTTTTGTGTTAAGTATCTGAGGTCAGATTTGAACTCAGGTCCTCCTGACTCCAGGGCCTGAACTCTACTCACTTCTCCCCCTAGCAGCCCCTCTATCACATATACCTTAACCCCTGAGGGAGATATTTACTGTGCATTGGAAAGAAAAGTGGGGAAAGACAGAGAAATTAAGCAACAAGTAGAATGGCATTTTGAGAGGCATTTTTCTTCACAGGAAAGAGGACTAAGGCAGGAAACAAAATCCATAACCTTGTCAAAAAATACATAAAAAACAGGAATATGGGCACCAAATACACAGAGTTCCATTTTTAAAAAACAATTCATAATCTCTAAAAAAAATACATTCTAGAATATATTTATTTTTCTTTGAAAGAAGCAGCAGATGTAGCAAAAATAATTGTGTTACTTGGTTGTAGCATCACATTATCTCTCTTCTGGCTTATTCTTTTTATCTACCACTTTTATTTCCCATTGCTATCTCAAAATTATAATGAAAGCTACTCTTATGTAGCCAGCTAATAACATGCCCAAATGCCACTGTCTTCTAGATTTTGCCTATAGCACACACCTACAATCCATGGTTCTTTATACCAATAAGTCATAGCTACCATTAACAAATGACCCGGGGGCAGTGAGTAGAGTGCAGGACCTGGAGTCAGAAGGACCTGAGCTCAGATCTGGCCTCAGACACTTAACACACACAAACAAAAACCTAGCCATGTGACCTTGGGCAAGTCACTTAACCCCAATTGCCCTCAAAAAAAAAAAAAAAGAAAGAACAAATGACCCCCAAAGGGGGACCTGAAATGAAAGAGTTTGATCACTAACTAAATAAATTTGTTGTTGGAGAATAAAGTTTGTAGCAGAGAAAAGATCCAACAAGGGGGCAGAAAGGAAAGAGTTCCCTAGCTGCTCAAAGGGGAGAGAAAAGGAGTGAGATAAAGTTTCTAGAGGCTTTTCAGAGGGGAGCAGGCATTAAGGGACAGGATATCCGTAGACACAAAAAGCCAGGCAGTAGGATGTTTAGAAAATCCTGAGCAAGGTCTTGAGTCTGTAGCTTCTGCTCAGTTTCCCTTGAGCTCATAAAGGCTGGGGCCCTGTGGTTTCTGGCACGTACAGGGAGTTCACTCATATAGATCACTGCTATGTCAAGCGGCTTTAAGCTTTGGAAACCTTCTAAGGGCTGGTTGTTGTGTGCTGAAAACAAAAACCCACCCAAATTAGAGAAACTTACAAAGAATTTAATCTAATTCTGGCCCCCTGAGTTCCACTTGGGTGGGTTGGGGGTGGTGGTTGTCTAGATTGCCTAAAGCTGAGGGTGGTCTGGGAGTGAGAATTATCAGTCACATCCTCCAGTCCCTCATTAAAATAGGTTCACCTCTCATTATAATATTCATTCTTCTCATTAATTGTTAAGCAATCAGAGTTGATTGCCACCCTCAGGAACACCAACTCTTCCAAAGGTATATAAGCATTGAGTGAGTTCTATGGGAGCTCTTTGGCATTCAAGAGTGTCAGTGATCCCTTTTGTTAATTACCTGCTTGCATAAGAAATAAAATTATTAATTACCCAAAAACTATGTCTCTAGTATTTTTTATACTTCACATTACTCTTGTTTTTTATATTTTTTTATACTTCACATATCTCCTGTTTGTACATAGTCGTTAGTATATTGCCTCTCCCACTGGACAGGGAACTCCTTGAGACCAGAGACTGCTTCTTGCCTTTCTTTGTTTCCCCAGAACTTAGCAAAGTTACTGGCATATAGTAGGTGATTAATAAATGCTTGTTGACTTGACTTATATAGTAACAAAGAAGACTGATAGATATTTTGAGACTGTAAGGTAAAAACAGTCCAAAAACAATTATTTTGGAATAATTTCCCATCAGTTGCTCTATGCAAACTTTGACTCCAAGGAATAACATGTCCTTCCCACTCTTCCTATCCTCCCAGAGAAGCAGATCACCCCAAATTTCATCATGAAGAAGAATGACTCAAATTCTGATACTCTGCACTTTCTCAGCTTTCCTTCAGTTGTCTCTCCACTCTGATTAGAGGCCTGGAGAGTAGGATTACTAAACTCTTCCTTCCCAAAGCCTTCTTTTATAGAGGGCTCACAATCTTCTTGGTAACTCCATTTTGCATCAGCTGCTCTGCTTGACTTCTACTCCAATGAACAATATACCTGTATGGGGTTCCCTCTGGTGGACCCTCCCCCACACACCATCAACACACACACACTTTTAGCTTCCTTTTGTATGTTGTCTTCCCCTGTTAGATTGTAAGCTCCTTGAGGGCAGGAACTAACTCTTTTTCTTATTTATATCCTCAATGCATAACACAATGCCTGACACTTAAGTAGATGTTTAATAAATGTTTATTGAATTGGATTGAACTCAGCCCAACAATTCACCAACAAAAAATAAGTGTTAAATAGTTGAGTCATACAGATTTGTTTGGAGAATTGGAGGAATTTTTTATAGAAATTCATGTCTAATCTATTGCTACCAGAAATTACAGAAAGGTTATTCTTAAGGACTCTCATTTTAGTAATATAGATTATGTAATGAAATTGAAAGAACTATATAACACATCATTAAAAAATTTAACATCTACCAAATATCTAGTAAGACATGATCTAGTGGCAAGATATATAATTCAGAGCCTCACTATTTTTTTATGAACTTTTGTTCAGTCTTATCAGTCATGTCTACCTCTTCATGACCCTGCCATGGACCCCCATGGACCCCATGGTTGGTTTTGTTGCCCAGCCCCCTCTCTGGACTTGGAAGCAGGGGCTGGAGCAGTGTTATGGGAAGGACACCCCCCTCCTCCCAAGAGAACTTTATTAGGACTCTTGTTTTGAATTGATGTGATAATGCAATGTACTTTGTGTTTAAGGCCCAGTGGCCACTTTAGTTATGTACCTAGAAAATGTGACCTAAGAGATGTTTAGTGCTAATTAAAATGTAAATTGTCTATGCTATGGGCATGAAAGATCTTGGGGCCGAATGTTATAGGAATGTAAATTATTAAGATCTTCCCTGTCCCTAGGTTAAATGCACCTGGAGCCTGTGGTGAGAGGCTTGTTTTTCAGGAATGCCCACATCTTGATACTTTGTGATTGGGCAGTGGGTCAAGAAGGTTGTTACATTCTCTGAGCCAGGAGAAGGCTATATAAACCATGATGGGAGGCTTTGCTTTGGGGCTCACTTTGAGAAGTGTTGTATGATTTGACCAGATGAGATTCTGGGCAGCCCCCCCCCCCTCCCCCGGCTTTGAAAACCCAGATGTTGATGCTTCCTTCTCTGGTAACTGTGATTTGGTATTGATTATTAATGGTTGGACAGTTTGGAAGCCTGTCTGCTTGATCTGTTTGTTTCTGTCTTGTAAGTTCTGTCTGTATACTTTGAATTTCGGGGTGCTGACCTTTTTCCCCTGAACTAGGTAAACGATATGTTTGATTGATTAAAGTAAGCTTGTTAACCCATTTTGAGTTGCTTTCCTTTAGAAAAGCAGATCTAAGAACCTGAGTTGGCAGCCACCCTAGGGATGTTGGGGTGCTTGCTGCTACAGACCCCATTTGGAGTTTTCTTGGCAAAGATTCTAGAGTGGCTTTCTATTTCTTCTCCAGATCATTCTATAGATGAGGAACTGAAGCAAACAGAGTTTAGTGACTTGCCCAGTGTCACGCAGCTGGTAAGGGTCTGAGGCCAGAAAACTCAGGGAACTGAGTTTTCTTGACTTCAGGTCTGGCATTCTATCCACTGTGCCACCTAGCTGCCTTTTTATGTACTTACATTCAACAAATCCAAATACTACAGACACAGACCTAAAAATATCCCAGAGAATTCAATTAAAAAGATTGTGTCAGACCATCATCACAGTCTTAACTATTACCCCTAATCTCCTGGATATAATATTAATCCATAAAAACTTAGGAACCAAGTTTTTAATCAATGTTACCATAACAAATGCAGGTAACCTCTGGGCTACATGGAACAAAAAGCTTTCAAAATACTGTGATTCAGTAGAAGAGATCAAAATTACATCAGAACATAAGGTGCATATCATCCTTGTTCTCCTGTATTGCTACTGGAATTGTACCAAAGATGCTTTCAGGGAGCCTACAGATGATGAGTTTACATCCTAATACTTTCAACTATAAAAAAAGCAGTTATTTTATCCACCTGTGCAGTAGCCTATAGAACACACATAAAATATAAAAGAACAATAGCAGGATAATAACAGTCCCAAGACTATTACTATATGAAACCTATCAAAAAAAAGACTAATATAATAATAATAATACCTCTATTCAACTGTGAGTTTCATGATGACAGTATCCAAATGTTATCTAAACATTGTACTTTTCCCAGAATCCAGTACAATGCTTTAATCACAATGGATATTTGAAAATTTGTTCAAATATTATTTCAGGCTTCAATCAATCAACAAGCATTGAGTAAGACTTACTATGTACCATGCACTGTCCTAGGTGATCTGGATACAAAAACAAAAATGAAATAATCTTTGCTCTCTAGGAGCTTACATTCTATTGGGAGAAATAGCAAAGTGGTGTATAAATGAACTCATGTTCACTCAGTGTTTGCAAGGTGAATGAGAAGGAATTTTGGTTTGGAGGGCAGGGCACTAATACTGAACTTTGAAGGGACCTAGAATTCTAAGAATTGGAAGTAAAGAGGCAATACGTTCTAGGCTTGAGGGGAAACCTGGCTGAAGGTACAAAGATAGTAGATGGAGTGTTGTATACAAGGAACAATAAGTAAATAAGTTTGGTCAAGATGTAGTCTGTGAAGAGAAGCAACGTGTAGTAAACCTAAAAAGGCAGGATAGAATCAGATTGTGAAGAACTTTAAATGCCAACCAAAAATTTTATATTTTCTCCTTGATGTATCAGAGAAGCACTAAAGCATTTTGTACAAGGAAATGACAAAGTCAGATTTGTGCATTAGGAATGGCAAGAGGTGATGAGGGTCAAACAGTAACACACAGAGATGATCATACACTTATTTGATCTTGTCATCATCCACAAGTGTTCCAATTCCACGTTTATTCTGAATTTTCCTTTTCTGTTCATAGTCTTTCTATCTTACTCGATGCCTGACTTCTCTTAAACATGCTCATTAAGATCTACAGGACAACTATCAGTCAGTACTATCCCAGGCTATCAGCCCTGCTCTGGATATACTTTCCTTCCTCCTGAATCCTGTTGTGGTACCAGTTCAACTCTACACTAGCCCCTACTCATGAATCCCTTGGTGTCTTGACCTATTGCCAATTACTCCTTGCCAAACCTTCTGCTACCACTGGCCTCACACTAGTCATGTGCTACTGAACAAAACTGGAGGAAATCAGAAAACCATGCGGACTGATGCCACAACAAATTTTGTTAGCTAATCTACTCAACTTTCACCATACCAAGGAAATTCTATCATCCCTAATTTATTCCCTTTCTCACACACCATAGCAGCTGTTCCAAATCTTCTTTTCTCCCTATGTCACTTTTTCCCTTTTCAAGTTGAAGAATTTACCATCAGCACAGTAATGGTGCTGACCTCATTGTTTTATACCTGTGAAACCTGGACAATATACCAACACCATGCCAGGAAACAGAACAGTTTCCATTTGAATTATCTTGGGAAGATTCTGAAGATCACCTGGGAGAATAAGGTACCAGACACTGAGGTCCTTACTCAAACTAAAACTGCCAAGCATTCCCACTTTGCTTCAGAGAGTGCAATTCCAATAGGCTGGCCATGTTGCTCAAATGCAAAACATATGCTTGTAAAAAAGACTTTTATGGAGAACTCACACAGGGCAAATGTTCACATGGTGGTCAGAAGAAGCGATTCAGGGTATTCTCAAGGTCTCTCTTAAGAACTTTGGAATTGATTGTGTGACATGGGAGACACTGGCACAGTACCGCTCAGCATGGCATACCCACATCAAAGAAAGTGCTGTGCTCTATGAGCAAAGCAGAATTCAAATTTAGAGTATCCACCCCAAATGTTCACATGGACTATTTGTGCCTGACCTGTAGTAGTAGAGCATTCCATGATCATATTGGTGTCTGATCAGCCACAGAGGACATATTGAAGATTGACTTCAGCATAGTGATGTCATTTTGGTCCTCTTTGAGAACAAAGGACAACAACCAACCAACTCTTTCCCTACACCCTCTCTTGAGGACTTGTCCTCATTTTGGTTGTTGAGTTGCTTCAGTTTTATCTGACTCTCTGTGACCCCACTTGGGATTTTCTTGGTAAAGATACTGAAATGGTTTGCCATTTCCTTCTCCAGCTCATCTTAAAGATGAGGAAACTGAAGCAAACTGGGTTAAGTGACTTGCCCGGGGTCATATAGCTAGTTAAGTGTCTGAGGCCAAATTTGAACTCAGGTCCCCCTGACTCCAGGGTCAGAGCTCTATCTACTGTACCACCTAGTTGCCCCTACCTCAATTCATACTTAAACAAAAATTAAAATAATAATAACATAATTCATTTACCAAAGGCTCCTTCTTTTCCCTCCCTTATTTCACATCCTTTTAACATCATCCCTATCTTCTCCTTCACTTCAGTCTCTCATGATAAGGTAGCCATTCTGCTTGTTTCATATCCTCCCATATTCTCCAGCATCACCCCCACTCTCTAATCTTTAATTGTTCTTTCTCTGTTGCCTAAAAATATGTCCAAATCTCCCTTATCCTTGAATAAATGTTCACTAGATCCTACCATGCCAGCAGCAGAAAATTCCATATTTTTCAACCCCCTTTCAGCTAAAAAACTTCTTGAAGATCTATTTATAATCTACTTTATTCTCTTCTAAACCCCCTGCAATATGATTTCTGATATCATTCAATAACACTCCACTTTATAGTTATCTCTTATATCTTATATCTCAAATCTTCACAATAATCCCTTAATAGCTAAATCTAATGACCTCATCTTAGCCACATCTTTCCTGGCCTCCAGTTTTTGACATTGCTAACCACCTGTTTTTCACAATATCTCCCCTATAGATACTCATGATTCTACTTTCTCTTGGTTCCTACTTGTATGAGCTCTTCTTTTCAGTCTCTTTTTCTGGATTTTCATCCATATTACAACCATAGGTGCTCCCCAAGGCTCTGTCCCATGCCCAATTCTCTTTTCTCTATATTCTTTCTATGGATTCAATTATCATCTCTATACAGAAGATTTTTAGATCCAGCTTTCATATCTCTCTTGAGCTACAATCATGTATCAACAAGTACCTGTTAGACACTGAAAACCATCATCTCAAATTCAACATGTCTAAAACAGAATTCACTGTTTTTACCCCAAATCCTACCCACATCAAAACTTCCTTATTATTATTGAGGACACCACCATACTTTTAGGTACCCAGGGTCATACCCTTGGTACCATTCTCAACTCCTATCTCCCTCACCCCATATATCCAATCAGTTGTCTAATCTTATAACTTATCTCTCTACATATCTCTTGCATATGTTCCCTTCTCTCCACTCATATTACCATAACCCTAATTAGACCCTTTTCAACTCTCATCTATTCTATTTAAATAGCCTTCTAAATTATCTCCCTGCCTCAAGTCTTTCCCTACTCCAACCAATCTTCCACATAACTGCCAAAGTGATCTTCCTAAAGGGTAGTTCTGACAATAATAAAAATAATAATAGCATAAATTTATATAAATATAATAATAGCATAAATTTATATAAATATAAATATTTATATAGCATTTGTTATGTGCCATGCTTTGCATTTATTATATCATTTGACCTTCACAATAACCTTGCACATTAGATATTTTTATTGTACCCTTTTAACAGGTGAAAGAATTGAGACAAACAGAAGTTGTCACTTGTCCAAGATAACACGGATAGTAAATGCCTAAGGTCAAATTTGAACTCAAATCTTCCTGATTATAGGCCTAGCACCTGTGCCACCTAGCAGAGTATGTGTAACATTAATAGGATTTAAGATCTTTCCCAGCTATTAACAGGCCTCATGTTGAACCCAATAAGGGGAGCTTGTTTAGGGGAGGCTTGCTTGTAAGAAGGCTTTCACACCTTTTGTTAATTTCTAATTAAGCACTGAGGTTGTGATGCCCGCTGACTCTAAAAAGTGCATGTATACTCTGAGTTGGTATTTTGCTCTGGGGGCTCACTTATGAGAAGCATCTTGTGATTCCCTAGTCAAGATTCTGAGTGGCCAGATTTCTGAGCTCCCCAGCTACTCAGATGTAAAGGCTCTCTTGATTCAGGTATATATGTAAAGTATGTAGTTGATTCAGGCAATCAGAACCCTGTCTTGGTCTTTATTTCTCTGCTTATATTTTCTCTGAAGTTCAGAGTATTGACTTTTCCCCTGAATTAGTGAATGTAATTTTAAAAGATTGTTGACCACTTCAACAGCTAATTTTCCTAATAAAGCAGATTTAAGAACCTGTGCTAGCAACCATCCTGGGTACGCCAGTGTGGTTGCTGCTAGAGTATGACATATTACTCCATTCAACTCTAATTTTTCCCTATTACTCCTAGTATCAAATACATAGTCCTTATATAAGAGATAAAAATCTTTACAGTCTAGTCCCTTTTGATCTTCCATGTCTTCTTCTATTCTTCTCTCTTCTACGCTGTCCATAATTCAACTCTACCAGCCTACTCACTGTCCTTTGCACATGACGCTTCATCTCCATGGTTTCCACTAGACATTCCAGATCCTTAAAATGCTCTGACTCTTACAATGTCTGACTTCATTTAAGACTCTGCTCGAATACCACTACCTCCAGGAAGCTTTTCTTGGTCCCTCAAGCTACTACTTCTATTCCCTCTAAACTGACCTTCTCTCTACTCTTTATTTCCCATATTTATTCTGATTCATATGTTATCTCTCATTGCCTTCATGAGAGCACAGAATATTTTTTGCTTTTTCTTTGTATCTCTAGGGCTTAGTCAGTGCCCTGCACAGAGTAATAATAATAAGAGAAATAGCTAATAATAATAATGTGCTAAGCACTTACAAATATTATCCCATTTGATCCTCACAACAGTCTAGGGAGATAGGTGCTACATTGTCTGCATTTTACAGTTGAAGAAAGTGAGGCACAGATGTGAAGTGCCTTTCCCAGGATTATGAATCTACCAAGTAACCAAAGTTGGGAATGAACTCACTGTCCTGACTCCAAGCCCAGTGTTCTATCCACTATACTACCTGGCTACCTCAAATAGTAAGTATTTAATAAATACTCATTGATTGACTGATTGAACTATGGCAGTGACCAGTTGAATGGAGAAAAGTAGACCGATGAAAGTGGTGTGAAAATAGATTCAAGAATACTTGATAAATTATTGGGTAAGATACTTTGGGTACAAATATCAAAGTCTTCTCAAGAAAAAACCAAATGTTGCAATATTTCCTAGGTTGGGTAGAATGAAGAGGCTTAAATGATTCTGGGTGGATAAATAACAATATAGAAATAAAAGGTTTGAAGATAATGGATGCAACAAATAGAAGAAAGGCTTCACCTTAGTCCCTTGTGACTAATAAGTGACTAGCAGGAATCAAAGCATCATCAGATATTCTGTATTACTGCCAATTATTACCTTAGATTCTATTAACTCCTACATATACTATACTCCTATACATAAAATGCCTACATGACATGGTAATTTTGCAGTTTTTAGAATCACAACTAAAGTCATGTGAAATCAAATAGAGATAAATCTACTGAGTCTCAGAAGGTAAAAAAAGAAAGAACATTCACTTCAAGGATAATAGAAGTAAAGGCAAGATGAAATAAATATAGCTTTTCATTCCCATCTTATGATGGGTAGAAGAAGGTTTTTTTCTTCCTCCTGTTATTTCTAGCAACTTTGGTTGTCATTTCCAAGGAATGACAGGAAATGGACTATGTCCCAGGTATCCACAATGGTGCTCATCCAGTCACCAGTGATATATGTGACATAATGCTGTTTGGCTGAGCCCATGTAAAGGGTGAATGGATTAATGCAGAGAACCCAAGCCACTGTTGTACTATTTATAGTTACTAATAAAGAGCTAAGGACATACAATACAAAACAATACAAGCATGGAAGGGAGGGAGCAGCAATTTTAAAAGACCACACTGAAGCACAGTTACAGAAAATACAGAATAACGGTTGACTAGCTAGAAAACAACAATGAACAGAGAAGCCTAGAATACAACAAACCAGAACAAAGTAGCTCTTTTCATTTATAGGCCTTGGGCTATCTTTTATAATTACATATTGATGTTGTTTTATATTATATCTACCTCACAAGATTATTGTGTATAAACCTTAAAACACCATAAATTCTGTGATACACACAGACACACATATAGAGAGGTGTGTGTGTATATATGCATATAAATGTAAATTCTATGTTCCTTTATACATAACATGGACCAAACAACAATGACAACTCTATAGCTCTTTGGGAATGGAGCTAAGAATGTAAAACATTTTGGGGAAGCAGATGCCATTTACCATTTGTCAGAACAACAATTACTTGTAATACTGCTTCCCAGACTTTGAGACTTCCTCCTATAGTTGAAAAGAACTGCTTTGTTTGGGTGCACAAGATCCCAAGTCAGTTATTCAGCTATCTATCCTTAAAGGGGCCAGCTATTACATGATCCAATGACCCTATAGTTTCTCTTTATATAAACCAAATTTACGTATGTATGTATGTATGTATGTATATGATTTCTCTATATATAAACCAAATAACTAAGACTAAAGTATTGTACTTAAAAATTCCTAGTCCATTTACCACAGGCTAATAACTATGACTTCATCCTCCATCTATAACCTGTGACTCATGGATAGCCATCTCCATTCAGTAACAACAGCATGACACACCTACCACCACCAATAAATGGGTCCTTACTGTGAACACTTTCAAAATTTTAAGACTTCAGGAAAACAAAAATTTTCTCCCTTATTTTGAGCCCACCTGTTTTAGCTGTCATAATTATAGACTGGTGCATTATAACTCCATCACTTTAGGCACCTACCAGAACATACCTTGGAAGAAATATGGGGCTCTCAATGGCTGCCCAGAGTCTCATCTGGTCAAATCACACAACACTTCTCAAAGTGAGTCCCAAAGCAAAGCCTCCCGTCAGGGTTTATATAACCTTCTCCTGGCTCAGAGAATGTAACAACCTTCTAGACCCACTGCCCAATCACAAAGTATCAAGGTGTGGGCTTTCCTGAAAAATAAGCCTCCCACCACAGGCTCCAGGTGCACTTAACCTAGGGGCAGGGAAGATCTTTAAATTTGCATTTCCATTACACATCATCAAAAAGGTTTGAAGATATAATTTAAAAATAAAAATTTTCCATATATTCAAAGTTGCAGCTTTGGTGACTTCTTTTTTTTTTTTTTTTTTTTTTGCTTTTTGGAGGGCAATTCGGGTTAAGTAACTTGCCCAAGGTCACACAGCTAGGTTTTTGCTTGTGTATGTTAAGTGTCTGAGGCTGGATCCAAACTCAGGTCCTTCTGACTCCAGGGCTGGTGCTGTAGCAGCAAGCATCCCAATATCCCCAGGGTGACTGCCAACACCGGTTCTTAGATCTGCTTTTATAAAGGAAAGCAACTGAAAATCAGTTAACAAGCTTACTTTAATCAAACATATATTACCTAGTTCAGGGGGAAAAGGTCAGGACCCCAAACTTCAGAGTATACAGACAGATCAAACAGACAGGCTTCCAGACTGTCCAACCATTATATCAAGACCAAATCACAGTTACCAGAGAGGGAAACATCAACATCTGGGTTTTCAAAGCCAGGGGGCTCTCAACAATGGCTTCCCAGAGTCTCATCTGGTCAAATCACACAACACTTCTCAAAGGGAACCCCAAAGCAAAGCCTCAAATCAGGGATTATATAGTCTTCTCCTGGCTCAGAGAATGTAATCACCCTCTTGACCCACTGCCCAATCACACAGCATCAAGGTGTGGTCATTCCTGAAAACCAACCCTCCTACCATAGGCTCCATGTGACCACATTCAGCCTATTAGAGGGCAGAGTATATTTTCAAATCAAGGAAGGTTCTTAGAGTCACTTAAGTCAATCAAAGTCTCTTAAGCCAATCAAAGGGCCTAGAGTCAGGGAAGATCTTCAAATCTGCATTTCCATTACAGGTGCTCTACTCACTGAGCCACCTAGCCACCCCTGGTGACTTACTTTTAATTATATGAGAAGCAATGAGTATTGAGCAGCTAGGAAATTCCTAGTATCCTACATAAGAATTAAACCTTGCCATTTAATAATTTGAAAAATTATCCTGTCACCCCATTGCACTCAAATTTCATTTTAGGTCCCCTGATGATAGGACCAGGCTATTTTTTCTAAAGAGAAAATGGTAATAACGATTATAACAGCGCAATTTTTGGAGCTAGGGTTGAGTAAGAGCAAAATTTTGTAAATTTTAGCAATTCAAAATTTTTGCCATTACAAAAGAAGCACTATTTTTTGTTGTTTTTAGATATGCTGCCACCTGGCTATGGAATCATTCAGCTATCATTCAAAAAGTTACTAAGACAAAAAAGTAAAAAAAAAATTGAGTCAGAAGAATTGCGCAAAGTTCCAATTTTCAAACTATGTGATCATGCATGCGATACAAAGTTAAAGTTTATGCATTTGGCTTTTGATAGCTTTTTAAGGGAAAACCTCATCCAGTTTCTTTTTCTCTTAAATCCTCCCCAATATTTAAATCACATTTTACTTTACTTTCCCTGCTCTTTAATTTATGTAGATCAATTTCTCTGGAGACCTTTTCAATTTCTCCTTTTTGTATTGTTTCTCTTTTTCATTCTAAGCACCAGCATACTCTCTTGCTCTTAATTTCCTCTCTGAGGGACCATTCCACCGACTTCAGTGACCTAAATAAAAAGCTGAGATGTCCTCAAAGTTCAGAGTTGCATCATGGGTATAATTTCCCTTGCAGTGCAACTATGTAATCACATCTTTCTTTTTTCTTTATAAAGACTGATCAGACTTCAGTCTGGCATGAGAAATCTGCAAACTATTTTTCTGCAATTCCCAAAAGAGTTTTTGGAATTTTTTTATTTTATTTTTTGATTGGAAGGGGGTGGTCTGTGTCATCATGGTGTCATCAATATAGGGAACTCTTGATATAGAAACTTTAACCACTGATGCTAATTATCAATTTTCCTATAACTTGCAGTTTGAGTTGTCTGAAACACTGAAAGCTTAAATGACTTATCCAGTATTTTTCAGAGACAGATTTATGTATGTCTTCCTAACTTCAGGGCTAATCTTCTATCTATGATGTCAAGCTTTCTTCAGTATGCTTAAATTCTCAATGACAATCTACCAACCATTTGGGTACATCATTTTATATGCCTCATTCTGAAAAACCACATCATTGTTTTCCCAATCATGTAGGTTCAAAACTTGCAGTCATCTTCGACTCAACACTCCTCTTCATTTCTCATATCTAATTAGTCATTGTGTCCTGCTGATTTCTCCTTCACTCTGTGTCTTACATCGTCTCTATTCCCACTGTCATTTCCCTAGTCCCAGTTTCCATTATCTCTCACCTGGATCACTGTGACAGCTTCCTGTCAGACCTTCCTCTAGTCCACCATACTACCTTTGCTAATTTAATCTTTCGGAAAAACTGCTTTCCTTAAGTAATACTTCTGGTGAAGCAAATTTAGGTATTTTCTGAATTCCACCCTATGAAACTAAGTAAGTGCAGGGAGATGTGAATCTTGATTGACTAAAAACTTTCCAAAAAGAAAGTGAAGAGAGTCAAATCAAGAAGAAAAGTCAAGATATAGACTTTGAATGTTGAACGAGATCAAAAAGGTGAGACTATATTGTCTTCTCCAGTAGCCTGGGAAACTGTTTTTTGTTGAATCCCAACAAAATAGATTTGGCTGTCTAGATTATGATAGATTTTAGGTATATATGTATATGTATAGCTTTATATAGATATATAATAGATTTAATTTTAGCCCATATGTCCCTCTTGAAGATTGTTGTTTGTCCTTTGTTGGGTTTTGTTGTTGTTGTTGTTTTGCTTTTTGGAGGAGGGAAGGCAGGGCAACTGGAGTTAAGTGACTTGCTCAGAGTCACACAGCTACAGCTAGTAAGTATTATGTGTCTGAGGCCAGATTTGAACTCAGGTCCTCCTGACTCCAGTGCTGGTGCTTTATTCACTGCACCACTTAGCCACCCTTTGTCCTTTGCTCTTGAAGAAGACTATGACATTAGAAAGTTGATTCCATGACTTGCAAATGAAATGGATTTAAATGAGGGCGGGCTATGACCCCTCCTGAGTCATCTAGGTCCAGTGGGAAAATATAGATCAGGATGACTGGAGATGCTCCTCCCGCCCCCCCCCCCCCCCGAAGATAAAAGAGTGCGGAAAGAAGTGATCACCCAACCATTGCTCTCCTAATCCCCACAAAGAACTCCGCTGGTCCTATAGTGTAGAGTGGAATGCTCTAGTTTTATCTATAGGCTTAAGTGACTCTAGCTAAAGTTACAAAAATGGGTAAATAATTTCCTACTTTATCAAAACTTAAAGACCTCTGCTCACATTTGAAGGCTTTCCATAATTGGGCCCCATACTATCTTTAATTCATTTTTCACCATTGCAAACACAATCTCTGCCTTGATCTAGCTGATCCCTTCATGATTTTGTAATCATTTCCATGATCACAACTTCATTCATACTGTTTCAATGGCCAATCACTTCCTTTTTTTTCCCTTCATGCAAACAAATCTTACTCTTCCTTTAAAAATAAGATCAGGTCATTAGTTCTCCATGAAACCATCCCTACCAACCTAAAGCTTCATTAATATTTTATCCTCTGAATTGCATGTGTATCTTCAATGCCCGGCACATAGGAATTACTTAATAAATGTTTGTTAATTATTGGTTGTTTGAATTACTATGACATTTTGAATTTAATAGTTTAATATAGGGGCGGCTAGGTGGCGCAGTGAATAGCGCGCTGGCCCTGGAGTCAGAAGGACCTGAGTTCGGAGCCGGCCTCTGACACTTAATCCGCACAAACAAAAACCTAGCGGTGTAACCTTGGGCAAGTTACTTAACCCCAATTGCCCTAAAGGGGCGACTAGGTGGAGCAGTGAGTAAGAGCGCCGGCCTCGGAGTTTGGATGACCCGAGATCAGATCCGGCCTCAGAAAATGAGCACCCACGCATAAATAATAATGACTAGCCGTGTAACCTTGAGCAAGTTACTTAACCCCAATTGCTTTAAAAAAAATAGTTTAATATTAAATTATAGATTGTCTTCTTTTTCATTATTGCTTTGTGTGACTTATCTGGTGTCACCAGTTATATTGTAAACTCCTTAATGACTGATTATACCTTATACATCCATTTGATCCACAGCACATAACACAATTCTGGGCATGTTTTAGGGCCTCAATAAATACATGTAGATTAACTGAAATTCTATTGACTGGATGCAACATATAGTATAATTTCCTGAGAAAATAGACTATATATATATATATATATATATATATATATATATATATATATATATATATATATATATGTATATAAAGCACATACTCATAATTCCCCCTACTCTTTTTTATTTAATTCTTTATGGGCTGAGCCCTTTCTAATTCATGTATGCTCAACTTAAGACTCTCATCACTAAAGTATGTACAAATCAAATCCCATTGGAACAAAAATCTTCCTATGACCTAAAATAATTTAAGCTTGAGATGACTGTATAGCAACGACACTAGCACACAGGGTGAGCTGCTAGCACAAGTTCTTTGATCTGCTTTTCTAAAGGAAAGACACCTTAAAGAGGTTAATGATCTTACTTTAATTAACAGATAGATCAGTATAGACAAGTAGAAAGAAGTGAGTATCCAAGAAAGAATCCAACAAGGAGGTCTCCAACTGTCTGAATAAAGTAATACAACAACATAAATTATAACTATCTACATATACCACCATACTAGTAGAGTACCAATATCTGAATAGTGGAGGGGGCTTGTGGGGAGAGGACTCTTAACAAACTGTAACTCAGAGTCCCATCCAGGGAATCAAAAGGTCCTTCTCATGAACTAAGTAAAATACCAACTTCTCAGTATATATAGATTTCAACTAAAAGGTTAAGAGCCAGAAGGCACCACAACTCAGTGTCTAATTAGCTTAGTACCAAAAGGTGTAAAAACCTTTTTTTTTCTTTTTGGAGGGCAATTGGGGTTAAGTAACTTGCCCAAGGTCACACAACTAGGTTTTTGCTTGTGTGTGCATTAAATGTCTGAGGCCAGATCCGAACTCAGGTCTTTCTGACTATAGGGACCACACTCTACTCACTGCGCCACCTAGCCGCCCCTGTAAAAACCTTTCTACAAGCAAGCTTCCCACTAAGCAAGCCCCGGCGTAGGCAAATTCCTCCCTCAATAGGCTCTATGTTACTCAGGATGTATCACAGCTGTGAAAGCAGCAAGACATCCATGATTGTAACACCTGTGTACCTTTAGACCTAGGAACACAGCTCCTGTTCCAAGGAGTGTGTGGTCACACTTTGTGTGGTCACAAAGGCCTATTAATGGCCAGGGAAGATCTTCCTATTCTGTTAACATTACACTGACACAATATTGGATATTCCTTTGGAACTTATAATAAGATGTGACAGGATTTGATCTTGGAAACATGAGAGAGCAAAGCAAAGACTCAGTTAAATCAATTCTATTCAAGAAATATTTATTAAGTTCCTAGAATTAAAGTTGGTGGAATCTAGATGATACAGTAAATAGAACACTGAACCTGAATTCAGGAAGACTCCAGCATCAAACACTATCTAATTTATGAACCTCAACAAATCACTTAACCTTTCTGCCTCAGTTTCCTCAACTGTAAAATGAGGATTATAAACTTATCTCCAGGGTGGCTGTGAGGATAAAATGAGAAAATATTTTAAAGCATTTTATGAACTTAAAAGTACTATATGAATATTAATTATGGTTATTAAAGACAAAGATGAAACAGTCATGCCCTCAAGAAGTTTATATTGTACTACAAAACAAGAATTTTTATTTTTTTCTTCACAATAGATATATATTAGAATTATAACTAATGTATTAGAATTTACTTTGAGAGGGGGGGTGGAGTCAAGATGGTGGAGTAGAAACAGCACTTCCACAGTGCTCCAGTCCACATCATTTCAAAATTATGTTAAAGTGGGACTCTGAACGACCTCTGGAGCTCCAGAACCCACAAAATGACACAGAGAAGCTAACATCCCACTGAGGACAGCCTGGCAGCTCGGCAGGGAGTGGCCAGCACAGAGCTCTGGGAGCCAAGCCCAGATCCAGGTGAGTCAGAGGTTATAGCCCCAGGGTGACCTGACCAGCAGCTGGCTGGAGGGACCCCAGAACACCAGCAGCTCTGGTATTTCCAGAATTACCAACACATAGATGCCTAGGACAAAGTGAGAGGTCAGTGCCCTATGGACTTTGGGACTAGTTGGGAGAGCTAGTGGCCTCTTTCCCCTGAGGGCAAGAAGCCACTGAGAAGCTGGCACAACTTGTGACACATTGCCATGTTGCAGCTTCAGCTCCTGGCCTACAAACTGTAGGGGGATCCAGCAATCAGCCTAGGGGTAATCTCTCTTGCTTTACTCTTCTTAAATTTGGATTGTGGTCTGGGGATGAGGTTTTGGGGTGTGTGACCAGCTTGCCAGAGTATATGGAGGCTTCACAGAAGCCACCCAACTAAGACCTCTGGCAGTTGAGAAAACCCAAGCATTTCAGACAGAAGCTCCCCTGTCTGGTGGTAGAGTCCTACTATGGCAACAAGCCCAAAAGTCAAGTAATTGAATGGCAACATGCCTAGGCAAAGGAAACAAAATAAACAGAAAAATGCAACATTAGACTGCTATTTGGGGGGCAAAGAGGATCTAAACATGGAACAGGAGGAGGACTGGGAGGTCAGAACTCCTGCACCAAAAGCACCACATGGAAATACCAGCAAGTTACAGACCACAGAGGACCTTAAGAAGCAGATAAGAGAAGTGGGGGGGAAACTGGGAAGAAATATGAGAAAGATGCAAGAAATGTATGAAATGACAGTCAACAGCTTGACTGAGGAAAATAACACCTTAAAAAATAGACTAAATCAAATGGCAAAAGATGCTCAAAAAGGCAATTTCAGAGGAATGCCTTAAAAAGCCAAATTTGCCACATAGAAAAAGAATCTCAAAAGTTCACTGAGGAGAATCATTCCTTCAGAATTAGACTGTAGCAAATGAAAGCTAGTGACTTTATGAGAAATCAAGATGCTATTAAGCAGATTCAAACAAATGAAAGAATAGAAGGCAATGTGAAATATCTCATGGGAAAAACCACTGACCTGGAAAATAGATCCAGGAGAGACACCCTAAAAATTATTGGACTACTTGAAAACCACAAACAAAGAAAGAATCTAGAAATCATCCTTCAAGAAATTCTCAAGGAAAATTGCCCTGCTGTTTTACAATCAGAGGGGAAAAATAGAGGTTGAAAGAATCCAGAGATCACCTCCAGAAAAAGATCCCAAAAAGAAAACTCCTAGGAATATTATAGCCAGGTTCCAGAATTCTCAGATCAAGGAGAGACTATTACAAGCAGCCAGGAAGAAACAAATTCAGTATTGTGGAAACACAATCAGGATAGCACATGATCTGGCAGCTTCTACACTGAGGGATCAAAGGGCTTGGAATATGATATTCCTTAGGGCAAAGGAGCTGGGATTAAAACCAAGAATCACCTACCCAGTAAAACTGAGTATCATGTTTCAGGGGAAAATATGGTCATTCTGTGGAATAGAGGACTTTCAAGCATTCTTGAGGAAAAAACCAGTTGAATAGAAAATTTGACATTCAGATACAAGAAGCAAGAGATGCTTGAGAAGGTAAACAGGGAAAAGAAATCATTATGAACTTATCAAAGTTGAATTATTTACATTCCTACAGGGAAAAACAATAACTTTAACTGATGAAACTTTTCTCAGTATGAAAATAGTTGAAGAAGGGTATATGGGCATATGAATACATATGTGAACATGTGTATACATGTTTTTGGGTGTACATAGAGAGAGGGCATAGGTCGAATTTAGTAGAAAGGGATGATACTTAAAAGGTGAAATTAAAAGGTGAGAGAGGAATATAATGAGAGGAGATGGGGAGAGACAGAATGGAGTAAACTACCTCATATAGAAGAAGCAAGGGAAAATGGTTAAAAGGGAGGGTAAGAACAGGAAGGCAAAAAGGCAAAACATTATTCTCATTGAATTTGGATCAGGGAGAGAATAACATACATATTAAATAAGGTTTCTCACCCTACAAGAGAGTAGGGAAGAAGGGGATGAGAGGGAGGACAATGGAAGGGAGGGCAGGCTGGGGGCGGGGGGAGTTCAAAGCACCCACTTTTGAAAAGGGACAGGACCAAACTAGGGAGTGGCTGAGGTGGCAGGTAGGATAGGAGAGAAGGAAATATAGTCAGTGTTTTACAATATATCCACTATGCCAATGTTTTGTATAGCTACACATGTACAGTATATGCTGAGCTGCTAATCTTCCTTTTAAAATGAAATTTTTAAAAAATATATATAAGTACTATGATTAATACTATGTTACATATAATTGGGAGATAAGATGTGCATGCATTGGGGCATGAGGATTCACCTTGCTCTACTGGAAAAGTCGAAGAGGGTATGGAAGAAGAGATGGAAGAGAGTAGATTGGATGAGGGGATATCCTGTGGGACTGCTATGCTGGGGTGGTGGGTAGGGGAAAAATGGGGGAAAATTGTAACTCAAAATCTGAAGGAAATAAATGATGTAAACCAGAAGTTAATAAAGCATTTGAAAAAGAAGAATTTACTTTGAAACAACTTGAAGTTGTGATAGTTCCCTTGTCAGGTGTTGGTTCAGGAAGGAACTGATAATGACTTTTCCAGAATTGTTGAAGGGCTAATAATTTTTTAGAGTCAGATCTTTAAAACAATGAAATCTCTTTCATCTAAGTCAGGGAAGTAAAAATTGGAAACAAAGTCCCTTTACTTCTATATCGAGGTGACCTCAAGAAAAAGGTATCTAAAATTTTAAAAGCAGATAAAAGAGCATTATTTACCCAGTTATCATATATGTATATTTACTATAACATAGTGATAGTCACCTAATGTTTCTATCCATTATTCCAACACTAAGATCACATCTCATATGAAGAACTCTCAATGTCTCTCATAATATAAGCATGAATAATAGAATATAGCATATAAGCATCAAAGTAGAGCACTAAATGTATAACAGAGTTCCCTCAATACATCAGTGGATCTGGGAAAGCTAAGACCTGCTGGGTAGGTGACCCTTGGCTTCAATCCCAGCTCTTTTGCCCTCTGGAATATCATATTCCATGCCCTTCAATCCCTCAGTGTTGAAGCTGCCAGGTCCTGTGCTATTCTGATTGTGTTTCCACAGTATTGAAATTGTTTCTTCCTGGCTGCTTGGAGTATTTTCTCCTTGATCTGGGAATTCTGGAACCTGGCTATAATATTCCTGGATTCTTTCAACCTCTCTTTTGCCCTCTGGGTCTAAAACATCAGGGCAATTTTCTTTGAGAATTTCTTGAAGGGTGATTTCTAGGTTCTTTCTTTGATCGTGGCTTTCAGGTAGTCCAACAATTTTTAAATTATCTCTCCTGGATCTATATTCCAGGTCAGTGGTTTTTCCCATGAGATATTTCACATTGCCTTCTATTCTTTCATTTGTTTGGATCTGTTTAACAGCATTTTCATTTCTCTTAAAGTCATTAGCTTCCATTTGCTCCAGTCTAACTCTGAAGGAATGAATCTCCTCAGTGAGCTTTTGAGATTCTTTTTCCATCTGGCAAATTTGGCTTTTTAAGGCATTCTCCTCATTGCCCTTTTGGGCCTCCTTTGCCAGTCTGTGTTTTAATGTGTTATTTTCCTCAGTCAGGCTGTTGACCCTCATTTCATACTTTTCCTGCATCCTTCTCATTTTTCTTCCTAATTTTTCCTCCACTTCTCTTATTTGATTTTTAAAGTCCTTCTTAAGGTCCTCTATGGCCTGTAACCCACTCATATTTTTCTTTGGGGCTTTTGGAGCAGGATTTCTGACCTCACAGTCCTCCTCCTTTTCCATGATTCCATCCTCTTTGCCCCCCAAATAGGAGTCTAATGTTGCATTTTTCTGTTTATTTTGTTTCCTTTGCCTTGACATGTTGCCATTTAATTACTTGACTTTTGGGCTTCTTGCCACAGTAGGACTCTGCCACCAGACAGGGAAGCTTCCATCCTGAATGTTGGGGTCTTCACAACTTCCGTTTCTGTCAAGCTGGATATCCACCCCACGACCTCCCCCCCCAGACCACAATCCAGATCCAGGGAGGTTAAAGCAAGAGTGATTACCTACCAAGACTGATCGCTGGATCTCTCTACAGTTCACAGGCCAGGAGCTGTAGCCACCACTGAAAACTACAAAATGGCGTGTCTCCTTAGCGCCTTCTAGCCCCCAGCGGAGAAAGCCAAAGCGTTCCCCAAATACTGGTCCCAAAGTCCATAGGGCACTAACCTCTCACTTTTTCCTAGGCATATCTGTGTTGATAATTCTGGAATCACCACAGCTGCTGGTGTTCTGGGGTCCCTCCAGCCAGCTGCTGGCCCAGCCACCCTGGGGCTAAAACCGCAGCTCATGCATACCTGGGCTCGGCTCTCCGCACTGGGCTGTTGGCTCCCAGATCACTGCGCTGGTCCTTCCTGCAGGGCTGCTGGGCTGTCCTCAGCGGGAGGTTAGCTTCTCTGTGTCGTTCTGTGGGTGCTGGGGCTCCAGAAGTTGTTCAGAGTCCCCTTTTACATGGTTGGTAGGTGATCTAGGGGGAGAGTACCTTGGACATGCTGTTTCTACTCCGCCATCTTGGCTCTGCCCCCCCTACTCCAAAACCTTAATCAAAACATAGCCAAATGAATTAATAAACACAGAAACAAAATGCTTTTGTTCTGGATCTCCTTCTAGGCCTACTTAAAGTTCCAACACTTATGAACCTGCTTTCCTTCTTTCTTCTTTCTTTTTCTAATAGAACTCATTATCTTTTCTTCTAACCCTTCCCTTAATTGCTACCTTTTCGACTTAGTATAAAGGGCAACACTATCCTTCCAGTTCCTTAGGCTTACCACCTAAGAGTCATCCTCAGCTGCTTACTCTTTTTCACTTTCCAAATCCAAGTTGTTGCCAACACCTGCCAATTTCTCATTTTCAACATCTCTTGAATATAGCTTCCTTCTCTCCTCTTATACTGCCACTACTTTGGTACAGGTGCTCATTGCCTCACACCTGGATTATTGTAATGGTCTGCTGGTGCAATTGACTGCTTCAAGTCTCTCCCCACTCTGATCCATTCAGCTTCTGAAGTGATTTTCCTAAAGTACAGGTTTGGCCACATTCCCTCTCTCACTTAATAAACCCCAGTGGCTCCCTATTGCCTACTGGATCAAATAAAAAATCTTCTACTTGGTTTTCAAAGTCCTTCATAAACTTGTACCAC
The DNA here is from genome assembly GCA_011680675.1 of Gymnobelideus leadbeateri. Classification (NCBI taxonomy): domain Eukaryota; kingdom Metazoa; phylum Chordata; class Mammalia; order Diprotodontia; family Petauridae; genus Gymnobelideus; species Gymnobelideus leadbeateri. The sequence continues at coordinate 373,256 of WOXC01012066.1, read as the reverse complement.
CTATCTTTCCAGATTGTCTTACAAATCTGACAAAAACAAATTTTAAAAAGATTGAGTAATTTAACTCATATCTGCTGTTAAAATCTGCTCAGAGACTGACAGACTTCATAAGAATATATAAAACTTTGCAGGATTACTAATGAGGCATTTTATATTTCTCCTCTGCTTCATACTTTCAAAACAAATCCTGGTACTTAATCTCCTGATAAAATAGTCAAACTCTGGTTAATCCTCTTATCAATGAATGTACTCTCAAAAAGAACTGGAATTGTTACCAGAACAGCTCAAATTCTGTGGGGCCCCAAACCTACAGAACTCTCAAAGCCACAAGTTCATCCCTAAGCCTGAAAAGTCTATCTAATAAATTGCTCATGCACAAGTGGCATATTTAATAGGTCATTTATTACATGTGGGTACCATTGCATGTGACTGCAAAGCCATGCATGAGGAGCTTTCCAGAGGACTGCTGCTGTGAACAGCTCTCAAGGTCTGTTTACATAATATAGTGATCTCTCTATTTATTCAATAACAAATCAGGGCAAAACATTCATAGAAAACCAAAATGTAGCATTCACAATATTACAACTTATCACAGAAAATCAAAACAAAGCATTCGCCATGTCACAATGCAACAGCTTATCACTAAAATGGACACAGAGTTTTCACCAAAGTGGTCACATAGTTTTAAATAAAGTACATTCATTTTAGTCAATCACAAAATCCTTAATTCAATCACAAAGTACAAAGGTCAAAGTTCTCCACCCCTAGGTCACAGTAAATCATAATCTTCTCAGTCAGTACATAGTATCCAAATAAAGTCTTCTTTCAGCTTGACTTGAGGCTGGCTCTCAGTTTCCAGGGTTCGTCTTCTTCTATTTAGGACCTAACTTTAACATAAAGTTAAAAATCAATAAATGGGATGGAAAAAGGAGCAACAACAACAAAAAAGTACCTGATCGTAGGAAGTTACTATGGTAACAGGAAAGATCATTTCACAAAACCAAGAGAAGACAACAAAGGCAAAGTAGCTACATACAAAGCATTAAAGAAAAAAATGTAAATTGGTCATGAGCCGAAAAATAATTCTTGGAAAAGTTCAAAAATGATTTAAAAAATCAAATAAGATAGGTAGAAAAAATTAAGATAAGGAATGAGGGTAATCCAAGAAAAGTATAAAGCACTCTCAATGTCTCTCATGGTCCCAGCTCCAACTGTCACCTGGATTCAAAGGCAGGCAGTTCCCAGTTCCTTGTCCAGCTCTTTGTCCAGTTCCCATTCCATATTGAACTTCACAGTGTCCAGTCCAACTCAAGTCCTTCATAGTTCCTGTTTCTGGGAAGACAAAGCTTGACAGAGCCACAATAATATTTATTCACACTGCCAGCACCATCATCAATTCACTATTGGCCTGTGAAATCAACTCAGACCCACAAACAAGGTCTGAGAACTCAACACAAATCATCAACATAGAAATCAACACAGACCCACAAACAAGGTCCAAGAGGTCAGCACAAATAATCAGTAAAGTCCCAGGACCTCCAAAACCTTCCTCCAGGATTTCTGTAAACATACAATCAGAAAATCATCTTTCAGAGCTTCCAGTAAGATTCCAGGACTTATGTACAAAGTATCACAGACAAACATCAACAGAGACAAAGCAGACACAATGAGGCATACCATAATTTTTCTCCTTCTTGACTCTGCCACCACAAGAGTCCCCCTCTCAGTTCTGCTTTCTCTACCTGGAAATTCTCCTTATATATGATCATTAGCTCCTCCCATTCCTATTACAGGAGTTCATGAGTTCTAGGGTTCACAAAATGTTGGGTTCACACATTCTATTTCTTAACAGACGATACAAGACTCAAAAGAAACTTGAACTGAACAAGGTATTAATTCAATACCTGAAACAAGGTGTGAAATACTTCTGTGCTTGCTATTACAGTGACTATATATATATACACACACACATACATACATACATATATGCATATATGTGTGTGTCTACACACACGCATTTATATATACATAGAGAGAAGTGCTTACTCTAAGATGAAGGGGGAAAAAAACCACAAAAGATCTAGTTCAAACCCTGGCTCAGGCTTGTATAAGTAGGACATATGCTTTAAACTACATGCCCATGGCTGCATGAAGACCTGGGTGGGAGATAAAGCAAGCAACCCCTTCACCAATACCTCTCTCATGACAAAGCTTGCAAGAGTCCTGACACAATTACTAGTTGAAAAGGAGAGAGAGCTGAGGACAATGTTGCTCCCTTTTAAACTCCTAGTGAGTCATTGGCTCTTCTAGCTCTAAAGTCAATGAAATGATTCTTCATAAAGCCAAAATGCAAGACTTTCAGCCTTGAGTCACATACAACCAGAAAGGGGATTCAAAGCTCACAACTTGGTCAAATGGTGAGCATGCTCAAAGGATATCCCACACGGGCTTTTTTTTCCTTTTACACAATTGAAGTCAGTTTATACACCATTTTGATTCTGTTGCCTTCACTCTGTATGACCTCATTCCTTGTGTGCTTCATATTTATCATTTTTATGGCACCCTAACAATATCACACAGTGGATAGAGAGCCAACATTGGCAATGGGAAGACAAGGGTTCAAGTCTCATTTCTGACACATAATGGTTATTTGACTATGAAGAAGTCACTTCATCTCTCAGTGCTACAGGAGACTAAGACTATAAATTACACAACAGATGATTAGTAGAAACAATGAAAGTTTGGAGTTCCCTATACCAATGAAATCATAGGTTCAGTTTAAAAAATATTCCATTAAATGTATATGCTATAAAGTATTTAAACATTCTCCAGTTGTTGAACTTTTAAGCTCTCTCTCCCCCTCTCCTTCTCCCTTTCCCCTTCCCTCTCCTCTCTTGCCTTACACAAAGGTTTTCAATTTAACAATAGCTTGTACACATGACAAGCTGAATCAGTGAACTAGGCAAAAATATCAAGAACTCCAGTTATGTCATCTGTAAAATGGAAAAATCGGTCAACATGTGTATAATACCTTATCTCACCAACCAAGAAAAGAAATATCAAAACTGGTGACCTCTGTTTAGTTGCTTCAGAACAAAATTTTAGAAGCATTGATTGAAAATAAATTCATGGTCATTTTACTTTATGTAATTTAACACATTAACTGTGATCATCCTTGGTCCAAGCAGATTTGGGTAGGAGCTGTATTTGCATAGCAGGCACCACAAAGCAAGCAAAAGATTATAGTCAACATAGGATGTGGTTTTATTGGTTATTCTATAGATAACACCCAGATATCAAATCAATAAACCACTGTTGCACAAAATATCACATCCCCAACTATAAGGAACTGCATACTTATGAAAGGGAAGCAGTTTTGAAAAGTTAAGTTAAAGCAAAACCAAAAAAAACTCAGATTTTCAATATACACTTATATTTTTGGCATTTTATGGCATATTTATGCTAGATCAAAAGTAAAGACATAGTCCTGCAAATATATGTGGGTAAATACATGTATGTATATGTGTATATGTAAGTATATGTATATATAATGCACATATGTACACATGGATGTAATTATAATCTTCCAGTGAACTTAGCTGACAATTTCTTTGTATGAAATAGGTTAACATGGCATACTGACTCAACATACTATTCTTATTGGAAGTTGAAGTTCTCATCTGAAATTAGTTTACTTTTAGAAGAACAGGGCAATGTCCTTTTTTTCAAGTGTGTATTGGAGGATAGTCTGGTAGGAAAGCCCTAGTGGATTTTTGGGATGCTATTTTTTAGCCAGACTGGACAAAGAGTGAGGTTAAGAGACGAGAAGATACCATTCATCGTTGGAGGGAAAATGATGCTGAAAAAGTGGTTTATCTGCCAGAGTTCTAGCAATCTCTAAATAATGTGTAGAATGTATACAGAATATATCTAAATCAGACTGACCAAAAAAGCTCAAAGAAGTGATAGGACCCAATGATGGGTTTAATAAAGGGCAAAAGAAAAAGTAGCTAAAGTCAATTCCACAGTGACATGATAAGAGAGCTGGTAGTAGAGTTTATGAACAGAAATGCCAAGTCTCACAGTATTTAACAAAGTTTCAAGATGTGAAGGAGTCTCAAATACCATCTAGTTCAACTCATACCTAAAAAAATATTTCTACTCAATCATTTCTGACAACGTCATCCAGAAACCACTACCTCAAGTGTAATATGCCTCATTGCAACTCCTCCATGGCTCTAGACTGCATTGACTCAGTGAGATGAATGCGTGCTTTCTCACTTTTGTTCTATAGATTCATAGATACATATACATAGTGGTAATATACAAGACATCTCAACCTAGTTAAGTTTTAAACTTTAATAAATTGAAACTGCAATAAGACTTTTGGGACATGCTGAATATATAGATAGAGGGTACTAATGAAGTGTGACTAGCTAAGTTAATGTATATGTGCATATGTGAACATGTATATAAATCTACTTTTTACATGGATATAATATATTATATACATGTACACAACAGATATGGCACAAATAAAAGCTAGCATATCTATCATTTCTGGCATTTACTTAGCACATATATAATACAATATATAGCACAAATAAGGCAAGCATAATAAATTGCCTATATACAAGTGATATGTCACATATGTTTAACAATTCATTTATTACATGTGGGTATCATTACCAATGACCTATTACGATATGTTTATATGTATATGTATACACACATTTATATTTACATAGGGAGGAGAGAAGAACAGAGGAGAAGAGAGGAGACAAGAGGGGAGGGGAGGGGAGAAGAGAAGAGGAAAGTAGACCTTGGAGCCCTGTTAAAATGAAGGCTTGGTGAGGAATTCCTTACTCTAGAATTTTGGCCTCCCAATTGAGAGATAGAGGTTAATGAGGATACTGATGAGGTATGAGTAGCAAATCCAATATATGCATATCATATACACATATGAATATATGTTTAGATGTCATATATGTGTTATATACTATGAATACATGATGTATATGATAGATGCAACATTTAGCTAATATGTTGTACTTCTGACACATATAAATATATATTGGTTTTATATATTTATGATATTTATGTAACACTACAATATTTATGTAACATAATACACAACTCACATTTTTTATATATAACCTATAATGTAGACTAAATTATGCAAATATAATAAATAACCCTGCCTATGTGTAAAAAGTGACATCACATATCTAGGATGACATTAATTATACTTTTAATACATAGCGTGTAATTCACATGTGATATATGAAAGGAATATATGTGAAAAGATACATGGCTGCCACAGGGAGGCTCTCTTTAATTCGATGCATAGTAGGTATATAATAAATGTTAATTGGTTTGACTTGACTTCTGGGCTGATTTTTGCTGATAGTTTCTGACTTCCTAATCTCTTGTTCATCTGTCTCCTTAAAAGAAAAACACCATAGCAAGGTCAAATCCTTTCGCTGTTTCAAAACACTCCAAAATCTGGCCCTACTCTACCTATTCAAACTTATTGCTTTAAGGGTTATGGGATTTAAAGATCTTCCATGCCCCATTGGACTTGCTGATGTAGTAGGAAGGGGTGGGGCAAGAGGAAGTGGAAGCCAAACTAGAGTGCATGCAGGGACTGGTGGCTGTGGCAGCATTAGTAGCAGCCAGCAGGCAGCGGTAGTGGTGGAGGCGGAGGGGGGGGGTGAGAACTCTTTTTTGAGCCTGCCAGAATTTCTGCTAAGGACTCTTGCTGAAGACTGCCAGGAATGGAAACTTCGGGGTGGGGTGGAGCTGCTGGGAGCAAGCTTCCTAGATGCTGAGCAGTTGCCATGAGTGGGGAGAGAAGGAACTTTGCCTGAGGTAACCTGTTCTGTTTTGAAGGCTTGAGAATGTGGGTATTTATTACATTAACTACATGTGCCAACTTCATAACTACTGTGATGGCCTTGACTTTCTGGTTTGGGGACTCAGTTTTCTGGCATTTGAATAAATGTTCTAGCATTATCCCCCATGTAGAAAGCCTGGTATATTTTGCAATTAATAACCATATCAGCATATTTATAGTTACTGTAGGCATTGTGAATACTGCATTGTTGATACAATTGCTTGCTACCCTCTCACATGAACCCTTTACTCCAGTCAGGCTATTCTCATTGAAGCACAAATAATTTTGTTCATTTCCTTTACTATTGCTGTTTACCCAGGTTACCCTACTTTCTCTTGTCTCCTCAACAACAGCCAATTGATGGAAAAAATTAGCCATGAACAAAAACTTAACAGGTAACTACTTCTCTTTTATTAAATGTTTTATTGATGCCTTTTGTCTTTATACCACAATTGTGTGGGGGCGGGGGGGAGGGTTTGTTTTTCTTTCATTTTCAGTATCCCTAGTGCTTTGCACAGTACACAGCGCAAAAGGCACTTATTAAATGCTTGTTGACCGATTGATTGGTCAATTCTTCCAGACTAAACCAAACTGACAAAGAAAATAGCTGAGCAAAAACATTGAAGGTAGAAATCCTGTCTGATAATATATATAATATTCTGTCCTAGGAATTCCCAACCTCTGTTCCCCTAGGGTAAAAGTACGTTCTGTAATTTTCCCAAAGCCTTTTCAATTACTCAGAGTTTAACTTTCTTTTAGTGATCATTTCATGTATAACGTTGCAGGCATTATATAGTATTCTCTTGGTTCTACTTATTTTGTTCTGCATCAGTACAGACAAATCTTCCCAGGATTCTCTGAATTCCTCATCTTCAGAATTTATTACTGGACAATAATATTCCATTACATTCATATAACACAAGTTTTCAACCATTTCCCAGTCAATAGGCATCCAACTCTTTGCTACCAGAAAGAGTATTGCTATGTACATGTTGGTGTATATAATATATATTCTTTCTGTTTTTTTTTTTACTTTCTCAGGTACATGCCCAGTATTGGGATTGCTGAGTCAAAGGTATAAATAGTACAGTGACTTTTCTTACATAATTCCAAATTGAAATATAGAATTGTAGGATCATTTCACAACTCCACAACTAGTGCATTAGTATGCCTCTCTTCTCATAGTCCCTCCAATATTGACTGTTCCCATATTTTTTTCCATATTTGAAATTTTTTATGGATTGACATAAAAGTTCACTTATTTTAATTTATCTCTCTCATGATTTGTAATTTGTTGCAAGTTTGTATGTAGTCATTTGTGTTTTATGATTTTTAACAAAAAACATGCATAAACTTTGACCACTTTTTTTATTGAGTGTGTGGGTCAGAAAACCACTTACCCAAAAATTAAGAATCAGAAGTATACAGGAGATAGAAAGGAAGCTTTATTCAATTCCCAAGGGAAAAGGGCATCCTCACCAAGATGAATCAAAGAAAAGAGGCCCCCAACATGGGGCAAAGCAAGGTTTTAAAACTCTCACTTAGTCAAGTCACCTCCCTCTGCTGTCCCTTGCTCCCATTGGCTGGGAGGCTGACAGTCTTAACATGAAATCCTCTTCCAATGACAAGGAACAAAAAGGCTTGGTGTTGTCCCTTACTCCCATTGGCTGAGAGGTGGACTTACAGTCTAGGGCACAAAAAAGACAAAGAATGGGGAAGCTCAGTACTACCTTATCTAAGTATACATGCCTCTATTTGAAAAACGCTACCACAGGGAAAACCGAGGGGTTCTGAAAAGCTTCAAAAGGGTTTGGAAAGGGGAAAGGGTCCTGAGTTGTGTACTTTTCTTAGGGAACCCAGGACCCCGGTCTGTCCAGTCTTACAAAAGGTCTGTCTCTGGTTTCAAGCTAATCTCTCTCTCTTTTTTCCTCATTCTGAGGAGTCTTCCCAGAGGGTACAGAGGGTATATCCATTCATTGAGGAATGGTTCTTAGTGTTATATATTTGTGTCAATTCCCTGTATATTTTGGACATCAGATTTTTATTGGTAACATCTGGTGCAAATATTTTTATCCCAATGTTTCTCTTCTAATTCTGTCTTCATCAATTTTATCAATGTAAAACCTTTTAGATTTCACTTAAAATGACCTTATTTGTCTTTTATGACCTCCTATATTCTTTCTTTGATTACAAATTCTTCCTCATTTTAGCCTTCCTTTTGAAAGGTGTCTTATTCTGTTCTCTTTTAATTTTTTTACCTGTTTTAATTAGAATTATATTATATTTTGGCATATAGTGTAAAATGTTGGTCTAATTCTAATTGCCAAATTTCTTTCCAGTTCTACTCATAGTTATTGTCCAAAAGGGATTCTTTCCTCTGAAAATTCATGTTCTTGGCTTTGTAAAATACTGAACTACTGTTTCACTTGCTTTTGTTTCATGCTCATTTAGTTTATGCCACTATTCTGTTTTTCTATTTTTTATCCAAGTTGTTTTGATATCTATTGCTTTATAACAGTTTCGGTAGGACAACTGCTCCTGCAAGTGCTACAGCCACATATATTGAAGACCCAGAAAAGAAAGTTCATGTCACCAAAGTCCTTGAAACTCTCACATGGTTCAACATCAGAAACTGATGTGATTTTATCAATTGAAAGGATAATAAAGAAGAGATATGACTATTTCCTCTGCTGCTACATACTAAGCATCATAGAACCTTTCCATCTGACTTGCAGCTGAAACCTTCCATTTGTGTTGTCTTCATTAGAATGTGAGATCCTAGAGAATTTACATTTCTATTTGCATCCCTCTGCACTTAACCTAGAACTTTGCACACAATGCTTAATAGATGCTTCATTCATTCATTCATATAGTTTGAAGACTGGTCATTGTTTCTCTTTATGTCTTTAGATGCTTATACTTAAGAATTTCCCATCCTTTGAATGACAGGACTTCTTTAGTAGTATTTTTGTCCTTGGTTTTTTAACTAGCCTTCCTCTAAACCCTATGAAAACTGACCCTTCCTATTATTTTCCAAACTCAGTACTCTGTCTCCTGACTTTAGGCTGCTCTCCATGCCTGGAGTATTTCCTTTGAAGCTGATATTCCCTCTCTAATTTCCTTCAATAATTAGCTCATGTGTCATTATCTATGAGAAGCTTTTTCTGAGTTCCTTAGTTGTTAGTGTTTTCTCACTTCTTAAATTATCATATATCCTCCCAATAAATATAAATTCTTTGAGGACAAAGATTTGGGGGGTTTTTTGTCCCTAAATCTAGCATATACTAGATATTTAACAAATGTTTATGTAATGAAGTTGGTTTTAAACTTCATTTACTTCTAAAATTTAGGATACTAGAATTATTTCATAAGTGCTGATAATCATTAAATATCATATTTTTGGCCAAAGTCTGAATTAATCAAGTAGACTGCTTTGCTGTTAGGGCCCATTTTATAGGGCTTACATCAAACTCACCTCTCCAGACGCCTCTACGGCACTCCAATTGCCTTCCATGATTCCTGTCACCCCTACGACCCGGCTTGCCTCCCTAAGCCCTTCTCCAGCTGCCCCTACAGTCTGGTCACTCTGGTCACCCCTACGGGGGAACCTGTTCCTCCGAGAACAGACAAAGGAGTCCTGACACCAAGATGTAATGTCTTGCTGTTTAATCTCTTGCTCATTTACAATCACCTCATCTCTCTCCTTCTTCTTTCACCTTGCCTCGCTCCTTTTATCTCCTTTCCCCTCCCCTGACTCTCTTCTCCCACGGGCCTCAGCAGTAACAAGCTTCTCATAGCAGGGGAGTGTTCCCCTGTTAGCAGCGCATACTCAATACCCCAAAATCATGGGGGAGAATACACGCCCAGGTGCCTCGAACCCTGCTTGAGTTACTCTGTCCTTTGCCTGAGATTTCCATGGGTTCTCAGAGTTTGGGTAGAGTCTTAAAGGGCCCCAACACTTTGCCTTACTTTAAAAATGCCTTTTTCTGGGTCAGCAACTCCAGAGAACAGATAAGGTTGAAAGTGGGAATTCCCCTTATCTTGGGACATACCCTTTGTGGGAGGAGCCAGATGGACCCAACAGCTTCTTTGTTCTCTGAGTAAACTCAGAATATCTCTTCTCTCAGACAGGGCTAACTTGGGATAGCTAATTTCTAAGGATAAGACTCTGAACCTAAGATACTATCTTGAATAATGGAACCTTTTCTTATCTAAATATTTTGTGGGGCATTTATTATGTTATGGCATGTTATAATGAAGAAAACACAGATGTTCTAGGGTGACACCTCATCAATTCCTTGTAAACATAACTTTTACACTGAATTGGGCTGGCTCTAAGATGTATTTAAACCTTTTCATTTTTCTTGTTTGTCAGTTAGAATTTAACTTCTAAGTCCTTGTAAAAGTTCGCTAGTCTTAAGGGAATAAATGCTGTAACTGTATATCAACTAGCCTGTTGTCTCCTTTTACCAAACTTTTTGAAAGTTAACAGCGCCTATGATGTGCAGGACATAAGAAACAGAATTCTACTGAAAAAGCAAAATATTTATTTTGAGGAGGTGAATGTAAGGCATATAAAGAAACAACTATAATAGAAGAGATACTATAATAAGGGCAGAAAGCCATCTCTAAAATCTGCTATCTGAAAAAAAAGTTGGAAATAAAGAATATTCCCAAAGATTGGAAAATGTCTAACCAAATTGCTATATTTAAATATAATGGAATATTGTGACATAAGGGATGACAAATATGAAGAATTTAGAGAAACATGGGGAAGTACATGTGAGTTTTTACATAGGAAACAAAACAAGGAGAACAATATATACCACTGCAATAATTTAAATGAAGCCAGCACTCAACGATAAGAGAATTCAGGGCAAATGTCATGAATGACCAGTGTGGGCTCTTGATAAATGATAATGGAATATATTATATTGCCTTCTTCTCTATTGAGAGATAGTGGACTACAGTTGCAGAATCTAATATACTCAGTTGAGGTTGCACTAAATTTGATTTAATTTGTTGTAGAGGAAGATACTACATAGTATGGGTTATTGAGATGTGATGGTTGTAGAAAAAATATATATATCCTCATCATCAAACAACTTTTTTTTTAATGTAAGAAATCTGCTCATTGAAAACCACATGGTGATTAATTCTAACTCTTCAATCTTTTTTTTTTTTAAAGATTGAAAAGCGTCAAAGACTTAGGGGAATTAGAATTTGTCAACTGAAGTGGAATTTTTTTCTGATTAAATTAAGAAGTGCTCCTCATATAAAGGTTTCCTTTTAAAATGAAGCAATAAAAAGTCATCAGGAACTCTATGGGGGTTATACTAAACCTTGAGGCCCAGAAATGTGTACATGGCTATGCCAAGAGTCTGAAAATTCTGAGATTTGGCAGTCAAGCTCTTCAGCAACACTCAGTATGATTCTGTTACAGATTTTTCTCAACAGTAGTCAACATTTTTAAATGTTAGTTGCTCTGACCTTTAAGAAATCCACCTAAGGAGAGTACGCTGATCATAGTGTTTTAAAGGTTTTTCTCAAAAGAGCCATACAGTCCCAATTATGGTAATAAATTTCCAGGAGATGATTTTTATATGAAAAATCTGAGAAAATAGAGTTAAAATTCATAAGAGAAAAACAGTTTGGTCCCTTCTTTTAGAGAAATATGTATTCGTGTGTGATTTTTGGCCTGCAAGAATTTGTATTTTTAGAAAATGTGCTTTCTATGCATCAGTAATACTGTCAAATACGATCTAATTTTAATAATAATACTAGTACCCTACCTTTGTATACCAATTAATAATTGGTAAAGTGCTTTCATCCCCATTATCTCATTTGAGCCTCACAACAAACCTATGAAGTAGACAAGGAAGGTATTGCCAAATCTATTTTTGCCAACTCTTTCTTAATAATGGGGTAAAAATTGGGAAAGTACAGCTTCTTCCGATATTTTATTAGGATAATCTTGTTTTTAATCATAAACTGAGTGGATTTAATACAGGAAGGTGGCAGACTATAAAATGCCAGGTTTTGAGTTAGCTAAAAGATTTATGATTTTCTTAAACAAAAAAAAAAAAAATGGATGACCTAATTAGATGGAAATGTATTTTCCTTCAAGCAAAAAATGTGATGGATTTTATATACACTAGACACCTTGCCATTTTACCTCGATCATATTAGTACATTAGCAGTAATAGAAACAAGACAGTAAAGTAAGCTTTAAATGAATGTTTATTTCCATCACTTTGAAGTCTCAGAATTAGAAAAACCTGTGAGTCTCCACACTCTGAACCTCCTCACTGTGGAACAACCCAACATCACTTGGTCTATCCATTATAGAACACTCACTATGGAATATTCCTCTTCAAGGCCTTATCCTTCTCCCTCTATTTTGTGGTGGTCCCAGGTCCATCTGCCTTCATTTTCTTCCTGCCCCTGTTCCTGACTCCTTCTGGATTTCAAAACGATGCAACCATGTAGGTTACCTACCACTTTTCATCTCCCTTTTGTGTATTACCGTTCCCCATTTGAATGTAAGCTCCCTGAGAACAGGAATTGTCTTTCCTTTTGCTTGTATTTGTATCTACATCACTAAGCATAGTGCCTGGCATATAAAATAAATGCTTACTAAATACCTATTCATTTCCTTCACTATGTCCTTCCTTTCTTTTTTGTTTCCTTCCTTCCTTTCTTCCTGCCTTCCTTCTTTCCTCTCTCTTTCCTTCTTTCCTTACCTCTTCTCCTTGATACTCTTCTCCCTAGGTGTTCAAAACATTACTTTTCCCTGATTCTCTTCCTACCTTTCCAGGACTATATTCTGGGCCTTCTTTCCTCCTTCATCTATACTATTTCACTTGATTTCATCATCTCCTGTGGATTCAGTTATCATCTCTATGCTGATGGCTCTCAAATCTACTTATTCAACTCTAATCTCTCTTCTGACCTTGAGTCTCACATTTCCAACTGACTATTAAACATCTTGAACTAGATGTCCTGCAGACATCTTAAACTCAACATGTCCAAAATAGAACTAATCACCTTTCTTCTCCAAACCCTCTCCCCTAATAAATTTTCCTATTTTTGTTAGGGCACCAACACACTTCCTTGTCCTTCAGGTTTACAACCTAGGTATTATCCTCAACTGTTCACTTTCTCTTACACTCATATCCAAACTGTTGCCAAAACCTGTTGATTTCACCTTTGCAACACTTTTGAATATGCCCCCTTCTCTCCTCTGATACTGCCACCACCCTGGTGTGGGTTCTCAGCTCCTCATGACTGAATTATTGCAACAACAATAGCCTGCTGGTTGGTCTGCCTGCCACAAGTCTCTTTCCAGTCCAGTTCACCCTCCACTCAGGTGGCAAAGTGATTTTCCTAAAATCTAGTTCTAACTACATTAATTTTCCTATTTGATACATTTCAGTGGCTTCTTATCATCCTCAGAAACAAATATAAAGTCTTTTGTTTACATTGTAAATCTTCATAACCTGCCCCTCACACACACCTTTTTCCTGGGGCTAATGACTGTGCTCACACAGTTTTCAGGGACCAGGGCAAGTTTACAAAACAAAAGGGAACTGACCTGGACCCCAGGGAGGGGTGGATCCTGGTGCCTCTGCTTGCTGTCCCCCATACATACAGGAGGAGTGGGCAGATAAGGCTTTCATCCAATCTCCTCCTTTCCATGCCTAGTAATCAATTAACAATTTTAGGCTTCAGCATTAAAATAGTAATCCCAAATAATTTAGTGAACAATCTTCACAAATGGCACTTATAGAACATATGCCCTTCAAATAGTAGGTGTTTCCAAGGGATGCCAATCAACCCTGACCAGCCTACATGCTGGGAAGTGGGCTATATTAAAATTAGGTCATTAGTAATGACCTAGGTCACTGGATCCTGATCAAAGAAACATTGATTTCCATTACCATTCAAAAATAGGGAAGAATTAACATTTCCCCAGACCTGTCAGGGCACCTCTGTGAATAGGAATAGGCCCATTTAGATTACCTCTTACAAGTCCTTCAGAAGAACCACTGGGCATTGACCAAAAAAGAGGGATGGAGAATGAGAAGATTGAGGATTCAAAACTCATTCACTCTCAAAATCTCTGGGGAATGCTAAGAAATCTTTAACCTAAAAAGCTTAAGGGTGAACTAAAAGCCCCTAGTTTATTCTGTAATCCTAAAGTGCCCCCAAATCCTTCTCCCCCTTGAACCTTAAAATTCCTTGTCTACCCCATCCTGTGTGATAAAATTTCCTCTATCTCCCTTATCTTTTGTCCTCCACCTTCCTCATCCTTAACCTTAACCTTCTTCATAAGTATATCTACCAAATACTGGAGTCCTGTTGTACCCAAAAAATGTGAGCAAGACCCAAGTAACAATTTTAAATTGGATCCTTTATTATACGCCATGTTGGCTGATCAGGCCACGTGGCAGGCTGATGAGGTACCACCCCACCATCCCAGGTAGTACAGCAAAGATCTTAGGTAAAGCCTCAGCTTTTAAAGGGACACCATGTGGCCAATGGCTAGGTACTATGTAAGCAGAAACTTGCAGAGACCAAAAAACAGTGATTGGTCAATACACACCTCGAAATTCCTGTCAGTGCCAAGTCTCCCTGACCCAAAAGCCCACCCACCTCCATGAAGGTGAGCTGACTGGGGAAGGGTGGGCTAAACCCAGCAGTCTTCTCACTTCCCTGAGGGAGAGCTGAGGTTGAGGGATAGGAAAGCCATGTACAACAGTCCCACCCAGAGACTCATAAGATTCACAGTGGGTTTAAATATAAAATTCAACATAATTACCAAGATTCTTTTAGTGAAGCAATTTTAACTGAAACTTCCTTCTTAAAGAAAAAATAAGCCTTTAAGCATTGGAATTTATAAAAACTAATTTGGTATGAAATGTTATTATATATATAAATTCCCAAAATATTATAACAAACTAAATACCTAGTTAATACAGAATCTTTAGATACCACAAACATCCTTAGTCAAAAAGGAGATTGTATTTATAAGACAAGAAGAACATACCCAGTTAAATTAACCTTATCACAATAACACAGTTTACTAGGCCTTTAAGAATTTATTCAAGGGGGGGTGGAGCCAAGATGGCGGAGTAGAAACAGCACATCCAAGGCGCTCTCCCCCCAGATTACCTCCAAACTATGTAAGAGGGGACTCTGAACAACTTCTGGAGCCCCAGCACCCACAGAACGACACAGAGAAGCTAACCTCCCACTGAGGACAGCCCAGCAGCCCTGCAGGAAGGACCAGCACAGCGCTCTGGGATCCTGCAGCGCATGGAGAGCTGAGCCCCAGAGCAGCGGAGCCAGCAGCTGGCTGGAGGGACCCCAGAACACCAGCAGCTGTGGCGATTCCAGAAATATCAACATAGTCATGCCTAGGACAAAGTGAGAGGTTAGTGCCCTATGGACTTTGGGACCAGTATTTGAGGAACGCGTCGGCTTCCTCCCCTGGGGGCTAGAAGCCACTGAGGAGACACGCCATTTTGTAGTTTTCAGTGGCAGCTCCAGCTCCTGGCCTGTGAAGTGTAGGGAGATCCAGTGATCAGTCTTGGGGGGTAATCACTCTTGATTTAACCTCCCTGGATCTGGATTGTGATCTGGGGGGGAGGCCTGGGGTGGGTATCCAGCTTGTCAGAAAGCCGTGAAGACCCCAACGTTCGGTCCGAAAGCTCTCCTGGCTGGTGGCAGAGTCCTACTGTGGCAACAAGCCCAAAAGTCAAGTAACTAAGTGGCAATATGTCAAGGCAAAGGAAACAAAATAAACAGAAAAATGCAACATTAGACTTCTATTTTGGGGGCAAAGAGGATCAAAGCATAGAATAGGGGGAGGACTGTGAGGTCAGAAACCCTGCTCCAAAAGCCCCAAAGGAAAATATGAGCGGGTTACAGGCCGTAGAGGACCTTAAGAAGGACTTTAAAAATCAAATAAGAGAAGTGGAGGAAAAATTGGGAAGAAAAATGAGAAGGATGCAGGAAAAGTATGAAATGAGGGTCAACAGCCTGACTGAGGAAAACAACACCTTAAAAAATAGACTAACTCGGGGTGGCTAGGTGGCGCAGTGAGTAGAGCACCGGCTCTGGAGTCAGAAGGACCTGAGTTCGGATCCGGCCTCAGACACTTAACCCACACAAACAAAAACCTAGCCGTGTGACCTTGGGCAAGTTACTTAACCCCAATTGCCCTAAAAAAGGGGTGGCTAGGTGGCGCAGTGGGTAAGAGCGCCAGCCTCGGAGTTGGGATGACCCGAGATCAAATCCGGCCTCAGAAAATGAGCACCCACACATAAATAATGACTAGCCATGTAACCTTGAGCAAGTTACTTAACCCCATTTGCTTAAAAAAAAAAAAATAGACTAACTCAAATGGCAAAGGAGGCCCAAAAGGGCAATGAGGAGAAGAATGCCTTAAAAAGTCGAATTTGCCAGATGGAAAAAGAATCTCAAAAGTCACTGAGGAGATTCATTCCTTCAGAGTTAGACTGGAGCAAATGGAAGCTTATGACTTTATGAGAAATCAAGATGCTGTTAAGCAGATCCAAACAAATGAAAGATTAGAAGGCAATGTGAAATATCTCATGGGAAAAACCACTGACCTGGAAAATATATCCAGGAGAGACAATTTAAAAATTATTGGACTACCTGAAAGCCATGATCAAAGAAAGAACCTAAAAATCACCCTTCAAGAAATTCTCAAGGAAAATTGCCCTGATGTTTTAGATCCAGAGGGCAAAATAGAGGTTGAAAGAATCCACTGATCACCTCCTGAAAAAGATCCCAAAAAGAAAAAAAAAAAAGAATTTATTCAAGGTCTTTTCTTTCTTCTGTCTTTAAATATATCACTAGAAATTAATTACATTCTGGAATTCCATATACCTCCAAATTAACATACTATATCCTTAGATGAAACAGGCTTGAAAAATTACACCATTATCTTTTCCCAAGGATTCTCATTTGCTTAATAGGAATCATGCAACACAAAAACTTTTTTGCAGAATTTTATAAGAACTTTTAGATTACTTAACAGCTTCTTAATAACATTTAGATAAGAAAAATTGCTTTTTTTTTTTTTTTGCTTTTTTAGAGGGCAATTGGGGTTAAGTAACTTACCCAAGGTCACACGGCTAGGTTTTTGTTTGTGTGTGCATTAAGTGTCTGAGGCCTGATCTGAACTCAGGTCCTTCTGACTCCAGGGCCGACACTCTACTCACTGCGCCACCTAGCTGCCCCGAAAAATTGCTTTTAACAACAGAGCTGATGATTGTTTTACCACATCACACAATTGAAAAATATACAATGCCCTAAACGTTATTATGTATTTAAAACTTGCTTACAACCTATTATATCAATTTAGGTGAATGCACTTCCAAATCACCTTGAACAGGGAATAAATTATAACTTTAAACCATTATATACAATTTTATGATATCCAAGATTTCAAATGAACAATCTGCTATCATAGTAAATTATTAATCTTATCACTCAGCATTTAAAATCCATTTCAAAGTTATCAGGTCTGGAACAACTACCTTAAATTGGAATATGCCAGACCTTGTTTTAAGCACTTTGCAATCATAATGCCAAATAACACTATGTAAACATTTGATTACATATATATTTAAAGTCCAATACTTTTGGCCTTTTTAAAAGACCCATTTGTCTGCAACAGATAGTAGGAGAAAATGTTTCTCTTCAATTGCTAATAGATTTGACAAAAGCCTTAGTTTGAAGATTCTAGCCCAGAATTTCAATTATAAAAGTTCCATTATCTAATACTGAATCTGGGTTAATGCTCTCCTCTTTGTGAATGACACCAGGCCTGGCAGTCCCTTTTGTTATACAGAAAGAGGCCTTCTTAGGTATGCTAATTTTCAGGTGCAAGCCTCCCCCATTGTCCTCTACAAGCAGTTATTGTCTTTGACATTAGCTATCACTATGGCTTCAAATCAGGTTTCATATAATTTCTGTGGAAACAAGATTCAATCATATCTTACACTACTCCCCCCGCCCCCCAAAAAATGCTTAAGTTCTGATTCCTTTTTGAGACTGCAGAAAAAAGTGCTTTAGGCATTTCAACTTTCCCACTACCCCTCCTCTGAGAGGACTGTAAAAAGTTCCAATCAGTTTAGCCAAAGGGTTTGCCCAGACAAAAAGACCTAAGTGATTAGAATCAGAGCAGGAGCTTAATAGTGATCATTACAAATCACAGTAATCAATATCTTTAACATTGCCAAAATTTATGTAGTGATAGATTTAATAAGACCTTCCTACAAATTTATCCTGAAAGGCTTGTGGATATAATTCATTCTAACTTTGTATAACTTTGTCTATTGGTTAACTATTCAAGCTATACATTTTTACTTTCCAGCCCCCAACCTAACATTGTTTTCAACATCCCCAAATCCTTTGAAGTAGGATGGGGGAGGGAGTGGCTAAAGGGCACATGGGCCTGAAGGCATATGGCTTGGTTAGCTATGATCTTATGCCCTTCTAAACACCTCTTATTTTCCAAGTTTTCACTTCTGCTTTTATCTCTCCCCTTTACTAATCTCCACTCAAACTACTCCAGACATTTCAAATAGAAAAAAGATTTTCACTTACCCCAATTCTGTCTACTCTTCTGCACCTAAGAAACTGTAGGTTAAGTCCAAAATCTGACAATTTACATACTAAAAGAGCTGAATTTCTCTCCCCCAACCTTTGCAAAGGGCTTTTTATAATGCATTTAAACAGAACACTGAAATTCCAAAATAATCCCATTGTCAAACAGAAGACCCCTTTATTGTGCATTTCCAAACACACTGCCTGAGATCAGATACATTGATTTTAATATGAACATAAAATACAGATTTTTAACTTTGAGGATCTAATCAACCTTAATTCAAAAACTCACAACTTTCTTTGTAGGCTGCAGGACATCTTTTATTCTGCTAATTAACCCCACCTCTGACCTCTGGATAATCTCTCCACCAAGTCTTAAAAACATCCTAAAGGTTTTTTTCTAGCCTTATTTCAAATCTCCTACCACAAAAACATAAAACATTTCACAAACACACAGACCAGGCATTTGACAAGACACTTGACAAGCATTATAGAGTGCACTCCAATTTAGAAACCAGTTTAGAATTTGAATTCAGACAGGTCAAGAATTCAGAGTTGTAATTTACTCTAATTTCCAGCCAAATTCACAAAGATCCTTCCCAGAGTACTCTTTCTCTCCTGCTTCATCCATACTCACTCCCTCCAAAGATCCTGCCTCTTCAGGACTGGTCACTCAGGAACACATGGGGGTAAGGGAGATTTCCTAAGTTAACCCACTGTAATCAGCATTTCTCCTAAGAACTACATGGAGACAATGCTCAGGGGAACACCATCTTCCTCAGGTATTCCAAATTTAAGAGCTCTTTCCCATCCTAGGTAAACCTTTACTTATCAACCTAGAGAGGGAAAAGTCAAGATGGCAGAGTCAAAACAGTACTTCCTTGGGGCTCCCACTTCCACCTCCCCCAATTCATGCAAAAGGACACTCTGAACAAACTTTGGAGCTATAGAACCCACAAAATAACACAGAGAAGTTAACCTCCCGCTTATTACAAACTGGCAGGCCAGCAGGAATTGGCCAGCACAGCACTCTGGGAGCCAAGCCCAGGCCCACTTGAGACAGGGACTCCAGATCATCAGCAGCTGTGGTGGTTTCTAGAATTATCAACACATAGATGCCAAGGACAAAGTGAGAGGTCAGTACACTGTGGACTTTGGAATCCAGTAGTTGGAAGTGCATTGGCTTTCACCCTCAGGGCAAGAAGCCCCTGAGGGCTGTGGCACAGTCACTGCCACATGGCAGCATCAGCTCCAGGTCTGCAGAGTGTAGGTGAACCAAGCGACCAGTCTGAGGAGTAATCTCTCTTGCTTTAACCTGTTTGGATCTGGATTGTGGTCTAGGGTGGAGGTCCTAGGGTGTGTGACCAGCTTGCCAGAGAGTGTAGAGGTTTCAGAAAGGGTACCCAACAAATACATTCAGCAGCTGAAAAAAACCCAACATTTGGGACGGAACCTCCCCTATGTGGCAGCAGAGTCCTACTGTGGCAAAAAGCCTAAAAAGTCAAGTAATTGAGTGACAACATGAGCAAGCAAAAGAGGCAAAGCAAACTGAGGAATCTGACATTAGACTCCTATTTTGGGGACAAAAAGGACCAAAGCATGGAACAGGAGGAAGACAGTGAAGTCAGAACTCCAGCACCAAAATTTTCCAAGAAAAATATGAGCTGGTTACAGGCCATAGAGGACCTTAAGAAGCAGATAAGAGAAGTAGAGGAAAAATTGGGAAGAGAAATGAGAAAGATTCAAGAAAAGTATGAAATGAGAGTCAACAGCCTGACTGAGGAAAATAACACCTTAAAAAATAGACTAACTCAAATGGCAAAAGAGGCTCAAAAAGGCAATGAGGAGGAAAATGCTTTAAAAAGCCAAATTTGCCAGATGGAAAAAGAATCTCAAAAGTTCACTGAAGAGAATCATTCCTTCAGAATTAGATTGGAGCAAATGAAGTTAGTGACTTTATAAGAAATCAAGATGCTGCTAAACAGATCCAAACAAATGAAAGAAGAGAAGGCAATGTGAAATATCTTGTGGGAAAAACCACTGACCTGGAAAATAGATCCAGGAGAGACAATTTAAAAATTCTTGGACTACCTGAAAGCCATGATCAAAGAAAGAACCTAGAAATCATCCTCCAAGAAACTTATCAACCTAGAATCCAAGACTTGACAAAATTTCACTCCCAAATTTTCCAGTTTTGCTCAGGAATCTGACTTGCACTGCCTCTGGCCATTCACTTTCACTTTCTCATTTAATCTCTTTTTACCTACATTTCTAGGTTCACAATGATTCCCAAACATAATCCCAGGAATTTAGCATTCTGAAGAAGGGAAGCTCTAGTCTGTGTACACTTAGGTTACTGGAAACCAGCAGGGGCACCTCCCTTTGTCCATAGTGAGCTCTCCTTTTTCTGATGCTATCGAAATCCCAAATGAGCACCAAATTGTTAGAAACATTTTTAGTCTAGGAATAAACAATAATTGCTGGAAATCCAGGAAGGTTTTCATTACATTTATTTTACATTTATTCCTTCTGAATAAATTGGTAACTCCCTTAATGGAGTACAGGGACTCAGATAAATGAGAGCACTTTTATGCTGCTTCAATTCAAATTTCCCTTCTTGTTCTCCATTGGCTAGGTGAACCCTCCCAAACTGCCCATATCATGCTCCCTTCAAACAGCTCATCAAGTATGCATACAAGCCTCTAACCCCCTAACTGATCAGAAGCCTGTTTCTGCTATATCACAGTTCTGATTAGAAGCAGTCACCTCTGACTTTCATTCTACTATCACTCAAAGATAGGAGTATTTTAATCTTGTGGAAACAAAATTCCTCCCATTGTTTTCCATATGTGGAAAGAAAAGTTCAATTCATCCCTTATATGAATCGAAGAATAAAAGCCTAGGATAGATGTAAAGGGAAGAAAAATAATAAAGAGAACAAGGGAAAGAAAACCTTTCTAAAGAGAGGTTCAGAAAATAAAAGTTTAAATTACCAAACAAAATAAATTGAAAAAGAGACCAGAGAAGATGGCGGAGTAGAAACAGTGCGTCCAAGCCACTCTTCCCCCAGACTACCTCCAAACTATGTAAAAGGTGTTCAACTTCTGGAGCCCCAGCACCCACAGAACGACACAGAGAAGCTAACCTCCCACTGAGGACAGCCCAACAGCCCTGCAGGAAGGACCAGCGCAGCACTCTGGGAGCCGGTAGCGCAGCGTGCAATGCGGGGAGCCAAGCACAGGTCCACATGAGTCGCGGTTTTAGCCCCAGGGCGGCCAGGCCAGCAGCCAGCTGGAGGGACCCCAGAACACCAGCAGCTGTGGCGATTCCAGAATTATCAACACAGACATGCCTAGGCCAAAGTGAGAGGTTAGTGCCCTATGGACTTTGGGACCAGTATTTGGGGAACACGTCAGCTTCCTCCCCTGGGGACTAGAAGCCGCTGAGGAGACATGCCATTTTATAGTTTTCAGAGGCAGCTCCAGCTCGTGGCCTGCAAGCTGTAGGGAGATCCAGTGATCAGTCTTGGGGGGTAATCTCTCTTGCTTTAACCTCCCTGGATCTGGATTGTGATCTGGGGTGGCGGTCGTGGGTAGGTTTCCAGCTTGCCAGAAACGGAAGTTGCCCCCCACACACACACATTTGGGACGAAAGTTCCCACCTGGCACCAAGCCATACTGTGGCAACAAGCCCAAAAGTCAAGTAATTAAGTGGCAATATGCCAAGGCAAAGGAAACAAATTAAACAGAAAAATGCAACCTTAGACTCCGACTTTGGGGGCAAAGAGGATCGAAGCATAGAATAGGGGGAGGACTGTGAGGTCAGAAACCCTGCTCCAAGAGCCCCAGGGGAAAACAAGCAGGTTGCAGGCCATAGAGGACCTCAAGAAGGACTTTAAAAATCAAATAAGAGAAATGAAGGAAAAATTGGAAAGAGAAATGAGAAGGATGCAGGAAAAGTATGAAATGAGGGTCAACAGCCTGACTGAGGAAAACAACACCTTAAAAAATAGACTAACTCAGGGGCGGCTAGGTGGCGCAGTGAGTAAGAGCACCAGCCTCGGAGTTTGGATGACCCAAGATCAGATCCGGCCTCAGAAAATGAGCACCCACGCATAAATCAAATGACTAGCCATGTAACCTTGAGCAAGTTACTTAACCCCAATTGCTTTAAAAAAAAAAATAGACTAACTCAAATGGCAAAGAAGGCCCAAAAGAGCAATGAGGAGAAGAATGCCTTAAAAAGTTGAATTTGCCAGATGGAAAAAGAATCTCAAAAGTTCACTGAGGAGATTCATTCCTTCAGAGTTAGACTGGAGCAAATGGAAGCTAATGACTTTATGAGAAATCAAGATGCTGTTAAGCAGATCCAAACAAATGAAAGATTAAAAGGCAATGTGAAATATCTCATGGGAAAAACCACTGACCTGGAAAATAGATCCAGGAGAGACAATTTAAAAATTATTGGACTACCTGAAAGCCAGGATCAAGGAAAGAACCTAGAAACCACCCTTCAAGAAATTCTCAAGGAAAATTGCCCTGATGTTTTAGATCCAGTGGGCAAAATAGAGGTTGAAAGAATCCACTGATCACCTCCTGAAAAAGATCCAAAAAAGAAAACTCCCAGGAAAAAGAGACCAGAAAGAGGATTTTATCTGACCATTTAATTGACAGAAGAAAGGAGGGGGGAAAGGATTTGTTAGGTAAAACTCCAAAACTAAGAAAAGGAATAACAAATGAAAGAATGCCTTGAGGGTGAAAAGAACAATGCTAATGGAAACAGGTTTGCCTTAAAGTTGATTAAAGCAAAATAACTAAAGAGAAAAGGTACTGTTTTTATTAAGGAAAAGGTGGGGGGTGGGGGGAATCCATATTTGAAAGAAAACCAATATTAGAGATCTCTAAGTGTAGTAAAATATAAACTTAACTCTCACAACTTTAAAACAACTATTCTATTTTTACTTTTATTAAGAGATCATCAAAGGATATAGGAACATAAGCAATCAAGGATACATGATTAAAGTTGGACATGGCTCCCCATGTCTACCTATTTCCCTCATGTAGGCATGTAGATCCTGATGGCCACAGTTTACGTAAAAATGAAGGTCTTACAAGGCAGAAAGTTTCTGACCCCCCTCTTTTCAATTGCTTTTATAACTCCTCAATATCTGTGCATTGAATTAACCATGAGATAACTTGGAAAATTGTCCAGAGGAGAGCCACATGGACAGTTGTTCAAATTTGGTAATAAAAGCAAATATCAAGCTATGTGTCACAAGCATCTTTCCAGTCTTAAGCTGTTATGTTCCCTTCTTATCATTTTTATAATGTTCTTTTCTATGATAGCATGACGATTGGTCCATTGCTAGACCCTAGCTGATAGGAATGATTTCATGTTTGACCACCGATTGACTCACCTATGTGCTGGGAATTTCCTATGTACCCAATATCAGTTTAATCATCTTCATTTAAGAAAGCAATGAAAAATTCCACAGATTATAATCATTTTAGCAAACTTCATCTAATCCAGGTGTACAAGGTTAGCAAACTTCCAAATACGATGCTTTTGTCATTGATAAGGAGGAGTTGTAGTCTATACCACCTGCTGTCCTCCTCCTCTTGAGGTCTAGGGGTGCTAGAATCCTGAAATTCAAGGGCAAACAACATGAACCTCCAATGAATTCAGCTCATGCCTTCTTTCAGCCAGAGATAAGGTTTATTAGAACACTGGTCTGGGTGGGCAAGGTTTTCAGAATTTGCCCTGGGTGTGTGAGACTGACTCTTTTTATAGAAAAAAAGATTTTGTGCAAAAATCTGGTTGGGATTGCCAGTAGACTGGGGTAACTAGGAGGTAACAGAGAAGGACTAGTGTGATGGCAAGCACAGAAGTAGTACACACCTTGTTTCAGTTCAAGTTTATTTTGAGCCTTATATCAAGTCTGTTAAGAAACAGAACTGTGAACCCTACAACTTGTGAACCCTAGAACTCATGAACTCCTGCAACAGGAAGGGGAGGAGCCGATGACCATATGTAAAGAGAATATCCAGGCTAAAGACAGCAGAACTGAGAAGACTCTTGTGGTAGCAGAGTCAAGAAGAAATCTTGTGGTATCCTGGCACTCTATTTGTCTGCTCTGTCTGTGTTGATGTTTGTTTGTGATACTTTGTACAGAAGCCCTAGGACCTTACTGGAAGCCCTGAAAGAGGATTTTCTGGTTGTGTTTACGGAAGTTCTGGAGGAGGGTTTTGGAGGTCCTGGGACTTTACTGATGATTTGTGCTGACCTCTTGGACCTTGTTTGTGGGTCTGAGTTGATTTCTCAGGCAGATAGTGAATTGATGATGGTTCTGGCAACGTATATGCATATTATTGTGGCTCTGTCAAGCTTTGTCTTCCCAGAAACAGAACTGTGAAGGACTTGAGGTGGACTGGATACTGTGAAGTTCAATATGGAATGGGGACTGGACAAAGATCTGGACAATGAACTGCCTTTGAACCCAGGTGACAGTTGGAGATGGGACCATGGAAGAGGAACCATGTAAGCTGAGAGCCAGCCTCAAGTCAAGCTGAAAGAAGACTTTATTTGGATACTATGTATTGACTGAGAAGATTATGATTTACTGTGACCTGGAGGTGGAGAACTTTGACTTTGTACTTTGTGATTGAATCAAGGATTTTGTGATTGACCAAATTAATGTACTTTGTTTAAAACTATCTTACCACTTTGGTGAAAACAATGTGGCCATTTTAGTAATAAGTTGTTGAGTTGTGACATGGTGAATGCTTTATTTTGATCTTCTTTGATAAGTTGTAACATTGTGAATGCTGCATTTTGATTTTCTATGAATGTTTCGCTCTGATTTGTTATTGAATAAATAGAGAAATCACTATGTTATGTAATCAGAACCTTGAAAGCTGTTTACTGCAGCAGTCCTTTGGAAAGCTGCTCCTGTGTGGCTTTACAACTAGGAAGGGCCAGGTGCTCTAGGCTGATGCCTGGCACCTGGGCCATGAGGAAGGAGTCTAGATGGAATTAAGGGTGAGAAGTGGCCTGGGGCCATCTAGACAAGGAAGAGCTGGGCTAGGTTAGAGGTAACAGAGACTTGGAGGTTTGGGCCATAATGAAAGGCCAGTTGAAAGGATTACTGGGATGGGTCAATGCTTCAGGGGAATGCCAGAGACTTGGTGTAAAGCCAAACACAAGCAGCTTTCCAGAGGACTGCTGCTATGAACAGCTTTCAAGATTCTGATTACACAGTATAGTCAACTCTCTATTTATTCAATAACAAACCAAGACAAAACCTTCACAGAAAACAAAATTCATGTTTTAACTTCACAACTTATTACTAAAATGGCACATCATTTTCATCAAAGTGGTCACATAGTTTTAAGCAAAAGATAACATTCATTTAGTAAGTCCTTCATTTAGTAAATCCTTAATTCAATCACCCTTAAGGAGGCAAGCCTCCATAATTTACACAAAGTACAAAGGTCAAAGTCCTTCACCCATGGGGTGCAATTAAATTACAATATCATCAGTCACTGCTAAGTACCCTCTTAAGGGGTAGTGGAAAGTACAAAGGCCATCCACTCCTAGGTCACAAGTAAATTACAATCTCATCAATAAGCATTAAATACCCAAGGAGAGGTCTTTTCATCTTGACTCAAGGCAGGCACTCAGCTTCCATGTTTCCTCTTCCATGGTCCTAGCTCCTACCCAAAACTATCCTATTCTCAGCTGAATTCAAAGGCAGACAGCTCTCAGTTCTTTGTCCAGCTTCTTATGCAGTTCCTACTCCAGTTCCCATTCCACACTGAGGTTCACAGTGTCTAGTCCACCTCAAGTCCTTCACAGTTTCTGTTCCTGAGAAGACAAACCTCAACAAAGCCACAATAACATCCAAACACGTTGCCGGCACCCTCATCACAATCACTTTCTCCAGCCTGGGCCACTCCTCCTCAGCCTCCAGAAGAAAAGTCTCAGAAGAATCTCCACCACCATAAGCTCTGTTCTCAAAATCAAAATCACTTTCTCCAGTGTGGGCCTCTCCTCCTCAACCTCCATGCTGCTTGCTCCAAGAAGTTCTGACTCTCTAGCTCAGGCTTTTCTTTATATAAGATATTAGCTCCTCCCTGTTCTAGCCCCTTCCTGTTACATCAGGAAGTCCATCCCACTGTGGGATTCACAAGTTCTGGGTCTTAGAACTTGATACAATCATGAGCCTGGAACTAAGTGCTAAGTACCTCTTAGCTTGCCAGTATAAGGGGATCTTCAAATTCCATTACTATTACACTTGGCCACCTAGGAAAGTTCAAGGAAAGTTGGAGCAGATGAGGTTTCCCAGGGTCCATACCCTGCCACACCCACTTAGTCCTGGTGATTGTGCCAGGCAACAATAATCAGATATAAAGGCTGAGATCCAAGGATCAGGGTTCTTGATTGGCATGTGAATTCTACTGCATGCCAGAGCATGTGTGGGAATGTAGTGCTTGGGAACCACATGTCTATGAGGAATAAATTGCCTGACTCAAGATCTTTGAGCACTTCTATTCCTTCTGCACCCACAATCTCCACACATATATATATATTTACATTTCTACTCCAATGCCTTTGTAATGTTTTTTATCTGTGCAGTCAATGTTTGGGAAGCTTTTCATGCCATGTGTGTGCCTTCTTCCATTTTAGCTTTCCATTGCATGCTATCTTTGCTCTTTAACATGTAAGCTCTTAGATGGTAGACACTACCTCACTTGCTTGGATTTGTAGTCCTGCATATAATAAGTACTTAGTGTTTTGTCATTTACTCATTCATTCTTTATTCTTTATCAGTCAATTCTTCATGCAATTTTAATTTTTGTCTTTATTCTCATCCCCCAAACCAAATACTCCTCTTCCTTTAAAGCTGAGTTCAAAAGCCACTTTTACATGAATTTTCTTTTAACTACAAACTTCACAAATCTTTGCTTTTCATGAATTTCTCTGGTACTAAAGTATTACTGTTACATCATCTCCCTTGCATAGAATCGTTTTCTTTTTGTTTCCAGACTTGGCTGGTCTACCCAATTCAATCTGCAAATGCCTGAGGGAAGAAAACAAATCTCCTACTTTATTGGTTATTTTCCACAAAACCAATGGTACTGGGAAAACACTGGTCATTTAATAAATACTTATTGGCTGAATGCATAAATCTCATGGCTGACAAGATGCTAGCTAGTTATTCTAGACTAGATGCTACAAAACATTGAAAAATTGTGTTCTTTACCTTGCCTGAAGGCTAAAAACAAAATAGAATAAAGATAGCTGGTAGATATAGGATCATTGCTAGGAATGTAATCAAAATCTCTCCTCAGTATTTTTTCCAATCAGTGTCTCTACACTGCATTTATCAAACACAACTACATTTGTAATCTATAGACTCAAATAACTCCTAAACAAGTTTGGCTGATCCATAAAGTTCATCAGGTTCCTAAGGCTACTCTACTCTATAATAACATGGCTGAGATAAAGATATTTTTGTCTGATACAGCCTCCATTGTTAGTGGTGGAAAGCAGAGCTCTCCCTACTAAGTGTTTTATGCAATTCTCAGGGATACAATAATCAGTAGTACTTGAGATTGGAATGACAACTGGATTTGGAATTGGAAGATCTGAGTGTGAATCTTTGTCCTGCTTTTACTATTTGTTTGATATTGGAGGAGTTGCTTATAGGTCCCTAGGTTTCAGTTTCCTCAAATGGGGAGGTTTGAAGCTAAATGATATTTAAAATCCCTTATAGGTCTAAGTATGAATCTGTGATCCAACAAACACAGGACTGAGACCTAGGTAAACCTGAGAATTAAAGTTATACAGAACAGTACCATACAAAATATTTACATTCAATTTGGCAAGTATTTATTAAGTACCTCTATTTATATAGCCTCTGGTAAGTGCTGGAGATGCAAAGACAGTTATAGTGGGAACACTGCACATGGAGCTGAGCATGTATCTGGGCCCCTTCTGGTGAGACATGTGTTCTCTTGCTAAAAGGAACATGTGTGACTAGAGACTTCTGGCTGGTTACTTGGTTCCTGTGATGGGGTAGGGGGGAAAATGGAGAGGTGCAGTGACCAATAAAAATCCACTGTTCTTTATCACAAATGTTCTTTAATAAAGGACTGGGAGCATATGTCTCACTGGAAAGGGATTGAGCACATGACCATTTCCATGAAAAGGCTACAGTCAAACCCCACCTCCCCCACTCCCCAAGTATCCTCAGCTGAGTATTCAGAATATTTAAGCTGGTGGCTATTGTGCTGAAATGGGACAAATGTGAGCAGAGTAAGAAAGAACAAGCAAAATATTGTGAAGGAATCTTGAAGCACAATTTTAAATGGCGTTATCAATCTGAATTGCTGAGAAACAAACAGAAAAGCACAAAGTAAACTGTTAGGTAGCAACAAAAGGTGAGATGCATCTTTCTGAGATGAGACACTGAAAAGAACTTGAGTTTAAAAGATTGAGTCACAAATAATGATCAACTGTTCATTACTATTCTTATGTGTGTGCAATATAGAGCCCACTATTAGTTGTATGTTAATTTTTATAGCCATTTTTGCAAACCTGAGCAGTAATCATCATCAGTGCTGTCATCTTAGCACAAAGGAAAGCAAAGAGTTCTAAATCTGCCTCAAAAGATTGATAATTTGATCATGTAGGAATATTCTGGACTATCAAGTATTATTTTCTAGAATAATTTCCTTAACTACTGGAAAAATGAATGACAGTCCTTTACTTACAGTCCCTAAAATCGTGTTCTGCCCCACAAAAAGGTTCAAATGCTTAGATTTTACTGTTTTAATTTGTGTTAAGGGAGAGTGAGAAAAGTCTCATCCTCTTACCTATACTAAAATGTAATTAGCAGTGACAATAAATAGGAGAGTGAATCTAGGCTCTTAGGATCCACTCTTAGGTTGTTGCCTGGGGTGTTCCTTTTTGGGGGCTTTCAGCTTTTCAAAAATAGAAGAGCATATCCTGCAAATTACACAGGCTGCACTTCCAGCAGTGTGGAAATATCAGAAGCCTGTTTGTATCACCCATGCTGGGTGAAAGCTGAGACTCAACAGATATTCTGTCAGCTTCCTTCCTTCCTCTTAGTTCTTGGTTCAGAGCTCTTTGGCAGAGGGAGGCATGCCACCCTAAGAATATTAGGCTTCTGCAGAAATAAATGGGAGTACTTCTCTCCCAGGACATGTAGAGTGGGGAGAGAGAGGAACCAGAGAGAAGATCTTAAAGGTAACTTTTTAATAGACTGGTTTAATGATAGTGGAAATGTTGATCCTACTGGAACCATTGCAAACAAATAGCAGACTATGGGGAATTGAATCTTAATTGTATTACTTTAAATATTTCATGCCCATTTCTCATTAGTGGTTGACAACAAAGAGCTCCATCTCTAAGAAACAGGGCATGTTTGCTTGTTGCCCAGTGAGTAAAAGTTTTAATCCAGACAGAAAACAATGCAATGTTCAGGGTCTTATGGAAGGCTGATTTGATGGGGTCAACATCTATGTTACACAGCTCTTTTGTTATGTGTTAGAGATTTGAATGTGGTTAGGAATGGAGGATATAATAGGTCAATGATGATCCTAGCAAATTCCTCTGTGTTGTGAGATCTTGTTCCTGGGGATCCAATGTGTAGTATTTACAGGAGAGTTTACAGAAAGGTAAGGTACCTCCTATCAATCAATTAATAAAAAAGCATTTATTAAGTCCTATTATGTGCCTGGTACTATGCTAAGCACTGGGCATACAAAGCTTATATTCTCTTGAGGGAGGCAAGATGTATATGTGCGCCACTTATATATAAATAAATACAAAGTAAATTTGAGGGGAGGCCCTGGCACTGGGAGGACCAGAAAAGGCCCCATGTAAGATGGTGGCATGTGAATTGAGCTTTGAAGGAAACTAGGAATTCTAAGAGAGAGGTGATGAGAGAGGACATTCTAAGAATGGGGGCAAGGAGGAAGGGGAGAGGGTGCCCTGTGCAAAGGTCCTCATATAGGATATCTAATGTTATTGTAAGGGACTTGAAGCAGGCCTTTGTCAGAACCCTTAGACTAGGAGTGTCTTGAGGGCAAGTACTTTTACCAGTACTCAAGACAGTGCCTGGCACAGTGTTGTCATTTAAGAAATACTAGTTGGCTGATAGAAGAGTGTGTGAAAGGAATTAGTGTATTATTAACCTGAAAAGATAGCCTGGGCTCAGATTATAAAGGGGGTTGTTTGTTTACTAGAGTGGTGATTTAATCAGGATAAGAAGCTGTAAGTGAGGAAAGTCTAGCACATTTTCAGCATCTCTTGTATCTCATCTCTAAACTGGTTGCACTACTTTGGGACTTCCCTGACTGATTTCTCTACCATACTTGAGGAAGTTCATTATTGGGATAACTAACCTCTTTATCCTGGAGGATCTCATCAGCCTTGATACTCAACCTCATCACTACTCTCTGCCTCTCCAGGACCATGAACTCCAAACCTCCATTTAAGGATAGACCCTAGCTCAGACGTCCTCTTACCAGGTAGCTTCCCAACTTTGTACTCCCCACCCGCTTTTCAACTTCCTTTTGTGTTTGGTCTTCCCCCATTAGATTGTAAGCTTATTGAGGGCAGGGACTGACTTTTTTTATATTTGTATCCCTGTTGCTTAGCACAGTGCCTAGCACATCATAGGTGCTAATAAATGTTTATTTATTATTGATATCAGTTACTGTTTTCCTATCAGATGAATGGAGGCACTGCAAGTTAAGGGACTTTCACAGATTCACACACCATATATGTGCCAGACATAGGACTTGAATTCAGTTCATTCTGACACCAAAGTCTGCTTTCTATTCACTAAAATAGCATTAATTTTCCATATATTTGGCATATGTGGTAATAATAACGATATGAAAGAGGTGGAGTTACCTAAGACTTTGATAGCAAGACACAAGTTCTGGAAGGCCCCACCAAGCAGGAAAGGTTTTAAGTTTGAGCACAATGTGGGACTAGCTGTCAGTCTTGTAACTAACATTCTTGTGTATTATGGCTCTGGTGAATATATAGTCTGGTAAATTCTATGAACCGCTTTTCTGAATAATGGTTTTATGTGCACAAAGTTAAAAACACAAGTTTACAAAGGAAGCCAATTAAATTGAAATTATACTGAAATATGGCTAACAAAAAAAAAAAAAAAAAAAGCATTCACAGACCTCAGGTGAAGAACCACTGGATAGAGGTTCATTGTTAGAGGGTTGTCTACTAGGGCAAGAATTTTTTTTTTCAGCCATGGCAACTCACTAGGACTATTTATTAAGGGTAAGCAAGAGTTTGCAATCTCTGCTGTTGTATACCTATAAAGTTCTGGATTCTTGAAATACTACAATAATAATAATAAAAACAATAACTCACATTATGTAGCCTACACCCATACTTAAGGAAAGAGTTTTTGGTCTCGAAAAACATTCACTTTGGTCATGAATATAATGAAGTTATTTGAGAGGACAAATAGCTGAATATGAGTTACAAAGAACAATGTACCAACCAGGATCTAGGAGCACAGTGAAAGCCAAAATTGGAACAAGAACTGACAGGCACTAAAAGAGCAATAGAGAAGGTGCCTATTTGTAGACACCAAGTCATCAGGGACTTGTAGGAACATAGTGCCTTCCAGTAGAGTGAGCCCAACAAGATAGCCATCCAACTGGCTCCCAGACATGAGTTGAGAGTGGTCAAGGAACAAGACAAATTTGTCTTAAATGAAAACCTTGCAATAGCTTTGCTATGAAGATGGATATGCAGTTTCAGCAACTGGAGATTGAATGTAGCTGTCAGTAATTGTCTACAGGTGTTCATAATAATTCACATATATGTATATCTGTGTACCTGGTTGTAGCAGCAAGCACCCCAGCATCCCCAGAGTGGCTGCCAACACAGGTTCTTAGATCTGCTTTTCAAAAGGAAAGCAACTCAAAATCAGTTAACAAGCTTACTTTAATCAAACAAACATATATTACCTAGTTCAGGGGGAAAAGGTCAGCACCCCGAACTTCAGAGTTACAGAACTTACAGATCAAACAGACAGGCTTCCAAACTGTCTAACCATTATATCACTACCAAATCACAGTTACCAGAGAGGGAAGCATCAACATCTGGGTTTTCAAAGCCGGGGGGCTCTCAACAATGGCTTCCCAGAGTCTCATCTGGTCAAATCACACACCACTTCTCAAAGTGAGCTCCAAAGCAAAGCCTCTCATCAGTGTTTATATAGCCTTCTCCTGGCTCAGAAAATGTAACCACCCTCTTGACCCACTGCCCAATCACACAGCATCAAGGTATGGTCATTCCTGAAAACCAAGTCTCCTACCACAGGCTCCATGTGACCACATTCAGCCTATTAGGGGGCAAAGTATATTTTCAAATCAAGGAAGGTTCTCAGAGTCACTTAAGTCAATCAAAGTCTCTTAAGCCAATCAAAGGGCCTAGGGGCAGGGAAGATCTTCAAATCTGCATTTCCATTACACTGGTGTGTGTATGTCTGTCTGAAGGAAAGTATGAAAGAGAAGAGGTATTAGACTGACTACCAAACTGAAGGCCTACAGAACCATTATGTTGACCTCATTATTATATACCTGTGAAATGTGTACCATATGCTAGTGCCATGCCAGGAAATGGAATTGCTTCCATTTGAATTGTCTTAGGAAGATTCTGAAGATAAGGTACCAGACACTGAGGTCATTTCTTGAGCTGAACTGCCAAGAATTCAAACCCAACTGTGGAGAGTGCAACTCTGATAGACTGGCCACTATTCAAATGCCAAACATACATTTATTTGTTTAAAAGATTATTTTATGGAGAACTCACACAAGCACTCACATGGAGGTCAGAGAAAGGGATACAACACTAAAGGTCTCTCTTAAGAATTCTGGAATCAATTGCAATACATGGGAGACACTGATACAAGGCTATCTAGTATGGTGTGCCTGCGTCAAAGAAGGTTAGGTGAAGCAAACAAGTTTTAGGGCACCTTTCCTGGTCCCTTTCTCACACCAGGAGGTGAATAGTGTGAACCTTTAAAAAGGCTGCTCAGACTTCGAGGGGGCTGATGAATCCCATGCTACTTCAATACAATGGGAAGAGACCCTATGCCCTGGGTCACCTGTGTGCAAGGTTGTGACTTCAGCTTCCACTGTATCTGAACCTGCTGCTTTGTCACTTGTCCATTGCCACAGGACTCTGAGGTGTGTAAAAACAGTAAAATGGCATGGGTGATGTCTTTTGACTTCTGAGTAAATTGGATTTAAGTGAGGTAGTTTCTTTCCCACAATCTTTGGAGTCAAGTGGCAAAACAAAAGTCAAGAAGACTGGTAATGGCTCAGGATGCAGTGGATGATCTTGGCATCTTCAATGTCTAAGCGCTCCATAGTTCTTGCTTCAGATGCCTTCATGGCCTATTGGAACAAATTGTTCACATCTGCCTATTCCATGTGAACGGAATAGGATGAACTCACCCCAAAAATGTAAAGGAGTAGCATAATGGATTAGAAACTAGAATCCAACAATATGCTGTTTGCAAAAAACACACTTGAATAGCATCCAAATTCTTTAAGGAAAAGCTAAATGAATTACAAAAGGATACTCAGCAAACTATAATAGGGGAGGACCTCATTTTACCTCTCTCAGAACTAGATATAATTAGCCATAAAGTAAATGAGAAAAAAGCCAAGGAGATCAATAGAATTTTATAAAAGTTAAATATGATAGATCTCTGGGGAATAATGAATGTAATAAAATATATAAAAAATATAAATTATTTTTATAAATAATCATAATGGGCTTGGCTCCCAGAGTGCTGCACTGGCCACTCACTGCTGGGCAGCAGGACTGTCTTCAGCGGGAGGTTAGCTTCTCTGTCATTTTGTGGGTTCTGGAGCTCCAGAGGTTGTTCAGAGTCCCCCTATAACATAATTTTGAAGTGGTGTGGGTGAGAGCTCCATGGAAGTGCTGTTTCTACTCCGCCATCTTGGCTCCACCCCTCAGCATTTTCATTCTTGAAGTCATTCATTGTTGGATGAAACCTTAGTCAACTACTCCTTTCAATTTCCCTTGACTCACTACTTAAAGATGGCTATTCACTGAATGGGCATTACCTCACTCAAAGCGAGTACATGAAAAAGCCTTAGCCTAAAAGGGCCAGGGTCTGCCAATTTCATCCTGGGTCATCAACAATCATCCTGATGAATATGTTGATCACTGGATCCAGATGACTCTGGAGAAGGAAGTGAGCTGGTGACCTTGCATAGTCTTTCCTCACTTAAATCCAAGTCAACTGAAAGTCATGACATCATTTCTCTGGTGCCATGGTCCTCTTTGAAAAAGAAGGACAAACACCACCTGTGAATAGACTGAGCTGCCTGAATGGCGACCCAGCTAGTTAGGTAACTCAGCTCATCCTCTCCCTCTTCTTTCCAAAAGAAGGTAAATTTTGATGGCCAGAAGCTGCTCACTTAACTTGGGGTTTACTGGCTAGATCTATCTATCATCTATGTATCTCTTTCTTTCTTTCCCTTCTTTCAAAAAATCTTAAACCCAGTTCACTCTGATGCTCATAGATTAGACTACCATACGTCATTGCCCAAGCTCCACTTAATGAATATATTTTGGGACCTCCTGGCTTAAAAGTGAATATCAATGGTCTCTTTGGAACAGCAACCCTGAGGGTCTTCCCTTCCCAGCCTGATGTTTTTTTTCTTTTTTGTTTTTTCTAATTAACAGGGCCATCCCTCAACTCATTTCTTAAAGAGGTCTATTCACTGAATGGGCATTACCTCACTCTAAATGAGTATGTGAAAAGGACTTAGCCTAATAGGGTCACGGTCTCCCATTCTATCCTGGGTCATCTCCAGTCATCCTGATGAATATTTGGTTACTAGATCCAGATGGCTCTGGAGGAGAAAGTGAGGCTGGTGACCTTTGCATAACCCTCCCTCTCTCAAATCAGTATCAACTGCAAGCTGCAAGTCATGTCATCATTTCCCTGATGCCAAGGTCTTCTTCGAAAACAAAGGACAAACACAACAAGCTGTTAATAATTCTAATTCAGACCCTCATCACCACTCTTATGTATTATTCATTAGCTAGATAAAACTACCTGAAACACTTTCTATGATTTTCTATTTCTAAGCCTTTGCCCACAAAATCTGCTTTACCTATAATATCCTTGCTTCCCACCAATTTTTTTCTTTTGAAATTCTATCTATCCTACAAGGTTCACCTCAAATGCTAATTTCTTCATAAAGCCCAATCACAAGGTCTATTCTTTTACTGAATTCTTATACATTTTGTTTTTTATCTCTCATATTAAATATACATGTGAGTGCATAATATCATTCCACCTTGTATTACTTTCATAAAGATCCCTTCATGTATGTATGTATGTATGCACATATGTATATAACTCTATCTCTCTATCTATACATAATCACATGAATGTACATATATCTAATTTCCACCACTAGATTATAAATTCCTAATACTCCCTCAGTACATAGCTTACTGACTTGTACAAAGTAGGTGCTCC
Source organism: Gymnobelideus leadbeateri (assembly GCA_011680675.1). Classification (NCBI taxonomy): domain Eukaryota; kingdom Metazoa; phylum Chordata; class Mammalia; order Diprotodontia; family Petauridae; genus Gymnobelideus; species Gymnobelideus leadbeateri. The sequence goes on along the minus strand of WOXC01012066.1, from coordinate 337,122 downwards.
ATAAATGTTTGTTGAATAAAAAAATAATTATTTCCTTAAGGTCAGGCATAGGATTTAACATGCCAGGAATAAACATGCAAAATGCTTACATTGGATTTACAGATAAGTTGTAATGCTAAATCAAGGAAATTAAAATACAAAATTATTTCATTTCTTATAAGTGAGAAATTAATGAAAGTCTGAGACAAATACACTTCAATCAGTTTAGTTTCCTAAATATTTTATTTTGATAAATAGGTAATAAATATTATTTTTAATACAGCAATTTTATATAAAAAAGTAAAAAATATTTCAGCTATTTTCCATGTTTTTATTTTCTATCATCTTCTCAGATGCTATTTGTGGTCCCATCATATTATAGTAGAATCTTGACTATTAACAATTCTACTTCCTGTTTGGCATCAAGGCGTTAGTACCTTCCAAAAGGCTTTGTATGTTTTGGATAAAATGTGTACATGAACCTGAAAGTGCATAATATATGTCTGAACCAAACTTTTCTAATCATGTAAGTGTCAGAATCAAAATGGAGCAGTACAGGACATTCACGTGCAGAGAAGGAGGTGCATCAGATTCTCCAGACACTTTAAATAATAGACATTTAACGAGCTTGCATCAGGGTCTGAGATAGCTATAAGAGACAAATGAGAGAAAACAAATCTGGTGAATCAATATTATATGTGAAACTTTAAAAGCATCATTTAACATCTATTTGGAATTCCAAATAAGATAGGAATAATGGAAATTTTTGTATTCAGTACACTTGCCATCTTGGGGTGGGGGAATAGGGGAGAGAAAGGGAGAAAATTTGTAATGCAAAATCTTGTGGAAATGAATGTTGAAAACTAAAAAATAAATAAATTTTTAAAAATTTAAAAACTAAAAAAAATTATTTCTCAGAAAGGAAGACTTGGTGAAGGTTTTTGTACATCTTGCCTACTTAGGAAAATGGAATAAAACAACTAACTACCCTTCTTGAATCATTTACAAAATATAATCTCAAATGTATACCATTGCTCCAAAAACACTCTCTTCAATATTATGGTATTGGACACTTTTAACAAACAGCACAAGAATTTATGCTCATAGCTTGCATGAATGATGTTTTTGTGTTCAACTATGAAGAAACAAATAAATGGTCATCAGAGCCCTCTGAACTCTGGAACAGCTAAATTCAGGGTCCATGACTTAGCATTGAAATTTGAGCCAATGATTCTCAGAAAGAATTTACAATTCTGGGAAAAATTTTTAAAAAGATAAAGTCATGATTAGCCCATATCTCACAGCATAATCATACTGACAAGATGACATATTAGACACAGGAATAATGGACTTTTCTTGTCATACTATAATTTAACAAACTGATGTCAGATCAGAGTTTGCTGTTCAAGGTCAATCTTAATTGGGTGGTAGTTCTTATCACAAAAACATCTCCTTAGCACATTGGCAAAAGAAATAGAGTAAGGAAAAACCGACAAAGAATCATAGCCAAATTTTAAGAAATGATGACATGGTAAACATATGCCAGCAGATTTTATTGCAAAAGGCTTAATTTTTTAAAGGATGGACAACCAATAAATATCTGCACATTTGCAAAACATCATTTTAGCAAATTGACATTTTGCTGTACCCTGCAAAAGGCTTATTTACTCAGAAGTCAGCATTGGTGGTTACCATCTTTCAAACTACAGCTAAAAATTTTCCAAAAAAAGAGAAACTTACTTTTTTTTGCTGAAGCATAAGCTTTATCCACTTTTCTTATTATTGATGGAGTTTTCAAAGTTGCTTTTGCCTGTAGAAAATACAAAGTACTCCAATATTTATTTCTACATTATGTGGCTCAAAGGGTCATGGGATACCTTTTGTCAATAGTGAGCTATGTTATCAAACAAGAAACAGGTTATAATAATGCAACTAGAGATTTATACAACATTATATACTACAGTGTCATATTCTCTTGCCCCCTCTTCACTTTCCCTCTCTATATAGTTTCATTCCTACATTTCAAACCTGGCACATAATAGTCACTTAAATACTTACTCTCTTTCCTCTTCCTCCTCCCCTACTCTGCATTGGTTTCAGATGTTCCCAAACTATCATCAGCACTATCATTATCACCATTATCATCATCATTTCATCAGATCTTAAGTAGCATTTTAACCAACTGTCTAGGCACATCGCTATCTATGTAACTTAAGAGCTGGTTTTCTACTATATGTAGAAAACATGAGAAACTAGAATAGGAGCCAATGAAATGCAAAGTGTAAGTACTGCTTCATAAAACATGGCAAAAATAAGCTGATAGTGATTTCATAATAGTTGTAGCAAAAACCACTGGGAAGGTATATAATAATCATTCTGTTTTGTAATCCCTTTAAAAATTGCACTGTGTCACACACACGTGTGTGTACATGCACACAGAAAGTGCAAAATTATCTCAAGTGTCTCATTAGCAGACTATGGAGAATATATGAAAATCTGAAAATAAAATTATGCAAGATGAAAATCTAGAGCACAGGGCCAAAAGTGGTGCAAGCTATGATTTAAAGAATATGGGTCAAGACAAGGTTATAGAGGTACAAAGCTGTTAGTCAAAACAATCTATAATCCACCTCGTGCCACAATGAAATATCACAAAGATAAAATTAATGCAGAGTGAGACTCTAGATCTTGGACAGCCCTTGGCTGAATCTATCATATAAACGTGGACCATGACCACATTCACACTCATACTGAGGGAAGAAGAGAATTTTAAGTAACTCACAGATCTGGAAAGTCTGTGATCATATCTTTTTAGACTTTGTGATATATAAAGAGAAGAGAAAGGGTATGGAAACAGTCTGATGTACACCCTAGATTTTTAGAGTAGAATTCAAAGAACTGAAAGTCCTATAACTTAAAATTTATGGGGCAAATTGACTAAAGAAGGATAAGATGCTATCAATTACAAAATTCTTATGACAAAAATTATTTTCAAAAGGAAGAATTCCTCAAGAGAATGATATGCCTCTAAGGCTAACTCGATAACCAACATATAGAAGATGAACACAAAGGAAGACAACTGAGGAAGAAAACAAAGAGGGATCTGTTACTGTAAGAATTATGTCAGAAAAGCTAAAAATCACAAGAAACTAATGTCTGCTATAAAGGGTTGGCTATTTTATTTAGTTTATTTAAAGCTATGCTTGGGGGAAGAAGATAAAAAAGGATTATAGTCTAGGCAAAAATAGTGAATGTGTTAAGATGCTAAGGCACTGAGGAAGATATCTGAATTGTGAAAAGAGGCACAGCAATGGAGAAGTAAATGTGAACCCAATTTATGGGGAAAAAAAGATCATTTCATCAAAATCTCACTAGTGAGCTCCACTTTGATTTCTGACAAAATACAAGAGTGTATTATTAAAGAATAGTTTGAAAACATTTAAAAAGAGAAACAATGATTGTGAAGAACTAAGATACATTCACTAAGAACAAGTTATGTAAACTGATTTTATTTTTATTTCTGACTATATAGATTTAACATAGACTGGTAAATCAGGGGAATGACAAGAAAGAGCAAACACGAATTTCAATGAAGCATTTGGCAAAAACTTGGTGGATACTTTTGTGATGAATAGAGCATGGAATAGCTTCAAAGAGTGGTCACTGATTATAACCTGGATGGAGAACTCATGTTTTCTGGAAAGAAACTGAGTTCCAAACCTGGAGCTTTCTAGGGGCAGAGATGACCATTTTTCAGGGATATGACAGAGAAGAGTCCTTCTAAGATATCCCATCTATGAACTCCAGGCATTTTAACTGGCCATCCCCAATTGATGGAATGCTCTCCCTCCTCACATAAGCTTTCTGGCTTCATTCATGTAGCAGCTAAAAGCTTACCTTCTATAGGAAGCCCTTCCCAATTCCCCTTAAATCTAGGGTCTTGCCTCTATTGATTATTTTCTACTTATCCTATATGAAGCTTCTTTGTACATAATTGCCTTCATTTATTTGTGAACTCCTTGCAGGCAGCACGTAGCACAGTGTCTGGCACACAGTAGACATTTAAAATATCTGAAGTTGGGAGATGGAATATATTTATGCAAACCAGGTGAGATAATGAGAATCACATGGATGGTAATAATAACAAACTTAATAAATGTTTATTGCCTGATTGATTTCTGAAGTTTCCTTCCAAATATAATTTAGTAATTCTACAAAAATACAGAATGATTATCTATTTTATCTGCCTAGTTCCTTTAAATAGAATCTTTAACTTCCTTTAATAACTCCCAAATCATTACCATCCATATAATTCTATTATTATCTCACCTGGTCTGCATAAATACATTCCATCTCCCAACTCCAGGCATTTTAACTGGCTATTCCCCCAATGCATGGAATACTCTCTCTCCCTATCTCTGCCTTCTAGCTTCCCATTATTAATGGAGCAGCTAAAAATCTCATCTTCTTTAGGAAATCTCCCAATTTTTCTTAATTCTAGTGCTTTCCTTCTGTTAATTATTTTATAACTATCCTGTATATAGTTTGCTTTGTATATAAATATGTTTATATGTTGTTTTTCTCATTCGATTATAAGTTTGAGGGCAGGGGTTATTTTTTTGCCTCCTTTTGTATCCCCAGAGCTTAAGACAATGCCTGGCACATGGTAAGTATTAATATATGTTTACTGACTGACTATAATGAAAGACTAAATGTAAAGGAAGGAACGAGAAGTGCCCATTCACTTTAGGCATCCAATGTCTTAAAAATGGAGAACTGGATTCTTTATTAAATTTGAATATGAAGCTTAATATTTCCTGAAATGGGTCAGCTTCTACTATTATGCTATATTTTACACTCTCAAGTAGCTTTCAGAAAAATATGCTAAGTGTGTTCTTTGCAAATAGTTGTCATTTAAATATTTGTTGAATTGAATAGTGTAATAATAATGCCTATAATTTACATTAGCTAGGTAAACAAACTAAAAAAAGTTATTCCAGAATAAAACATTTAATGATCAAATTTTATTGATTTCATTTGCTGTGTCTACAGTTTATTAACTGTATGAATGCATACAAATGATATGATTAAATTATTTCCAGGTCTTTAGTAATTCTGGAGGCATTTTAGAAACCTTGACTTCCTTTCCCCCATAACCTGATTAAATAATGTCATAAAATACTGACCTTGTGATTATTGTAAATGAGAGCCCAAAGCGCTGCTGCTCCGATTCTCTGAACATTTTGATTGTCACTTTCCAAACAAGTAGATAGTAATGAAATAACTTTATCTAACAAAAAAATAAGATTATGTTACTAAAAACACTTCATATACATACCATATTTTCTGTGATTTGGATTATATTATGATTAATATAAAAATTACCACACAATTGGTATTTCTAAAAGATCACAGCCCCAGCAACTGCAGTTACTGAATGGGTGATGTGGAAAAATGATAAATGACAATGGTATGGCCAGAACAGAGTAATAGTTTAAGGCAGAGGCTATTTGAAGGTCTCCACAGATGAAAATGAGGAAGTCTGGATACCAGAAAGGAGAACAAGGACTGTGTCAACAAATGCAGAGATTGGACATTCGGCCCACCCGAACCAGAACCAGATAAGGTTGGCGGCAGAGGAAGAGTCAGAGCCTAAATGAGGGCAAGCGGATGGTGATCCTGCTCACTACTTTCTTTGCTCAGCTTCCAGTAGTTGCCTCTACAGAATACTGGGCAGTCCTCGATCCTCCACCTTGGTTGGAGATGGGTGGGGAGAGTTTCTTCCAGAAATCACTTTAGAAGGAAACGGCTCAGTCCTTATTGACAAAGATTTTGATATACATAAGGCAAATGTAACCTGTCCAGTACTTGATTTTAATTTTACTGGGTTAGTTGATGAGCCACCTTTGTGTTTTTCTACTTTTAATACATCCTCATGTAGCTCAGTACAAATTATTAAGTATCATTATGAGTATCATCCTTGGGGCAGACTCAAAGAGGCCCCTGTGGACATTCCTGTTAATCTATCTTCTATATCTATGCAAAAGCATAGAAGTAAAGGAAAGCTGAATAGGATGCTAAAGGAATTTTCGGAGTTAAGGACCTAGTAGGCTTTAAGAACATCACAACATATACTATGGGGACTTTGGGGAATTTTCAAATTGTTCAGGATTGTGGGGTAAACACCAGACGCTGTGTCCAGACCGAGACGAGTGGGACTCATCTTCGGGTCAAGCGGATCCCCCATTTTTAAACTGTAGGACTGATGTACCTGTTTGCCATCAGGTGGAACAGCAAACCTACATTTCCTGGCACAATGACACTAACATCAATCATAGGCATGGCGGGCATCCAAAACAAAACTGGTTTGGACACTCACAGAGAAGAAACCCAGAAATATGGAAAATCCCTTTGCCATGGGCCCCAATAACAACTGTTTTTGCTATTTTTGCTCCTAATGGGACATACTTGAGCAAGACTGACCATAGCTTTGTATGTGCTTGTTTAAGACGGAGGTAAGCATTCATGTGGGGAAATCATAGCAATGTAAATATCACTAAAGCTGATAAGCATTACAATGTCACATGTATTAATTGTAAGGTTGCTGAATGTCATGATAATACTTCTTTAGGGCAATTGCTATTTGTTATTAGAAGACCTAGTATGGTAACGACACCTGTAGAGAGTGAGCATTGGTTTCACTCTCGTGCTGATCATTCTATTGCTCAAATTAATCAATTATTGGGTTCCAATTGAAAAAAAAGGTGTATATCCTGTATTGTTGTTGGGATAATTACTTTAATTACTACTATAAAAAATATATAAAAATTATAGCATTAAAACATATTACAATCTTTAATACAACATGGTCTATTAGAAGAAATTTCAAGAAAAATCTAGTTCCCTTTCTAGGCAAAAAAATCAGTAAAGAGTATATTTTCACATTCAATTGACTTTTCTTTACATTTCAGTGCCACAGCATCTCCATCTAATTTTCTTCCCTATATTAATATTTCTACTAATAAACAAAAATAATAGATTTAAGGTTTAGAAAGTGCTTTAAATATATTATCCCATTTGATAATAATTTGCTCAATATAGGTACACTCCGGTTTAAAGGAAACCTATTATGCAGAAATGAGCAGAAACAGTAAGTTTGATAATGATCCTTATTTACTATATAGCCTGCTACAGAGGAAAAAATATAATTTCCCTCAACATTACTGAAGACTACTAAAGAAGCATAAATTATTAGCCAGGGTAATTAAATGAGATGACAAGGGATATCACACATGATAAACATTTTTATAGTTAGGGGTTTGAAAAAGCAATATTTATCTTGTAACATGAGATAAAAACTAAGTTTAAAGAACCAAGCAACATAAAGGGCATAAAGGTACTTTACCATATTCCAAATCTTACTTCCAGGATGAACATCAATTAAAATATTATTTTAAGTTTATTATAATTTGGATTTTGTGATTTTCTCCATTGTCATTAGTTTTATTGAGAAATATTTTTATTTCATATTTTGCTGTTTAGTCGTTTCATTTGTGTCTGACTTTTCATGACCCCATTTCTGGTTTTCTTGGCAAAGATACTGGAGTAGTTTGCCATTTCCTTCTCTAGCTCATGTTACAAATAAGTTAATAGGCAAACAGAGTTAACTGACTTTCCCAGGGTCACATAGCTAATAAGTGTCTGAGGCCAGATTTGAACTAAGCAAAAAAAAGTCTTCCTGACTCTAGGCCTGGCATTCTAGCCACCTTAGTCACCTTTATTTCATATATGTGATTTTAAAAGGTTTGTAATATTCTTTGATAAATGTCATTTTATCAGTGTGAGTAAGTGGGTACTCTTACCACTACTTCCAACGTATTTTACATTTCACTTTATGCCAACTCAGGGAAGTATTGATGAATTCTAAGGTGTAATTTTTTAAATTAACTATTGGGGAAAACATTTTTTTTCACACTATAAGTCATTTCTAAGTTTATTTTTTTCAATGAATAAATAAGATCATACTCAGGGAAATTAGATTTATAGTCACTTTATTTTAAAAACACAACTATTCTGTAAAGTGAAATATATTTGTATACTTGTACTATAGTGGATTCATATTCAAAATGGGTGTGGTGTAGTAATTTTTCCCTACTTTCAATCCATGTAAACTACTAAATGCTTCAACTGCATTTTCTTAATCTTTCATGTGGTTATCTCTTTACAACTCTGTGTGTGTCTTTTTAAGGATTGTTCTATATATTCACACATACAAAAAAAATACAAATTGAAAATTTAGATTTTATACACAACAGACTGAGAAAAAAATTATGGCATATGTGACCTCCAAAAGTTAATTTCATTAAAGCACTCCTACAATGTTGTTGGGAAGGTTACTATTATGCATTATAATGTGTTACTGTTACATGTGTTATAAAATAAATCTCTAAATATTTTAATGAAACAAGATAATTAAAACAGAAACATTTAATTACTACTTCATTCAATTCCCTTCCCAGAAACCTCCCCTAAAACTATTACTATATTTTGAGTTTTTAAAATTGTTGTAGCATTTAAAATTCTCCCTAGAATATGTTTCTAATATAGTCCTGGTTCTATTTTCAATACCAAAGTCAAATTTTATCATAATCAATATTAGATTATCTAATCCTGGGCTTTCTAGTCAGAAGGTGAAGATTTGCTCTACTGAAAGATATAGATTAGTTAACAGATCTTCAAAGAGATTGTTTCTGCCATACTCTATCTTTGAGGTTTATTATGGCTCACAATGAAAAAGGGTTATACTTCTGAAATGCTTGATTCTCCTCTGCCCCTAACCCTAGTGACCTCCAAGTTTCATGGAAATGAAAAGCAGCTTTTCTTCAGAAAACCAGATCCAGAAGTAGCCTTACAATGATAACAGAATAATACATACTGAGGTAATCTTCCTGCTGTTTTTCTAGCTGTCATAGCAGTACCTAAATCCTACAAGTAAAGAGATTAAAAAGTAGAAACCTGACCCCTTTTCCTTCCTCAAAACAAAGAGATCTTAGCAGAGGCAGTTAACAGCATCAATAGAGAAAGTCCTCTCAAAAAAAAAAAAAACCATAACTATATAATTAATGTGAGCTGAGGGAAAGGTGGCTTCTGGAGACATGTAGGCACACAAAAGGTAGGCATATGAAAAGGAAATAACAAAACAGTAGGATAGTCCAACAAGTATGATAAACAGAGGAGATAACCAAGGGGCCAATTAGCTTGTTTTGCGAAAGCACAATGGGATTTATTATAATTTATACTATGATAATCAAGATTAATTAATCTGAGGTTACTAAAGTTAAATTCTCTCCATAAATTTTCCAGTTTGAATAATAATCCTCCACTAAGTGCTACTCTAATGTCTCATAACGAAATGGTGATGACTGGATTCCTAGAGGTTATACCAGGGAACTCAATTCTGGTATGTCCCATCAAGCTAGAGAAGTCTGGAATCAAGACTATCACATAAGGACAAGCCTAAGTTAGAATAAATCATCACCAGAAAGTTGACCATCATGTTATAATGGGTTTTTGGTTTGTTTTTTTGACACAACTTGTGAGTTTTTTAAATTGCTGTAGTTTTAAAATTCTGTGTTTATTAAGGTGTGATTAGAAACTATTGGTAATCATATATACACTGGTGAAATAATGTATTTTTTATACTGAAGTATAATTAAAAACTTCTCATACAGATATGCACATGGTAAAACATGAAACAAAATCTTAATGACCTTCTCTCCTGTTACATTTTAACCTGTATTTAGTTATTTGTCTTGACTAGATTGCAAGACTGAGGAGAGGAGCTGTATTTTATTTAATTTTTATATCCCCAGGCTCAGTACAGAGCATTGCAGACAGAAGCCTTTTATAAGGTTTGTTGAACTGAATAAATGAAGTGCAAAAAAAGTGGAAAAAATATTATGAGACACACCTCTCTTACCCCCCTCCCCCACTTCATACTTGCCAAGGAGAGCACATTTCTCTACTTGCTTCAGATGATAAATTATAAAATTCTTTGTAAACATCTAGCCAATATGCAGGTCATTTTAGCCAACATCCATAAGTTTAACATTATCCATGTGATATATACACATACTTGAATACCTACCATGAGCTAGTATCTTGGGTTTGTTTGTAGGACTAAAGCAGATATTATGAAGAATAAGAAGAGGTAAATGGGGACTGCTTTTGTGTTTATATTTGCTCATCTCGACAAGTAAATCTGAACAGCCACTGAGTTTCAGAATCATCTGTTGCCCATCTTCATCATAGGAAATATTCAAAAGAAACTTCAACCAAAGAACAGCAAGATCAGGAAGACATTTATTTTCTCCTTTTGGCAATGTCAGAGATAAAAAGTTCTGTAAGAAATTACTCTGGGGGGAGATAGAGAGAACATTATTTTCTTCGTGAGATTTAACATTTTTCTGATTATCTCACTAGTCCCTTGATAGCTAATTAGCTAGTCTTCTTATATTCTATTCCCCAATATTATTTTCCCCTTTCCACTAATATCCTCTCAGAAACAAATCTGAAATATTTCCAGGTAGAAACTACAAAGGAAAGTAGAGAAAACTTTTAAAATCTAATTCTAATTTTTACTAATTCTTTTCTTAATGAGGGATAAGGTGAACTTATTTAAAATCTCAATTATTCAAGGTTTATTTTTCCATTTTTGATGGGTGGTGTTAGGTCCCTTGATTGTTCTTCCCATATCTATTTTTGGTCTATTATGCTACTCACTAAAAATTATACTATGGAGAGGATAGGAAATGAATTTAAATCAGGTATCTTGGTTATTTGCTATTTGTTCTGCTTTGGTCTGGGAACAGCCTGATCCACTTACCTAAAAATGTACTGCAAAGGTAATTTGCAAATTGTATCCATTCTATCACTAATTCCTATCGGAAGTCAATCATTCAATCAAATAAGCATTTGTTGAAGATCTACTATGTGCAAGGCATACAGGATACCAATACAAAATGAAACAGTCACTCCCCTCAAGAAGCTTGCAATCTTGTGGGATTTGGGAATATAATATATTCATGGATTGTGAAGGGCTTTTAAAGCCAAAAGAGAGGAATTTTTATTTTATCTTAAAGAGAATGAGGAGTCATTGAAACTACTTGAGCAGAGGAACAACATAATCATATATGTACTTTGAGAATATCAATTTGGCATGGTGTGGAAGATGGATTGGAGAGGGGAGTGGGTCACACATAATTTACAACTGAATATAGTTTTTCTCTTCATCCTTAGACCACTAAATGCATCTCTATTCAGTCTTTATTATCTAAGAAGGCAAAGTAAATGGCAATCCTCTTCTCTTGCCTTTCCTTTAAGGCTACTCATAAGGTAAACTTAATAAAACAGAGCTTCTGTCTTTGGTCTTAGTAAACAAGTGAAAAAAAGTAACAAAAGTAGTCTTATAGTGACTTATGACACCAATTTACCCACAGAAAAAGACATTATAGAAAACTTAATGATCAATTTTCAAAATCAGGAATCTAACACAGCCTGAAATTGTATTGTTCTAAATACTCAATTAAAATGGTCAAAGCCTTGAATGAAAAGCAGAATGTAGGATGATACTGTACCAATTTATAGCCTGAAAAGTAGTCCATTTTTGTGCTTTAGTGCATTTTGCAACATTACATTTGTTCAGTGTTATCAACTTACAAGCTAAATGAAGACAAAATCAGTAATAAAGTGTCAGAATACTAGCAACACAGACTCAGGGAGCATACTGAGGTGTGTGCTACATTAATAAGAGGGGCTGATAAATGTTTTTAAATGGGTGTGGTAAGGAATCCTCTGATTTCAGAAAGCAGTTTGTCAATCTAAACTTAACTAATTATTACCACTTGGTATAACTAACAGTTCTAAGATACAGTGTATTACTTTTAGGATCCCAAAATAATATAAGAAACTTGTCTTAGAGCTTCACTTTTGAAAGTACAGAATAATCACTTATCTGATAACAAAGAAAAATTATTAAATAAAAAGTTATGATTTTCATATACTAGTTCCCAATAATTTCTATATGCCAACTGGATTTAAGGAAAGTACACGTCAATCATTTTATGAATTTCTAAATAGTATCTTAAAAACATAATTTAACTTTCATGTGTTCTGGAATTTGAAATTTGGGTGATTAGGTACTCAAAGTATTATCTTTTGCCATAGACTGAATCGTTGACTATTTTTGTTTATAAGGCATAGTACCGCTTAAGTGCTTACCTTTTGAATAACTCCTTTACAGTCATGAGATAAGGCAACATTTGCAAGGAGTGTAAAAGCCAACTGCTGAATTGTGGAATTCTCAGAAGTCATATGGGGAATCCATTTTAAGACACAAAGCATCAAAGAGTTACTTGGTGTTCCTCTAAATGCAGGCTGACCAGGATACTGTACACAACTTGCCCCACAAAGAGAACTGCAACCTTAAAGAATGACAGTTTATTACAATGTAGTTATAAACTATGGCCCATCAACCAAAAACAATAAACAACAAATTAACAGCATGTTTTCATTCGTACTCCTGTTTGGGGTCTAATGGTTTATTAAACTGTCTACATTAGTGTTTCTACCATATTCTATTCTATATCTAAGAAATAGAAACAATCTTCCTCTGCTTCTTCTCTCTCATCTCAGCTCTCTTCAGCTCAGCTCTATTCTTCTCCTGGTTTAGTTTGCCCCTACTATCCTTCTATCAACACCACCCATTGAACCCAGCAGAATCTGGTCTATGCTAAGCAAACCCCACTAGAAGCTCTGCCTCTTCAATAAGTTCTCCTTATATATTCTTGTATTTAATATTTGACTTAATCCATACTGTGCCTTCCCCATCAAAATTTCACTTCACACTATTTCCTTTATACTTGCCCTAATGAACCAGGAGAAGGAGCAGCTTTTTCTCTGGAGGTCCATACCATATGCTTAAGGGTGGCTAGATCGCACAATAGATAAGAGTGTTAGGCCTGGAGTCAAGAAGACCTGAGTTCAAATCCAGCCTTAGAGGCATACTAGCTGTAACCCTGGGCAAATCACTTAACTCTCAGTTTTCTTATCTGTAAAATGAGCTGAAGAAGGAAATAGCAAATCACTCTAGTATCTCTGCCAAGAAAAACCCAATGGGGTCATGAAGAGTCAGACATGACTGAAATGACTGAACAACTATATCCTTATACCACTGCCCCATCAGGACCTTTTTGACAGACTGATTCTGTCATTTAACATGTAAACACTCTCTTTTAGCTTTGAGTAATCAACAACTTTCTTATTATCTATTGCTTTATCTAAGTCATTGGTAATAAAAATGTTATACTGATAATTGTAATGGAATATCATTGTGCTATATATAAGAATGACAACCAGGATGATTTCCGAAAAATCTGGAAAGACTTATGAGGACTAATACATAGTGAAGTGAACAGAACCAAGAGAACATTGTACACAGTAACAGTAATATTGCTTCGATGAAGAACTGTGAATGATTTAGCCATTCTCAGCAATACATATTATCCCAAACCATCCCAAAAGATTAGTAATGATGAAGCATACTATCTACCTACAGAGAAAGAACTGATATTGACTGAAAACAGATTGAAGGATGCTATTTTTCAATTTCTTTAATTTTTTTCTTTAATTCAAGTCTTGTACAAAATTACTAATATAGAAATGTCTTACATAATTTCATGTGTGTAACCTATATATAACTGCTGAACTGCTGACATCTCAAGGAGGAGGAAGGAAAAGGAGGGAGGGAATTTGGAACTCAAAACTTTAAATTAAAATGTTTAAAAATTGGGAAGAAAATAAAAAAATATATATTAAGAAAAAAATGTTATACTGAGTTAGACATACTATTTAATGCACTTCCCTAGAAAACTCTCTAAAACTTTTGTCAGTCAACAAACATCAATTAGTGATTGCTATAGTCTAGGTACTGTGAAATACTAAGGATACAAAGAAAGTCAAAGATAGTTTTAGTTTTCAAGGAGCTTTCATACTAATTGAAGAAAAAATATAACTGGGTACATAAAAAATATGTACAGAATAGATGGAAAACAACCTCAGAGGGAAGGCACCAGCAACTGATGGGACCAAGAAAAGCCTTTTTCAAAAGATAGATTTTTAACTGAGTCTTGAAGGAAGCCAGAGAAATTAAGATGAAGATTTGAGGAAGAACATTCTGGGGGACAGTAGGCACAAAGGTATGGAACTGGGAAAAGGAGTGTCAGGTGGAAAGAAGAGGATGGAGGTCAACATAGCAACATAAGAGTGTGCAAAGAGGAGCAAGGTATAAGGAGCCTGCAACTGGGAGGACAGGGTACAAGATTACAGAGTACTTTAAATGCCAAAAAGAGGACTTACATCTGATCCTAGAGATAACAGAGCAGTGGAGTTTGTTGAGTAGAGGACAAAGGTGACATGGTCAGACCTATTCTTTAGGAAAACACCTTTTTTTTTTTTTAAAGCAATTGGGGTTAAGTAACTCGCTCAAGGTTACACGGCTAGTCATTATTTATGCATGGGTGCTCATTTTCCGAGGCCGGATCTGATCTCGGGTCATCCAAACTCCGAGGCCGGCACTCTTACTCACTGCGCCACCCAGCCGCCCTGTTAGGGCAATTGGGGTTAAGTAACTTGCCCAAGGTTACACGGCTAGGTTTTTGTTTGTGCGGATTAAGTGTCGGAGGCCGGCTCCGAACTCAGGTCCTTCTGATTCCAGGGCCGGCGCTCTATTCACTGCGCCACCTAGCTGCCCCTGGAAAACACCTTTTGATAGATGAGTGGAGGGTATCTTAGAGAGTAGAGACTTGAGGCAGGAAGACCAATCAGAAGACTGCTGAATTATTCCTGGTGAGAGGTGATGAAGTTTGAACTTGATGGTAGCCATGTGAGTAGAGAAAAGATGTCATGCAGAAAGAAACACACTATTTGGCGACAGACTGGATGTGTGCAGTGAGTGGGAGTAATGACAGCAATGCTTCAAATCCAGGTGAGTATAAGGCCAGCAATAGTAAAGGGATGTTTATTTGAAAAGTGGAGGAGGGGATGCATCAGGGGAAGATAATAAATTTTGTTTCAGACATGTTCAGTTTGAGAAGCCTCTAAAACACCCAGTTCCAAAAGACAGTTTTGGAATAGGAGCTGAGTAAACTGAGCTATATTTGGAGATCTGGGAATCATCTGCATAGAGATGAAAATTGAATTCATAGGAGCTGATATCAACCAGTGAGAAAGTCACTAGTGGTGAAGTAGGTACATAGGTCACTAGATGTGGATATTGTCTCTGTCACTTTTCATTCAGTATTAATAAGTACCAAAATTTTCCCATGCTTTTAGTGTCTTCTTTGAATGTCTTGTGAAATGATCCCTCACTGCCCTCATAACTTTGTTTTCTCTAGCACAGAACTCCCTTCTTATAAATTTGGTTTATTTCAGTTTTGTCCATCTTTATTCTCTTTGCTGTTATTTCTATCTTCTCTGTAAGCAAATCTTGGACTGTGGTGTCCAAGTGTGGTCTTAAATGTTCTCAATAGTTAAGAAAAAAAAGCTATAAAAATTGTTGTGCTCTTGTACATTTTTCCTATTTTGTAAGACTAGATGGTGCAGTGGATAGAGTGCTAAGGCTGGAGTCAAGAAGACGAGTTCAAATCTGGCCTCACACGTATACTAGATATGTGATCCTGGGCGATTTATTTATGTGTGTATGTGTGTCTGCACACACAGATAAATGCAAATATATATATATATATATACATACATATATAAAAATAATTTTCCCAATTATATATTAAAATAATTTTTACATTTAAAAAGTTTTAAGTTCCAAATTTTATCTCTCTTTTCCTCTCCCTCCTCCTCCCCCTCCCCTGTGATAGTAAACAATCAGATACAGGTTTTATATATTCAATCATGTAAAACATTTCCACTGGGCAATTTACATAACCTCTGTTTGACCCAGTATCCTCAACTATAAAATGGCATCACAACAGCACTTTCCTCACAAGGTTGCTGTGAGGATGAAATGAGATAATATTTTTAAAGCACTCAGCACAGCATTGGCTCATAGTAGGTGTTATATAAATCTTTAATCCCTACCCCTTCCTTTTCCAGTTTTATCCCCAAAAATCATTAGGGTAACTTTTTTTTTACCAAGTTTTCTTGAAACTGATTTTATCTTCCATTGCTTCTCTCTTTAATAAGAAAATATTGCCCAAAATCTATCATCTTTCTCCAAAAGTCATTTTTCAAATGAGTTCACATTCCAAATCACTGTAGCTCTTAGCTGTCACATCTCTCCATTTGACAAGTAAATAAAATATTGCCTGACTAAGGCCCTTTTGGGGCTTTTTTTTTTTTTTGCCTCCTTGCTATAGCAATAGATTTACAACAGCTAGCTTTCTTTAAGGAATAATTCATCTCTACCTATTTTCTTTTTTATTATTATTAAAATTTATTTAAATTTATTGCTATTAAAATTTATTTAAATAGGTGAGGAGGAAGTAATTTTAATTATATACCCCCCCACTTTCTAATTTAAATGCTTTCTCCTATCTTTGCACTAATATTGATTTTCCTCCAATAAGTCAGTGGTATGCCAGTACCTCCCAGGGTTAGAGTGAGGATAAAGTGACATAATATTTGTAAAGTGTTTTGCCAGTCTAAAAGTGCTATATAAATTCAAATTATTATTATTGTTATTGTTAAAATATAATCTATATCACTTTAGTGGCATTATTTGTTACTTTATACAGTGTCCTCTGATTAATTTCTCAAAGAAAACATTTAAGGCGCAAGACTTTTAGGTAGTCTTTGGCCTTTTATTTATTGTTTTTTATTCCTATTTTCAAATGCATTCTTTGTAACCCTCATCTATTTCCACCTGTGCACTGAAGTCATCAAGTATTAAAGTAACTACTAATTTAACTTGGAGGGTCTTATCAAGTTCTCTGAATACTGTCTCCATTTTTTATCCTCTGCAATAGATGTTGGTATATGAGATAAAATTATTTTTACAGTAATCATTTTGCAAATACTTATCATGAACACTGCAATATAAGAAGCCAAGCTGACCAAGGAAATGCCATAGATAAAATCTATGTAGATTTAGCAAAATGCCTAACAGTCTGTCATATATTCTGTTTTGCTTTTTTTTTTCTTTTTGGACAGGGGAAGGCAGTCAATTGGGGTTAAGTGGCTTGCCCAAGGTCACACGGCTAGTAAGTGTTAGGTGTCTGAGGCCAGATTTAAACTCTAGTCCTCTTGACGCCAGTGCCAGTGCTCTATTCACTGTGCCACCTAGCTGCCCCTAGAGCCTAGACAACAATAAAATTAAGTATATTCAGAACCAGTTGATTGGCCAGACTGATAGCATAGTCATTCCTGGTTTACTGACAACTTTATTACTATTTAATAATTTATCACTGACTTGGAAGAAAATATAGATAGCATGCTGATTTAATATGTACATAAAACAAAGGGAGGAGGACTAACAGTTGACAGTCAGGATTCAAAACAGTTTTTACAGGTTAGAACATTTTTAAAAAGATATTTAAGAGGAATAAACATATTACAACATTTGCTGAACGGGGCATGATTTTTCAGAAATGTGTTAAATTAGGTGGCCTCTGAGGTTTTTTTCACCTCTTCTTTTGTGAAAAATGGATACGATATGGGCCCTACTCTCAAGAAGATTATTGTTAAGATAGCGGAGTAGAAACAGCGCATCCAAGCCACTGTCCCCCCAGATCACCTCCAAACTATGTAAAAGGGGACCCTGAACAACTTCTGGAGCCCCAGCACCCACAGAACGACACAGAGAAGCTAACCTCCCACTGAGGACAGCCCAGCAGCCCTGAAGGAAGTACGAGCGCAGCACAGCGCTCAATGCGGGGATCTGAGCACAGGTCTGCCTGAGTCCCAGTTTTAGCCCCAGGGTGGCCGGGCCAGCAGCCAGTTGGAGGGATCCCAGAACACCAGCAGCTGTGGCAATTCCAGAATTATCACCATAGACATGCCGAGGACAAAGTGAGAGGTTAGTGCCCTATGGACTTTGGGACCAGTATTTGGGGAACGCATTGGCTTCCTCCCCTGGGGGCTAGAAGCTGCTCAGGAGACAGCCATTTTGTAGTTTTCAGAGGCAGCTCCAGCTCCTGGCCTGCGAACTGTAGGGAGATCCAGAGATCAGTTTTGGGGGGTAATCGCTCTTACTTTAACCTCCCTGGATCTGGATTGTGATCTGGGGGGGAGGTCGTAGGTGGGTTTCCAGCTTGCCAGAAACAGAAGTTGTACCCTCACACACGTTCCGGACCAAAGTTCCCCTGTCTGGCGGCAGAGCCATAGTGTGGCAACAAGCCCAAAAGTCAAGTAATTAAGTGGCAACATGCCAAGGCAAAGGAAACAAATTAAACAGAAAAATGCAACCTTAAGACTCCTACTTTGGGGGCAAAGAGGATCGAAGCATGGAACAGCCAGAGGACTTTGAGGTCAGAAATCCTGCTCCAAAAGCCCCAAAGGAAAATATGAACGGGTTACAGGCCATAGAGGACCTTAAGAAGGACTTTAAAAATCAAATAAGAGAAGTGGAGGAAAAATTGGAAAGAGAAATGAGAAGGATGCAGGAAAAGTATGAAATGAGGGTCAACAGCCTGACTGAGGAAAACAACACCTTAAAAAACAGACTAACTCAAATGGCAAAGGAGGCCCAAAAGGGCAATGAGGAGAAGAATGCCTTAAAAAGCCAAATTTCCCAGATAGAAAAAGAATATCAAAAGTTCACTGAGGAGATTCATTCCTTCAGAGTTAGACTGGAGCAAATGGAAGCTAATGACTTTATGAGAAATCAAGATGCTGTTCAGCAGATCCAAACAAATGAAAGATTAGAAGGCAATGTGAAATATCTCATGGGAAAAACCACTGACCTGGAAAATAGATTCAGGAGAGACAATTTAAAAATTATTGGACTACCTGAAAGCCATGATCAAGGAAAGAACCTAGAAATCACCCTTCCAGAAATTCTCAAGGAAAACTGCCCTGATGTTTTAGATCCAGAGGGCAAAATAGAGGTTGAAAGAATCCACCGATCACCTCCTGAAAAAGATCCCAAAAAGAAAACTCCCAGGAATATTACAGCCAGGTTCCAGAATCCCCAGATCAAGGAGAAAATACTACAAGCAGCCAGGAAGAAACAATTTCAATATTGTGGAAACACAATCAGAATAGCACAGGACCTGGCAGCTTCTACACTGAGGGACTGAAGGGCATGGAACATGATATTCCAGAGGGCAAAAGAGCTGGGACTGAACCCAAGGGTCACATACCCAGCAAAACTGAGTATTTTGTTTCAGGGGAAAATATGGTCATTCAGTGGAATAGAGGACTTTCAAGCATTCTTGAGGAAAAAACCAGAGTTGAATAGAAAATTTGACATCCAGACACAAGAAGCAAGAGATGCCTGAGAAGGTAATCAGGGAAAAGAAATTAAAAGGAACTTATCAAAGTTGAACTATTTACATTCCTATATGGAAAAACAATAACTGTGACTGATGAAATCTTTCTCACTATGAAAATAATGGAAGAAGGGTGTATGGTCATATGAATACATATGTGAATGTGTGTATATATGTTTAGTTATATATGGATAGAGGGCATAGGTTGAATTTGTTGGGAAGGGAGGACACTCAAGGGGTGAAATTATGAGGTGAGAGAGGAAAGTGGCAAGAGGAGATGGGGAGAGACAGGGTAGGGTAAACTATCTCATGTGGAAGAAGCAAGGGGAAGTGGCTGCAAGGGAGGGGAAGAATAGGAAGGCAAAAAGGCAAAACCACATTCTCATTGAATTTGGTTCAGGGAGAGAATGACATACATACTAAATGGGATATCTCAACCTACTGCAGAATAGGGGGAAGGGGGATGAGAGGAGGGATGATGGATGGGAGGGCATCCTTGGAGGGAGGGGAGGTTGGAAGTACCCACTATCGAAGAGGGACAGGATCAAGTAGGGAATGGACCAGGTGGGGGGTGGGATGAGCGGGAGGGAATTATAAGCAGCCTTGTACAACATATCTACTATGGTAATGTTTTGCATAGCCAGACATGTACAACATATACTGAATTACTTATCTTCCCAGAGGGAAAAGGTGACAAGGGAGGAAGGGAATGGATCTGAAATTCGAGGTCTTAAAATTAAATGTTTCAAATATATATAAATACTATTATTAATACTCTTTTGCTTGTAGTTGGGAGATAAGATGAACAGGCTTTGGAACACAGAGATTCACCTTCCTCTAATGGAAAAGTCGAAGGGGGTATGGGAGAAGATAGGGGAGAGAGCAGATTGGAGGAAGCAATATCTTGTGGGACTGCTATTCTGGAGAGTGGGTAGGGGAAAAACAAGGGGGGAAAAATGGGAGAAAAATAATTGTAACTCAAAATCTGGTGGAAATGAATGATGTAAAACAGAAGTTAATAAAGCATTTGTTTAAAAAAATAATAAAAAAAATTATCGTGTAATGGGGAGAAAAGTATTAAAGCAGATAACTGAAACAAAACAATGTGGAAAAATAAGAGAAATCACGACAAAGTTGAATATTCCTTTGTTACCAAAA
Source organism: Gymnobelideus leadbeateri (assembly GCA_011680675.1). Taxonomy (NCBI): domain Eukaryota; kingdom Metazoa; phylum Chordata; class Mammalia; order Diprotodontia; family Petauridae; genus Gymnobelideus; species Gymnobelideus leadbeateri. Next base: position 316,486 of record WOXC01012066.1, on the reverse strand, counting down.
ACTGAAAGAAGGGACTCAGCTGGCCAGAGATTAAGAATGGCTTCATGAAAAAAGTGGCTCCTGAGTTAGGCCTTGAATGACAAGAAATTCAAAAGATGGAAACGAGGGGTAAAGACTATTCCAGGTATAGAAACAGTGTGATTGACCAAAGACATAGATACAGGAGAGGATAGGAAGAGAACAAGGGTCATATTTGACAGCAACTTAGAATCCACAAAAAAGGAGTATGACTAGATCAGGGATTTATCTTTAATACAGTAGAGAATGAGGAACTATTTTAAATAAAGGAATTATATTCTATGATAAGAGCAGTACATTTGGAAGAATATTGATCAAAGGTGTGAAGGAACAGTTGAAAACGGGATAGATTTTAGGAGGCAGGTATAACAGTTAACAGGTTACTACAATACTCCAGGTTGACAGGCAATTAAAGCTTGAACTAAGGTATCTGCAGTGAGAATGGCAAAGAAGGGCCAGAAATAAGAAGTACAGTTGAGGTAAAATTGATGAGACTAATGGGTAAAGAGAATACAAAAGTCTAAAGTGACTCAATGGTAATAAACTAGGGTGATTAAGAAGATAACAATACCATCCACAGAAATAGAGAAGTTAGAGTAAGTGGCACCGTGAGGATGAGAATTTCAATTTTAAACATTTTTAATTTAATATACTGTTAGGACAACTCAGAGAAGGACTTCAATACCCAAGTGCTGAACTTGGGTTAGATTATCTGTTTTACCATTTACTACTGGTGGGTCCTTGGCAAAGTACTTAACCATTCTAGGTTCTATTTATGATCCTTAATCCTAAAGCTACCAAACACAGATTCTATCCTCCACCAAGACTGGTATTTTCACTCTTCCCATGTACATACTCATTTTAATTTCCTATCTTTATTCATGCTATTTCCTATTCCCAGAATTTACCCCTTTCCTTCCATCTGTCTTAACTATTCTTCCTTCTATGCCCAGCTCAAGTCCTGACTTCTCCAAGAAATCTTCTTTTATTAATCTGGTACACTGTGATCTGTCCTAAAGAGATGGCTTGATATCTGAGGGGACGAAACCATGCTTCCTTCTTTCTTTTTATCCCTCATAGTACTCAGCTGAGTCCTGGAACCATATAAAACACACAGTAAATAACCTCTTGATTTTAATAGGTAGAGGAAAACTTGATTGCCAACTTACAGCTTTTACCCCTGTACCTCAAAAAGCATATCTCTAAGCACCAACATAAGAACCAGGGCAAAAGTATTAAATAAATTAGGATTCATGATACATTGGGAAAGCATTCAATCCCTTCTTTCTTAAAGGTAGAATTGGCCATTCTCCAATTGCTAAATAGTAAAAGGATATGAACAAGTAGTTTTCAAAAGAAGAAATCAAAGCTATCAACAGTCACATGAAAAAATGCTTTAAATCACTACTGATTAGAGAAATGTAAATTAAAAAACTCTGAGGTACCATTTCGCACCCATCAGATTACTAACATGATAAAAAAGGGAAATGACAAATGCTGGAGAGGATGTAGAAACACTAATATTCTGTTGGCGGAGATGAAACTAGTCTAACCATTCTAGAGAACAATTTAGAACTATGACCAAGGGGCTATAAAACTGTAATATCACTACTAGGTCTGCATCTCAAAGAGATCAAAGAAAAGATAAAAGGACCTCTTTGTACAAAAATATTTATAGCAGCAATTTTTATGATAGCTAAGAATTGGAACTGAAGGGATACCTATAAATTGGGGAATGGCTAAACGAGTTATGGAACATGATTGTGATGAAGTATTATTGTGCTATAATAAAAGACAAGCAGAACAGTTTCAGAAAAACCCAGGAAGACTTGATGCAATTGTGCATCAATATGAATTGATGCAAAGTAAATTATGCATAAACAGGAGAACATCATACATAGTAACACCAATATGGTAAGGGTGATCAACTGTGAAAGACTCAGTTACTCTGATTAGAAAAATGATACAAGGTAATTCTAAAGAAACCCATGATGAAAAATGCTATCCATTTCCTGAGAAAGAACTAATGAACTATGCATATTAAAGCATATCGTTTACCTTCTTTATCGTTATCATTTTTGAGGGTGTATTTTTCTTTTGCAACATGGTTAAAATGGAAATATGTTTTGCATGACTTCACATGTATCATTGATATCATACTGCTTACCTTCTCAAGAATGGGAGAGCAGTGGGTGGGAGCTTGGAACTCAACATTTTAAAAAATTAATGTTAAAAATGTTACATGTAATTAGAAAGTACTTTACAAAATAAATAAAAACTTTTCTTTCAAGTGAAGGAAAAAAAAAGTGGGGAAGGCAATGGGAACAGATAAATTATTCTCACTCAAAAGCAGTGGGTACCAGTGAGACAGATAAACTGAATCTTATATGATGTAATATTTATATCACTGAATACATTATTTAATAAGATAATTAAGAAAATGCAATTTTTTCATCTTATTATAGCATTTTGCAAATTAGTATTCCAGTGAATTATATATAGAGAAAAATGTCATATTATTATAACATGTGATATGTGTGTATACATACACATACATATGCACATATATTGTGTGTGTGTGTATATATATATATATATATACAACATGCATATGTGTGTGTATGTATATTGTGTGTATATATATATATTATCCTCTCCCCTTTCACTAGATGGTAGAACCATGGACTCCAAACCTCCATTTAAGGAGGGAGCTAAACTTGAACATCTCTTCATTTCTCACCTGGCTTCACTACTTTGGATTTTCTCTAACTTCTTCACTATAACCCCCTACCCCACCCCAAGTTGGGAGTTTTCCTCTCTCCCCACTTTGCCTTTCAGACTTTTGTGTGTTGTCTTCCTCCGTTCAATTATAAGCTTCTTGAAGGCAGGGACTATTTGTATATCTAGCATTTAAGAGAGTGACTGGCATATAGTAAGAGGTTAATAAATGCTTAATAAATATATTTACCAGCTGGATAATTTGCAGTATAGACACAAAGCAGCTGCAGGGCCACCTTCATCAATGAATCATCCAACAGAAACCAAGGCCAAAAAGAATGTATGAGAGGAACAAGATGTGCTTGAAGTGCTGTAGCCTTTTGAAAAAAATGAAGAATGATTTGTGAGAGAAATTAATATTACACTATTTTGTTAATAATAACTAATTATTAATTTGTGATCCATCCTTTTCCTTTGATTTTTGTTAAGATTTTACTTCTGAAAAGATCAGTCAGTCTCTGATGGGTGTAACTGAGTACCATAATCTTCTCCCAGCCTCAAGGCATATACCTGGGCAGAGATTATGGAGAGACCATTACTTTTTGTTACCCTGTAAACAAAGGCTAGCTTCAGCCCTGGAACATATTTACTTGCCCTTGACCCCCTCCATTAAGAGTTCATGACAACCCAGCCGATGAAGGAGAAAAGTAGCCAGAAAGGTCCAGATAGAAATGGTTTCCCTTTTTCAGATTGCTGAAGACTGCTGAGACTCAAGATGAAAACACATCCTCAGAAAGAGGAACTGAAGACTTGTAACCTACCTCCTCATTAATTGTCCACCAATCAGAGTCAAGTTTCACTTGTCAGAGGAGCTCCCTATCAGAAGGAACACACAGAGTCTCCCTTGTTGTCTTTGGTTACTAAGAGAAACCCTTGACTATCAATTGATATTATTGATTATTGGGTAGCCTAATTAACAAACTGTTAATTACCTAGAACCTCTGTCTCTTGGAATTTTCAGTCACCACACTTGCAATAGAAATGTATAGAAGTAAAAATGACTCAGAAAGAAAGTAATTATAGGATGAAATAGAATACATAAAAACTAGACACTGAAATAAAATGGAGGAGAAACAACACTGTCAACTTTTTAAAAAAATATCTCTTCTCTGGTGAAAATTAGCAGTAAAATTTAAGAGTAAGTACACATATTTCAAAGGGATTCAATATTTCCTGTCAACAACAGTAGGTATCACACTTGGCTGTCATAACATAGAACAGGCCTTTGTCAAGAACTCATTTTTGAAAATGACTGTGATTGTATTCTTTGGATAAGAATGGCTAGAAGGAAACTTCAAAGACATTTAAAGGAAATAAGCTATAATCCAGAATGCTGGAACAATGATATGTAGTCAACTGTTACTTATCACAAAATGGTCAGGAAGTATAATATTCTACATAATTACAAATTCCAATTAACATCAAATTACCTTGTAAACCAAAAACAGATTTTACTATATTCTAATTATTCAAAAATCCATTAAACATAAATTATACTTCATATAATCTTTCCTTAATGATTCAGAAGCCATTTCAGGATCTTTCAGTGTTTCAGATTAATTATCATGGAAATTAGTTATCATTCACTGCATAATACTTTTTCCTCAATGGGGGAACCTGTATATTTTAGTCTAAAAATTTGTTGGTTGTACTAAAATAAACTATTGCCTATATTAAACAAAGTACTCAGTTTTTAAAAAGAACGACACAAAGAAAGTTTCTTTTTATTAGTTCAAAATTAAATTACAAAATTAACTCATAGAACTGAATTTATATAAAACTTAAATTCTGATTATTTTAAAAAGTTACTCAATGTCAGGTATCAGTCTCTTCTAGAAAAATGTATAACCCCAAAAGCTAAAAAATGACTTGAGAAATTTTATTTTAAAATTCAATTATTAAAAAATCCACTGATAAAAGAACTGGAATAAGGATGCTTCTGTTATGAAAAAAAGACTAACCTGATGAATATAACTGCTTGTGATAGTGCTGGTAGAGAAAGAGGAATGATCTCCCCCCCCCCCGCCCAGCGGGCAATTGGGGTTAAGTGACTTGCCCAAGGTCACACGGCTAGTTTATGTGTTAAGTGTCTGAGGCTGGATTTGAACTCTGGTCCTCCTGACTCCAGGGTGAGGTGGGTACTCTACTCACTGTACCACCTAGCTGCCCCAAGGAATGATCTTGATGAAGACAACAGTGACAAAAAAAGTACTGCCATAACAAATGAAACATGCTATAATAGGAACTGGAAACCATACGACCAAAATCCAAAATAAAAAAAAGAAATGTTAAGTACAAATATTGGAAAATTTTTATTAATTCATTCATTATTCAGTTGTACATTAGCATATGTTTATCTCTCGTAATCTCATGAAATTAAAAAATTATAAATTAGTTTTATTTAATGTATTAACTCATTTCTTATTTGTTCTTAGCTCAAGTAAATCAGAAAATATTTTGATAATTTGATTGATAATGATTCCATATATATATCTAGATTATAATATGGCTGATATAATCCAAAAGGGGTAGCTACATTAATAATAACTAATGTAGTATCAGATATTTCTTTACAGCCAGAGCTTATCTAGTGAGCAAACTTCAGTACTCCCTGAAGAATACATAGGAACATATTTTTTAAAAAATTAAGGATATTATATTTTGCTTTTGATGTTCTTGTGATTTAAGAATTTTCACACACAGAACATATTTCACTACTATGCAAACATACTTAAGCAATACATTTATGATAAAATTAATGATGTTAGTGTCTTGCACACAATAGGTGCCGAGTAAACACTGGTTGAATGAATAGTTACAGACAGTAACTTAAGTAAATAGTAAAAATATTCACTATTGGGGCGGCTAGGTGGTGCAGTGAGTAAGAGCGCCGGCCTCGGAGTTGGGATGACCCGGGATCAAATCCAGCCTCAGAAAATGAGCACCCACACATAAATAATGACTAGCCGTGTAACCTTAAGCAAGTTACTTAACCCCAATTGCTTTAAAAAAAAAATACTCATTATCGGCTGCCAAGTGATTTTGAAAAAGGTTAGGCTACAGACTGACATGCTAGCACATATTTCTGATAAAGCGACATTACAAACTAATGAGATGCCTTACCTTCACCACTGTTAAGATTCTTCTAAACTAAGCCTACTGTTTAAGGTACTATATAAGTAAAAGTGTAAAGAAACATGATCAGGAATACAGAAGAACAATTCATATTCCTGGAAGTTTCATAATAGCTTACAATCTACTTCAGACTTGTTATATACCCTTGAAACTGTTTTCAAGTATGTTTTCTGAAAGCCAGCATAATTCAAGCAATCTTGAATGTCTGCTCTTATAACCAAATTGAACATAATGAAATTATATCATGGACTACAATTCCAAATAGTGGTATTACCACATTTCCATGACAAAGTTAGAAAGCTGATATATGCAAGAAATATTTATGATATTTTCACTCAAATTAATATTTTAGCATTCAAATTGGGGATGCTTGAAAAAAATTTTCCTTATAAAAGTGCTAATCAAATAGAGATCAATGGCCCAAAACACTAAATCAATTTCACAATTATTTTCTGGTAAAAATAAAACCCCTAAGGTATTATTACCCTATTTTACTGCAATTTTACATATACTGAAAACAGATAAACTAAATCAAGTAGCTAAGGCCTCAGAACTAAAATTAAAAAACCCTTCACTTCTACTAGTTTATGACTTAAAGACATAATACTTCTCAACAAGCTTTATATATGCTCTTGTATGGTATTTGCAGGATAGCGAGGTGGTACAATGGATAGAGAGCTGGGCCTGGAGTGAGGAAGATCTGAGTTCAAATATGGCCTCAGAAGCTTACTAGTTGTATTACTCTACCCAAGTGACTTATCCCTGTTTACCTCAGTTTCCTCATCTATAAAATGAACTGCAAAAGGAAATACTACTCCAGTAACTTTGCCACAAAATCCCCAAATGGAGTCACAAAGAATCCAACATGACTGAAATGAGTGACAACAAAAGGTATTTAAAACGCATTAACATTCTCTATTGATAAACAAAAATGAAATTAAAAGATGTTCTAATTAACTTCTTTTAAAATCTCATATTATGTTATCATTTAACCTTTCATTCCATCTTATATTAACCATAAAATTAGAATGCTGAGAAATAAATTAGAATATACAACAACAAGAAGTAGAAATCTGTTTCAACTGTATGATGTTAATGTTTAAATGACACACTTAAAGAAATGATATAAGCAAGAAAAGTATATGAAGCTTTGATGAATGAGAATATTTCTGATGAGGTAGATTCATTTATTAGTACTAGATTTATGAACTATTCAATTTATCTAAAAACAATAAAATTTAAGGAACATTTTCACTTAAATCTTATATTATCCCTTATACTAATCAAACTGCTTAGGCTTATTACTGCCATCAGAAGTCTGATGGCAGCTTTACTTACTTTATATTCATTATTTTGATAAAGGCAGTTTCTTAGCATCTGCATGGCAATGTTTAGTTCCTTTCTAAAACCATTCTCCTGTTTAAATAAAAAACAAGTGAAAAACATCATAAGGGCAGAATACATATATTTTTATGTACAGTACCTCTTTTGGTTCATGTTATAACACAGCAAAATTTCAGTCATGCTTGACCACTGTAACTCTGAAGATGCTGACAAGCTAACCACCTCTGAAAGATGACCATATCTCAGCAAACTCATTCACCACAAAAAAGCTATTTCTGTTCTATAAAGCACAGAGGAATTGAGACATATAATAGGCCCCATGTTTCATTTCAATAAAGTGATGCAGGTACTATATGGTTTTCAATCACATCTGGTGTTGCCTGACATTCTCAATGATGAAGTAAAGGGTTTCTACTTCAAAGAGGCACAAGAAAAAAGAGCAAGGAAGACCATGACAAATATGTATACCATGGCTACAAATTACTTTTAAAGTCAGTTTTTATCTCAGTTCATAAAAAATTTATTTCAATTCATAAAAAAATGCCAGCTTTGTAGAGTAAAAGTTTGATGAAACAGAATTAATTTCCCAAAATTATGAAAGGAATTTTATTCTAGATGTATAAAAATGTTTCACATGTCTATGTGATTAACGAACTTATCATTTGTAGGTTTACTCCATCAGGAATATGACCAGCACACTAAAGACAGGGTAGAGAAGGAACAATATGGGAAAATTCTATTATTCCAGTGATATTGTTTGGCTGCAAAACACAGAATGCTGTTATAAGTCATCCAAAGGGCAAAAGAGAGGTACTTGTTAGATGTGAACAGGCTGAAACACATGACCAATGAAAAACTGCAGAAGTGATGTTATCAGACATATGATGGGGGAAAGGAGATGGCTCAGTCAGATAGGAAAAGCAAGGATTTACTTGTGCTGACTCTTCAACTAGTGACTATGTAATTTTAAATAATCTAGGGAATGGCTTCCAGAACAATGAAAGTCTCCTCTCACTTGTAGCCACAGAGGATTAGCAGTACAATATAGACAAAAGTTGATATGCACCAGATCACATGGTATGGATGGGTTGCTGTAAGAAGTACTGATATCATAAAAATACAGGATCCATCAAAGTATTGAATAACAACTATAAAATTAGACATTTAAAAAGAAATGGGTGGGGGGGGGCGGAGCCAAGATGGCAGAGTAGAAAACAGCACTTCCACAGCTCTCCAGCCCACACCACTTCAAAATTATGTAAAAGGGGGTCTCTGAACAACCTCTGTAGCTCCAGCACCCACAGAACGACACAGAGAAGCTAATCTCCTGCTGAGGACAGCCTGGCAGCCCAGCAGGGAGCGGCAAGCACAGCACTCTCAAGCCCAGGACCGCATGAGTCAGAGGTTTTAGCCCCAGGGCGACCAGACCAGCAGCCAGCTGGAGGGACCCCAAAACACCAGCAGCTGTGGCTTTTCCAGAATTATCAACACATATATGACTAGGACAAAGTGAGAGGTTAGTGCCCTATGGATTTTGGGACCAGTATTTGGGAATGCTTCAGCTTCTTCCCCTGGGGGTGAGAAGCTGCAGAGGAGCCCAGCACAGCCGCCATTTTGCAGCTTCAGTTGCAGCTTCAGCTCTTGGCCTGTGAACTGTAGGGGAAATCCAGCGATCAGTCTGGGGGGTAATCGCTCTTGCTTTAATGTCCCTGGATCTGGATTGTGGTTTGGGGTGGAGGTCTTGGGGTGTGTGACCAGCTTGCCTGAGTGTGTGGGGGCTTCAGGGAGGGCACCCAACTAATAACTCAGGGGAAGTGACTACAGGGGAGGGGAAGAACAGGAAGGCAAAAAGGAAAAACCATATTCTCATTGAATCTGGCCCAGGGAGAGAATGACATACATACTAAATGGGATATCTCACCCTGCTGGAGAGCAGGAGGGAGGGGGATGGGGGGGATGATGGAGTTGAGGGCATTCTGGGGGGAGGGGAGGTTGGAAGTACCCACTTTTGAAGAGGGACAGGATCAAAGTAGGGAATGGACCAGGTGGGGGTGGGATGGGTGGGAGGGAATTATAAGCAGCCTTTTACAATATATCTACTATGGTAATGTTTTGCATAGCTATACATGTACAACACATACTGAACTGCTTATCTTCCCAGAGGGAATAGGTGACAAGGGAGGAAGGGAATGGATCTGAAATTCAAGGTTTTAAAATTAAATGTTTCAAATATATATAAATACTATTACTAATACTATTTTGCATGTAATTGAGAGATAAGATGTTCAGGCATTGGGGCGCAGAGACTCACCTCGCCCTAATGGTAAAGCCGAAGGGGTATGGGAGAAGATATGGGAGAGAGCAGACTGGATGAGGGGATATCTTGCAGGACTGTTATTCTGGGGTGGTGAGTAGGGGAAAAAATGGGGGAAAAATTGTAACTCAAAATCTGGCGGAAATGAATGATGTAAACCAGAAGTTAATAAAGCATTAAAAAAAAAAAGAAATGGGCATACTCATGAGAATGGGACACTGATCTCTATATAGGTACAAATTTTATATATTGGCTTTGGATTAAAAACTCAGATAGTGAGATTCATACCTAATTTTTTTGACTAGTTACACTGGTGGTTTTCACCGTACCATTCATATGAGGAAACATAAATATGTCTTTAAACAATAGACAGGATCTAAATTCCATCTAAAGGATTCGAAAGTTATTACATCAAAATACAATTCCAAATCCTTAAGATTTTGATAATATCATTTACAAATAAGTAATACACATCTATCAGTACGTTTTTCTCTCATCTGACTGCTCATTATATATAACCGGCAGATTAATATTAAATTCATAATAAACTATATTGTGTAATTTCCTAGCAAAAGAATCTAATGAGTATATTGAAAAATGGACTCTAACTAAATCATTCTTTTTTATAACAAACTTGTAGATTTTATAATTACCTTTTTTTTGGGCCCCCTTTTCCTAGGCTTCAGAGAATCTAAGTTCAGTTGTGCATGGATGTGTTTCATCTGTTCTATGCAGCTGTCTATGAGGCCAGCTGAAAGACAAAATCTCTAAGAATTAGAACTAAATTTCCTCAACAATAGTTAAAACTTTCATTTGAAATGAAGACCATGTTTAGCTTTTTCACCATAGCACTTATGATTCTGATGAAGAGAAATGGGAGATAACTTATATGAAACATCCACTTGTTTCCAACATACTTAGCTGGCTACCTCCAAAATCGAAGGTGTAAGCATTTTGTGTTTCCAAATGGTAGAGCACCTTTAAAGGTCATCCAGTCTAATCCCATGATTTTGCAGATGAGAAAATAATGATAATAGCATTTACATAGTGCTTCAAGATTTGCAAAGTGATTTACAAATTTCTCACTTTATAGATACAACAACCCTGAGTGACAGGACAACAGAGACTGTACTGTACCAAAGGTGACAACAGTTAGAAAGTGACAGAGCTAGGATTTAAACCCAGGTCCTCTTATTTCAAATCCAGTAGTGTGTCTATTATACCATACTGCCTCTATTATTTATAAAAATGTGTTTGTGTATCTGATTATGGCTGAAGTTAATCCAGGTATAGAGTAGAATGCTCATCCAATACTTTCATTACTGATAATAGCATGAGAATTAAAAGCTTAGTCAAACAAGTGAAATATTTATGAAAATAAGTGAATTAATTTATTATTAATATGTGAACTGTATGTTCATAATAATAGATGATATTTATCATTAATTAAATAGCTAAAGTAGCTGAATTATTTCATCTAAGTCTCACAACAATTCTGAACACATACTACAGGTATTATTATCCTAATTTTCAAGAAAAGAAAATAGGTTCAAAGGGGTTAAGTGACTTGTCTATAGTCAGTCACACATCTGGTAAATCTCTGCGGTGGGATCTGAATTCAGAAGTTCTTGACTTCTAAGGCTAGCCCTCCATCCACTACATTATTCCTCTTCTCATAGTTTACTTAGAGGAATTTAAGGAGGAGGACAATTGTGTTATTATGTAAACATCAGAAATGAATAAAATTTAGGCAGAAAAAAGTGTTTAACAGAAAAGGGACACAAGATACTTAGAAGTTTAATTTCAGGAAAAACCTCTCAAGACCACAAATTCTATCTGGCATGTGTTGGGACATTTAAAACAAACCTGCAGGAACCAATTAAAAGCAAAAACAGGTTCACTGAACCAATGGATATCATGCTCATCATCTCTCCTTAAATGCTCTATGTAGTTAGATAATGTACAGTTTTTGTCATTTGCTTGTAGGAGTCAAATTTAAATCTAATATTTACTCACATATTTTCATTTACTCACATATTTTTCACTTCAAAATTGGGAGGCTAACTAATTTTCAGAAGGAAATATGCACTGCTTTTCTTCATAATATTCTCTCTCCAACAGTAAGTAGGCTTAGGTTTTTACAAGTAACAAAATGATCTGAAGACTAGTTGAGGAGATATGAATGAGGCCTGCTTGCTAAAAGGTCATGTTTACTAACTAACGTATTTAAAAAGTATTCTTTACTCTTTTTAACATATTCATTTTTAAATTTAGTATATAGATATTATCTGTTAAGATCTTTATTTTAAAAAGGAATTTAAAGATAATGATAAAATGTTTAATTATTAATTTTTCTCATACATTTCTCCTTCAGGCTATATATACTATGTTAAAAGAATGATGAAAGTGACACAAGCTAAAAGCCTATTAACAAGAGGAACAAATGCTTGAAAATACACCAAAGGGAAATTCTTTCACTAGTAGAGAGATAAACCTAATAATTTTGTAAAGTTTTTTCTCTTCATTTCTTTAATTTAAATCATTAAACAATAATGATACTGATCACAACCACAATGTAAATAGAACACTAACTACTGACATGTTGGGTCATGTTAAGGTACAAAGAAAAAGTTTGTTTGATAATCATTAATAAATAATTTACTGACAAGAATTATTTCAGTAAATTGTTTCCATTTATCTCCATATATATATATATATATATATATATATATATATATATATATATATATAGTTAAAGAGCAGAATTCTGAGAATATGTTTATTGTATATGATAGGCATTTAATAAAATTTTTTTTAACTGAATTGAGAGACAGCCATAGGCTACTGGTGGAAAATCAAATGATTTGGGTTGATTTATCCTAGAGAAGAAAGGACAGAGGGATGATGACTTTCTTCAAGTGTATGAAAAGTTACTATTATAAACATATAGTACTTTGCTATCCTCCAATCCTTTAAAATAAAGGACTAGAGAAAGTTAAAATAATCCTTAAGCTTATCTACTCCAACTTCTTCATTTTATAGATGAGGCCTGGACAGAGGTGAGTCATAAATCCACGTCTGGTGGCCTCAAATTGAGTATTTTTTTTTCCACTGTAAAACAGTGTTTTGTAATGACAATGAAAGACTACACATGGACAGCTTCAGTACACTGCTGCCACTAAAATGTTGCAATATTAAAACAAAACAGCAAGGTCTTGAGCACACTGAGTTGGGCTTTTATTCAGGATTTGTAGCAAGATATGGAAAAGAATCACACAGGAATAGGAGAAATAGAAAGCTTCCAAACTGCATCAGGGAAGGGAGTTACCACAAATACACTAAAATAATTAAATACTAAAATTTTGCTTTCCAGGGGTCTTTAAAAGGAGGAAAGAAAACAATCTTGAAAGCTTAACAAGCAATTCTACCCCAAGCTATAGAACATTCAACATGATACCAATATATCACTTTCTGTAAAATTCTAGACACTGAATGATACTGAAATGTCAAACCGTATAGGGAGAATTCTCTAAGTACTAGTATAGCACAATTTAATGTTGCTAATTACTCAAAACAAAAACTATTTATTACAGTCAGGTATTGTGTTCTGATAAATATTTAGGAAAGGATAGATACTGATAATAAACATTTTAGAATTTAGCTGAATTATATACTTAAATGATTTGTATTATTTGTATTATTTGTATTATCACCTCTGTCCAGTCTTCCAATTACACTATATTCTCTAATGCAGAAATCAAAGTATCTTTTATAACACTTTGATTTGGAGTGTTCATGCATGCTAAAGCTTACCATTCCAGGCATATTTCTGAGCTCTTTTACTGACAGCCAGAAGTGACACCAAAGCACTTATAGCAAACCTTTTCAGTGTATCCTTGGAGGATTGTTTTTCATAGCTCTATAAAAAATAAAAATAAATAAATATACACAAACACAATATACAATACAAACAGAAAATTACCTATCTCAGAAGACTACAAATTCTGAAGAAAAATGATTTATTGTAATGGCTGATAGCACTTGAAGCTTAACATGGCAGTAAGTTCTCAAATAAAATTACCGGAACCATACAGAACATCATACTGAATGAGTATCTGAGTGGTCTCCATGGAAAGTACTACATAAAGAATTTGGAAAGTGTGCAGAAAATATAGTACCTATATTCAAGAAGTTCTTCATCTAAAGGAGACAAGATAAATATTTAGAACCAATAAATAATAAATATAGTACTTGGGCTACTCAAGCCTCCCCACTGTGGTACTACTCCTTGGCTATAATTCATGCCCTAGGCTTTTCTCTTTCCTTGGGATCAAAACTTACCTATTCTGTGTTCAATTCCCTCAGAACTTTGTTAAGGGACAGCTTAGTTAATTCAATGAATTAATTCTCACTTAGGTATTAATGGTAAATAACTGATTTAACATATTAACTCAGAGGAAATGGTAATGAAGGCTTTCTCAGCCAGGTAGGACCAATTAGAGAGATATTTTTGTACTGGGGGACCTTTTGGACCTGTCAAGTCATATCACATAGACTGTCACTTTCCCCACATGCATGATAAAAGGAGATAATGTTTATGAAAATGATTTGAAATCAATAAAATTAATAAAATACTACAAAATATAAATCATGACTATGGAAGGATGACACTACTCTAAATGTCTAAATGAAAGATTCAAAAAAGCTTAATGAAGGTAACGTGAAATAAAACAATAAAGAAATGAGGAAAAAAGCCTTGGAAATAGGAAAATAAAAAGTTAAAGAAAAACATCTGTGATGTTACAGAAAAACAGTGATTTATATTAGCTGATTATCATAGGTTGAAAGCTAAGAATATGTATGGTTAGATATGACTTTTACTTAATCTTCATAAATATATGGCACAATGGAAAGAATTAAAGACCTGAGAATATGTACTTGAATCCTGGGTTCAGGGCAGTGGGGGTATACTGGAGTAGGGAAATGACATGTTTGGATGGTTGAATGGAGGATGGATTGGAATAGGGAGAAACCTGAAATAGGCAGATCTATCACCAGTGTCTTGTAAACAGTCCAAGTGTGAGTTGAGAAAGGCCTAGATTAGGGTAGTGGTAATATCAGATGAGAGAAGGGGGTGTATTTGAGAGATGTTGCAAAGGTGAAATCAATAGGAATTGGCAATAAATTGGATATGGGAAATGAGAGATAGCTATATGTGATCTGCCTAAAATTATATAGGTTCTAAGTGTCAGGTGAAGGATTTGGATATAGGTCTTCCTAGTTTGAATTCCCCCACGACTCTGTCCAATACACAATGTCAACTATATACTGAGTGCTATATTTATCTTTAGATGCCTAGATAGATTAATTGATAGAGTGTTGGACTTGGATTTTAAAAGACCTAAAACTAAATTTTGCCTCCAATACAACTATGTGACCCTGACACTTAATCTCTCTCAGTCTCACTTTCTCAAAAATGGTGATAATAATAGCACCTATACCATTTGGTATTCCTCCAGTCCACCTCAGCTACATACAGAGAGGATCATCTCTTTGATCTTGCCATCACCCATAAATGTACCACCTTCATGTTGAAAAATTCTGAAATCTCTTCTTCCAACCATAAGCCATTGACTTTTCACCTCTCCTTCTGCCTTCCCTTATAAAAACCCACTCTTTATTTGTATTATGACCTCTAATCCCTTGACTCCTCAACTCTATCCCAGGCTATCTCCCCTGTACTAACCATTCCTCTTTTCCCCATTTTTATCCCTTGGTGAAGAAATTCAACATTACACTGTCCTCTCATGAATCCCTGCTCTCTTTATCATTTTACCAATTATGCCTTAGGCTTGGCTCGCTCCTCACCATTTGCTCTCTTAGCTCCTTCACACATATTACTGAGCAGAGGTGGAGAAAATCATGCTTGTTCTGACTGGGTCCACTACAAATTTGTTCTGAGTGGGTCCACTACAAATTTATGTTGTATAATCTCAAATGAACTTTCACTGCTATGAGGCAGTCCTACTACACCTTCCTTATCAATTCACTATCCCATTCTCCTGGGGATCCTAAATCATTTCAGCCCTTCTCAGGCCTCCCATGGTTCCCCCCTCCCCCATCACTCTCTCAACTGAGAAGCTTGCCTCGTATTTTACAGAAAAAAATAAGGCTATTTGCCATAAACCCCCTCTTCCTCATCTTCTATCACTCTGGGACCTTCTGCCACTATCTCCACCTTCCTCTGTGTCTTACATGATAAAGTATCCTTACTTTTTACTGAGGCTAACTCTTCTACCTATTCAAGTTACCCCATTCCACTCTGTATCCTCCAACAGACAATCCCCTCTGTCACACCTTTTCTATTTTTAACCTCCTATCTACTGGCTCATTCCCTTTTGCCTATAAACATGTTCATGTCTCCATCTTCAAAAAAAACTTCTTTGATCCTTATCCCTGCTAACTACTATCCTATATCTTTTTTTCCCTTAGTAGCTAATTTTTTTTTAATCCATCTATAAATAGGTGTCTCCTTTTCCTCTCTTCTTAACCCCTTACAATCTGGCTTCTAACCTTTTGATAAAGCCTGACTATTGCTATCACTAGCTGGTGGGTCTGCCTGCCTCAAGTCTCTCTCCACTCCAATCTATCCTCCATTTGCCTCCAAAGTATGCTTTTCTTTGCTTCCTTCTAAGTTTTCTTTTGCTCTCTGCTGTGCACTTTTTACTTCATTCTTTTTTCCTCTTCCCTTCACTCAAGAAGGCTACAATTAAGCATGGATATATATATATGTGTGTATGCATGCATGTGCATGCATTCACACCCATACACACATATACACACATATATTTAGGTATCTATAATCATACACATATATAGACATATACATTCATATGCATCTATGTAAGACTGTACTGGTTTGTTCTATTTCTCTGAGGGTGGATAACCTCTTCCTTCATAAGTCTGACTTCTGTATTTTTCTAAGTCTACCATCACTTCCTACACCATAGCAATATTCCAACCCTATATTGTCTAGTTATTTTAAACAGTATATAACAATATTGATTAATATAGCTAACGCATAGTGTAGTTTCCCTAATTTTCTCTTTTGATTAAATCTATTTTAGCTAGGGAAGCTATTTTTGCTTCTTGAGAAAGGCATGCCTTTAGCCAAGACCAGAAAGAAGCAAGTAGAATTGGGAGGCAGATGAAGAAGAAGAGCATTCTAGGTATAGGCAGAGGCCAAGTGTCATATGGAAAGAAGAATAAGGAGGATCCAGCAAAGGAGACAAAGGAGTGGTCGGACAGGTAGGAGGAAAACCAGGACAGAATAGTGTCACAAAAATCTAGAGATAATACTATCAATGAGAAGAGAATGATCAACAGTATGAAAGGTTGTAGAGAGATCAAGAAGGATGAGAATTGAGAAAAGGTCATTAGACTTGGCAATTAAGAGATCATTAGTAACTTTGGAAAGTACAGTTTCGGTTGAGTGATGAGATCAGATGCCAGAACACAGGAAGTTAAAAAGGGGGTGAGAAGAAAGGAAGTATAGGCATTGATTAGAAATAACCTTCTCAAGGCGCTTAGCCACAAACTGGAGAAGAGATATAGGCTCATAGCTAACCGGAATGGATGTATCAAGTGAGAGTTTTTCGAGAATGGTGAAGACATGGGCAAGCAGTAGACAGGGTGATACTGGATATTAATAAGATTAGGGATGATAAAGAAAACAATCTGCTGGAGAAGAAGGGATGGAATGGAATCATGTGCATGTAGAGGGTTTTGGCTTGACAAGGAATAAGGACACTCATGTGAGACTGGGAGGAAGGAGTAAATAGTGGCAGAAAACATCTGAATTATTTGAGATGAGGAAGTGGGCAAGAGAGAGTTCTCTGTGAATGGCTTCAATTTCTTCAGAAATAAGAGGCAAGGTTCTTAGCTGAGAGGGTAAAAAAAAGGAGTAACTGTGGGATATTTAAGGAATGATGAAAAGGTTTGGAAAAGCTATTTTGGTAAGCAGGATAGTGAATTGATTAGGAAGATATAAAAGGATTGCCTTGTTACAATTAGGGCCCAGTTGACATTATGTAACATAAACCTATGGTGGAGCCAACCAACACAGTTTCATCATTTTCCTCAGCTTTGTTACGGTAGGATGGTGGAAATAATCCAAGGCTGGTGTTTAGAAGGGCAACATCTTCAATAGGAGAAAGGACAAGGTACTGGAGAGAAGAATATAGTGTAAAGATGAATTGGTTCACCAAAGAGACCAGATGGAGAAAGCAACAGAATATAACCAGTGCAATGGTGATAGCCTGGAAAAGAACTGAAGGGTGTAGGGTTTGGGGGAGGGGCCACAATGAGGATGAAGAACAAGTTCGGAATTGCAAAGCAGAGGGAGAGTTAGAAAGACAATAGATTATGATCAGATAAAGAAATTTCATAATTTGAGAACATGGATGTGGAACATTTGTGGCTGATCATAAGAATAAAGGCATGACCATTTCTGTGTGCAACTACAGTGGTGTGGACAAGTAGATCACGGAAAATGATTAAGTTAAGGAATTGAGAAGTTATGAAACTTAAATGAATGTATCTATCTACCTACCTATTGATATATATATGAATACACACACATATGTATGTGTTTATGTGTGTATATATACTGAAATCCCTTAATGTGAGGGTAAGAGGGTGGGGGAGTGGAGAATAGGGTTTGAACAATGGCAACTAGGTATTTGAATTACTCAGTTGGAGTGCGTATGACAGGGTAGGAATGTGTTAATCACTAAGTAATGAGTCTAGGAAGGTTATCATTGTCCACAGGAATTCATCCTCCAGAGGAAACGTCCCAAGGTTTGAAAAGAGTTTGGGGAAGAGAGTTGTGTGGAAGGTGTTTGACCTGGGCCAAGTGTAAGTGGCCACAGATAGTGCATGCCAGGAGCTAGATGACGAGAAGGCTAATTTTTCTTCATAAAATTATAATTGTATAAATCATTCTCCTAATTCTGTTCATTTACTATTTATTAATTTCCTCTGAAACTTTACATTGCTGTGCCACAATAATGTTGCATTACATATATATAAATTTACATATATACATAAATTTTGTATACATAGTTGTTTTTCCTTATTCTTTGGTCTCTTAGGGTTATGGGCCTACTTGTTGATATAGCTGAGGAAACAGGTATGCAGTTAAATAACTTGGAGGGACATAGTTCCAAACTGCTTTCCAGAATAGATGGACCAATTCACAGCTTTACCAACACTACACTAGTATGTCTGTTTTCCCAGTCTCTCCAACATTTTTCATATTATTCTTTTGACATCTTTGCAAATCTAATGGAAATGGTTAAGAAACTTCATAGTCTCTCTCCCTTTTATTTATTTATTTATTTTTAAGCAATTGGGGTTAAGTAACTTGCTCAAGGTTACACGGCTAGTCATTATTTGTGTGTTGATGCTCATTTTCTGAGGCCGGATTCGATCTCGGGTCATCCCAACTCCAAGGTCGGCACTCTTACTGAGCCACCTAGCCGTCCCTTTTAGGGCAACTGGGGTTAAGTAACTTGCCCAAGGTCACACGGCTAGGTTTTTGTTTGTGTGGGTTAAGTGTCTGAGGCCGGATCCGAACTCAGGTCCTTCTGACTCCAGGGCCGGCACTCTACTCACTGCGCCACCTAGCCGCCCCTCTCTTTTATTTTTTGAGGGGCAATTGGGGTTAAGTGACTTGTCCAAGGTCACATGGCTAGTTTTGTGTTAAGTGTCTGAAGCCAAATTTGAACTCAGGTCCTCTTGACTCCAGGGCTGGTGCTCTGTTCACTTGAGCCACCTAGACGCTCCCATAGTCTCTTTAATGTGCATTTCTCTAATTATTAGTGATTTGGAGGATTTTTACAACTTGGATTTCTTTTGAAAACTGCCTTTCAAATTCTTTGACCTTTCATCAATAGGGAAATAGTTCTTATTCTTAGAAATTTGAATGAGTTTCATATATTTTGGAAATGAGACCTCTGTCAGAGATATTTTGGGCAAAGTTTTGGGGTTTTTCCTCAGTTACTCATTTCCCTTCTAATTTTAATTGCTAGATTCGTTTTGCAAAAACTTTAAAATTTTACATAATCAAAATTATCCTTTTTTTTAAGCTAGCACTTGCTTAGTCATGAACTCTTTCCCTTCCATATATCTGAAAAGTAATTTCTTCCTTGTTCCTCTAATTTGCTTATTAGTTCACTTTTTATCTTTGTCATAGTTTATTTTGACGAATGATGTTAGATGTTGGTCTATACATAATTTCTGCCAAGATGACTTCTGGTTTTCTCAGTAGTTTTTGTCAAACAGTGAGTCCTGTCCCTATTAACTGGAGTTATTGGGCTTGTCAAACACAATTTGACTGTGTTTTTCACTTATTTGTTTACTTTGGTACATTGTGTGCCTAATCTGTTCCACTTATAGACCATTTTTTTTTAACCAGGACCAAACTGTTTTTAATAATTACTGCTTTGTAGTATAGTTTGAGATCTGTAGGCACCCTTCTTTTCTATCTTTTTTTATTCTTCTTGAGATTCTTGACCTTTTGTTCCTCTATATGAATTTCATTATTATACTTTCAAGCTCTACAAAATGATGTTTTGATGGTTTGATTGGCAAGAAACTTATTAAGTAAATTTATTCAGCCAGAATTATAATTTTTATTACATTGGCTCAATCTTCCATTAAGCAATTAACATTTCTTCAATTATTTAGGTCTGTCTCTATTTCTGTAAAAAGCATTTTACACTTGGGTTCATACGGCTCCTGAATATGTTTTGGGGGATATGCTACTAGTGAGCTGGAGCATGTTTTTATATGGTCATTTAAAAAGGGTGATTCTCCTTTTGATAAGAATTAAATCATATCCTTTGACAACTTCTCTACTGGAGAAGGATTTATATTTACATCAATTCCTTACATATCTTGGTCTATCAATCATATGATGCAAAGATTATTTGCCACTCTATAATTCCTCCTATATATCCATTGATTTTATTCATGTAAATTCCTTTAAGTTTTAGCCAAAATCATCTACTTTTTTTTTGTATTCTTCCTCATAACTTGCTTGATTCAAAATTTTCTCCCTCTAGTCAAGGTTGAGAAAGATATCTGACCTCTTTCACTCCCATTTTTTAAAAATGTATGACTTTTTAAGATTTGGGTTATATATACACTTTAACTTTATTATAGTATGTAATTTAAGATCTTGGTCTAAATCTATTTTCTGCCAAATATTTTCTTGGCAGGTTTTATCAAAAAGAGAGTGCTTATGTTCTTGTGTCATCAAATGCTGCACTACCTTTCTTTTTGTTTTTGTTTCTAGTTTATCTAATATAATTAATTAATTGAACCCTTGAGAGCTGATAAATCACCAAAAATGATTGAGTGGACAGAAAAAAGGACCAAGAATAATCCAGTTAGGCAAGACAATTATACTGCAAAGGAAATTTAGAGGGATCAATCAGAAGAGTAAGAAGACCCAGCAAAAAGCCATGTTATCAAAACCCATGGAAGACACAGTAAGCAGAAAGAAGGGATGATAAGGTGTCAAAAGTTGCAGAAAGATGATGATTGAAAAAAGGTCATTAGATTTGGCAATTACATGATCACCAGTAACTTATCACTCTTGAGATTATATATTAAGTATAGTTTCAATGCAGTGATGAAGTATGAAGCCATATGGAAAGGAGTTGAAGTGCATGAGGAGGCTGAGCTATTATAACCCAGTTCCCTTAGCCTTTTGCCCCATAACCCCACCTTGTAGAGACTATTGGCATTATATTTCACCTGACATCCATTTTTACCTTATTAGGAGCAAACTCCTACCACCTGTTATTTTCTCCAAACCTGTATTATGTAAACTCTGGTTACTTAGGAATAAACTATCTCCAACATTCTTTCTTTAATTCCCATTTTTTTCAACCTAACCCCACCTATGTGTCACTCCAATCCTGTCTACCTCTTCCACTATGCTTTCTGGAATTCCTAGGGCAAGTTTACCTTTATTCTGAAGGCAGCCTGAGGGTGACAGGAGATGGTATATGCAAAGATAGCCAAACAACTCAAACACCAACTCAACCACCCCCCCCCAAAACAGTGGAGGCAGCTCAGGACTCTATATACAAAAGCCCCTGGAATAGCAATGCTCCCTGGGTCACCTGCCCTGTTTCCTGGCCTCCCTAGTCATCATCATGACAACTTTTGTAGAGACTGCATCACCATGACCACCATGGGTAGGCAGGTAAAATCAAGAGATCCAAGAACAGCATCACCACCCCCTACCACTAATGGCCCTGCTTCTGATCTGATCTTACGGTCATAGTCCAGGGAGGCAATTCTGACGATATGATCTGCCAACTGCCTCTGTGTTGCCTCTCCCACCTCCTCAGCAGCCACAGCAACAGAACCCAGAAAAGAAACTGCTCTTTGCTAAAGTCCTTGGCCTGGCAAAATGATTCTACTTCGGAAAAGGATAGGGTTTAATTAATAGAAATGACACTAAAAAGATGCATTGCCATCTGCCTTACTGCTGTACCCTAAAGACTACTACTATACTTTGCCATCTGACTTATAGCTGAAATCTCCTATATGTGTATATTGCCTTATAGCAAAGTTTAATTCCAATCAGAATAATGACCACATCTGTCTACATTTCAGTGACACTGAATGCACTTCAAAAATTATTTCTGATGAACAAAATCTGAGGTTAATGTTTGAAGGGTGTAAAGTGCACAAGTAAGATAAAAAAAAGCAAGTTGGACTTAAATGGGCCAATTTACACACAGAAGTACCAAGTCCGTGTCTTTACACATATATACACATACACTTGTAAATTACATGCCAAGTTCATAGATATTAAATAAGTTATATTTCCATATTTTCCTTATAGTCATAATATTTCATAAACATAAATACAGTGAAGATAACTACTTCATGGAGTAAAAACAAGGAAATGAGATACCTCAAGAATAATTTTTAAAAGTCGCTCTACAGATTCCTTATTTCCATCATCTTCATCAAGAAGTGAAGCCACTGTTGGACTGTGGCTTGAATTTTGTTTCTCTGATAGACATCTCTTCCCTTCTTCAGTCAGTAGAATGGAAAGAAATTGCATGCAGGCAGTATAGAGCTTAGGGTATGTGGTAGAAAAGCCCACACATTTGCAAACCGTATCTAAAAGGTAAATGGAGTTCAGGTGTAAATTTTTTTAGATACTCTCCAAATTAAAACATGAAATGAGCAAATTGATCAGGGAATTAAAAATAGTACAATGTAATATTTCTAAGGAGAGAAAAAAATCTTATAGTTCACATGTTACATATTTAACTTTTAATGATAGTGAATAAGTAAAACATTCATTATTAAGTCAATTTTATTAAAACAAATGACAAAACCGTTAAACCTTTATAACCTACAGAATTTTCTTTAGGTGCCTACATGTGCATTTGTATTCTACAGTGCTTGGCACATTAATATGCACATAGTACAGCAGGTATTCAATTTTCTAAAAAGAATTATATAAACATATATATATATATATCAATAATAAATATCTGTCCTGTTATTTATACTAAACGACTAGAATAAAAAACTAATCATAATAATAGTAAATATAATGGCTTATAAATAGTAGTTAAAGGTTTACAAAGTAGTTTGCTCATAAAAATCCTGTTAGGTAGCAACGAAGAATTACTATCCCTATTATTTATTTATTACAATCCCTATTTATTTAAGAAGTTAAGCAACTTGTCTAGAGTCACACAATTAAGTGTCAGAATCAGAAATCAAAGGTCATCTGATTCCACATATTGTGCTTTCTCAACTATATCATACTACCTCTAACATGTCTTTCAGAAAATAGTTTGCATATTTTCAAATCATTAATTCACAGGGTTTGCCTGGACTGCCCAATTCCATCACCCTCCAGACACTAACCTCAGCTACCTAGAACTCCACAAAGCCTGGCTGGCCCTCTCTATTATATCCTGCTCAAAGTACCCTCTCTGCCCACCTCCAGATCCACAGGGCTTGCTTTGCTCCTGCCCATGGAACTTGACCCTCCACCTTCAACCTCTCCTACTTTCCAGCCACAAACAGTTGCCTGACACCCTAGGACAACACCCAGAGATGAATCCCTGTGGGCAATGAAAATCTATGTGGACTCAATCTTCAGTGATTAATATACTACTCCCTTCTCGGTTCACCCTGTATGTATCTTGTTTATATATAGCTGTTTACATGTTGTCTCTCCCATTAGAATGTAAGCTCCTTATAAATAAGAGAAATTTTTTGCCTTTCTTTGTATTCTTAGTGCTTAATATAGTACCTCATAATATAGGGAGTATATGAGGAGGCTAGGTGGCACAGTGAATACAGCACCAGCCCTGGAGTCAGAAGGGACCTGAGTTTAAATCCAGCCTCAGACACTTGACACACTTACTGGCTGTGTGACTTTGGGCAAGTAACTTAACCCCAACTGCCCTCCAAAAACCAATACATATATATATATATATATATATATATATGGAGTATCTAAAAGGTGCTTAATAAATGCTGCTGACTTGATTTAAATAATTGCAAGGTATATTATATGTATGTATACATATTATGATTTAGAGAGGCAGCAAGATACTGGAGTGGACTGTATGATGGGTTTGAAGTCAGTAAGACATGAATGAGTTCAAATCTTGCTTCAGATAATAGCTGTGTAATTCTGGGCTAGTCATTTAATCTCTCTTAGTCTCAATTTCTTTGTCTGCAAAACAGGTAAAAAAATATCTATCTAACAGGGCAAGTTGAGGACCAAAAGACTTAATATATATGAAGCATTTCATTCACCTTAAAATGATAAAAAAATGTATTACTGTTATTATTATTACTACTACTATTACTGCTGCTACTACTACTACTACTACTACTACTACTACTACTACTACTACTACTACTACTACTACTACTACACACTAGCTAATAATATCTACATCAGGAAAATGGAAAAGATATGGAACAGGGGATAGAGCACTGGAATTGGAATCAAAAAGGCCTGAGCTCAAATCTGACCTCAAGGTAAATCATTGTGTGCCTTTGATTCTTCATCAGTAAAATGGGATAACAATAGCATTTATCTCAGTGTTGTTGTGAGGACCAAATGAAATAATATTTGTAAAGCATTTTGTAAACCTTACAGTACTATATAAAAGCTATCTATTACTATTATATTAAGGAATTTGGTATATACATGATTCTGTTTTTATTTACAATTGTATTATCTAAACTATTTATTTAAGAAGTTCTGCCATATTATCACCAATATAAAAAAAAAGTCTTAGTTTCACAAATATATTTTAAATTTCATGCAGTTTTCACATGACTACAGGCAACCAATCTCAGCCAATATTTCATGTAACATTGCTAATAAAGTCATAAACCCTTATTCAAGCAAAATCTATTAATTTTAAGAAAAATACATATGATTTAGTCATTTATTTTTCATTTAAAATGATTACTAATTTTAAACATGATTTATGCCCTGCCTAGCTCAAAAAAGGATTTTAATATTATTAATTAGCCTCATTTTAAAATAATTCTTAAACTATTCAAATAATAAGCATTTGTGAATTACTGTGTGCTAAGTAAGCACAGGGGATAAAGAGGCATAAGTGAAATAGTCCCTGCTTATATATTTTTTATAGTCCAGTCAAGTCATCTGTTTGTTGAAGTAACTTCTCATTTATTCAAACATGAAGTTCCATCTCCCAGTTCTGTGTCTTTGTATCAGTTGCCCTCTGTGCCTGGAAGGCTCTTTCTGCTAAACCTTCCAACTTACTTTAAGACTCAGTTACAATTCTAACTTCTTTAAGAGGCCTTTCCCCATCACCCGGCTGCTATTACCTTCCCCCTTCAATACTACCTTCCATTTATTCTGTATTTAACTTCTATATACTGACTCACACATATGTTGTCTCCCCCATTAGAATGTAAGCTCCCTAAGAACTGGGAACACTGTTGTTTTTCTCTGAATTTCTTGTTTCACAGTACCTATCAAATATTAAGTATATCATAAATGCTTGTTGACTGATCAATATTTTACATATTAGCACTTTTAATTATGGTACAGGTATTTCTTTAGGTCACATTCTGTAACAATTATTATAAAAAAAATCCTAATTAATGAATCTGCTTGTTGTTCTAAATACAGACTATTAAGACACATACCTAAATGTAATTTAAAAAAAAAAAACAGCTCATAGCCTACATTAATCACAATAAGTAGTAAAATGTATTAAAGAAATTATTGTGATCCAGTCAGATTCAACATAGGAATTCAAGGCTCTACATTTTAACAGGCACATTGACAAAGTGCAGTATATCCATTATGTCATAGCCTTGATGGTAAAGGACTTTGAAATCATGCCATATAAACATCAGCTAAAGGAATGTGAATACTGAGCCTGTAGAAAAGACTATTTGATATTTATCTATAATAACAAGAAGCACTGACATTTGTAAAGAGCTTTATGGTTCATGAAGCACTTTACAGACATGATCTCAATTGATTTTCAACCGAACTTCATGAGGTAGGCAGTGTAGAAATTATGCCCATTTGGGGGAAAAAAAAGGCAAAAAGAGACAAAGTGACTTGCTTGTTGTTCTGGCTCCAAACCTGTGTTCTTTTCATTAAAACGTTTGCTGTTTTTCAGTCGTTAGTAATGTTTGATTTTTTGTGACCCTGTGGACATGCCACATCCTTCTGTCCTCCACTATCTTCCAAAGTCTGTCCAAGCTCATGTTCATTGCTTCAATGACACTATTTATCCATCTCATCCTATGCCATCCCCTTCTCCTTCCGCCTTTAATCTTTCCCAGCATCAGAGTCATTTCCAAAGAGTTGTGTCTCCTCATTATATGGCCAAAGCATTTAAGCTTCAGTTTTAGAATTTGTCCTTCCATAGGATAGCCAGGTTTAATTTTTTTACATATTGACTGGGTTGAGAGTCCAAGAAATTCTCAAAAGTCTTCTCCAGCACCACAATTCAAAAGCATCAGTTCTACTCACAGGCATACATTACTACCAGAAAACCAGAGCTTCGTCCATACAAACCTTTGTTGGCAAAGTGATATCTTTACTTTTTAGAACACTGTCCAAATTTGCCATAGCTTTCCTTCCAAGAAGAAAGTGTCTTTTAATTTCCTAAGAGCTCAGTTACTTTTAAAATGATTCAATATGGCATCTTTTGTTTTTGTTTTTTGGAGGACAACAGGAGTTAAGTGACTTGCCCAAAGTCACAGAGCTAGTAATTGTGTCAAGTGTCTGAAGTCAAATTTGAACTCAGGTCCTCCTGACTCCAGGGCCAGTGCTCTATTCACTGCACCACCTAGCCACCCCTCAATATGGTTATCTTGTCTTGAAATATTCAACTTTGACAATTTATTTTGTCATAAGCAATGATCTCTGAGTCCTAAAATATAAAATCTGACACTGCTTCCACTTTTTCTCCCTCTATTTGCCAGGAAGTTATGGGGAGCAGATGCCATCATCACTAAATCATAACTACCTTTAAATATTTTAAGGGTTATCATGCAGAAAAATTAAGTCTATTTTAGTTGCCTGATCCCCTTTAATGTTAGTATTTTCTCTCTAAGATAGCTCTGGTTAATCCTGTATAACTTTTGTTAGTACATAACTGTTTGCATCCTAATTCCCCTTTCTGATTGTAAACTCCTTGAAATCAGGGCCTGATTTTGTCTTTCTTTGCATCCCCAGCACTCCGCATTTAATGCTAAGTGCTTAACAAATGCTTGTTGACTTGACTTGTCCCAGAGGACAGAACTAAAACTAATAGGCAGGCATTACAAGAAGACAGATTTCAATTAAATATAATGAAAAACTCCTAAGAACTGGAGTTGTACAAAACTAAATTGTGTTGCCTTGGAATAAGAGTTCCTAATCTTTTTTTATTTGGTATTTTCCTTTGGTATTCTGGTAAAGATTTTACACCCCTACTCATATTAATGTTTTTAAAAGCATAACATAAAATAATAAGATTATAAAGGAAATCAATTTTGCTGAAATAAAATATATTTTTTAAAAACCAAGATCATAGAACCCAGGTTAGGAATCCTTACCTTAGAAAGCAGTAAACTTCCTTCCTCCTGAAACCAAGGAAAGTGTTTAAGCAGAAACTAAGTAACTCCCTGTCCAGGAAATTATAGATGAGGATCACATTTTGGGTAGGGGTTAAACTAGAAAATCTAAGAATTCTTTCCAATTCTTTAATTCTCTGTGCTTTTATGTAAGTAAATTATACTTAATGTTATCCTCAGTCAAGAGATAAATTAACATTTTGAAACTAGGGGAAAATATGCCAGTTATACAGGTTAATTTTAACTATTAAAGTAGATTCTGTACTAAAATAATTTATATATCTTCCAAACATACAATTTTCTACCAGAAGCAACTTTCAACCAAAAGCAACCATAAGACACTTTTTAGTAGGCCAATAGGCAATTTAGTATCTCCTATCATCATCTACCTAAAATGGTTGGAGAGGTTTATTTCTCTTATATGAACAGATGGATTAACTGGTCTAAATTAGAGGCCCAACTTAATATCACTGTTGTTATAAGAAGCATACAAGATTTTTCCAATGTGTAAAAAAAAAAAGGAAAGGAAATTACAGACCTTTTTAGGAGTAATTTTCAAAATAGGAACCCCTTATGGAGGCTCAAATATAAACATAACAATGACAAGAATGTAATCACACTCCACTGTCACAGGCAGATATATAAAAAGTTATATCTTCAGAACAACAAAATAACTGACTGAAAGATTAAAGAAAAATTAGTTAAAAAAATATTACTTATCACAGAAAAATAAAAGCTCAGTTACTTTTAAAATGATTCAATATGGTATCTTGTCTTGAAATATCATTCAATTTTAACAATTTATATTAACCTTATTGTGTAGAAATCTACTCAAAAGTTAAAAGCAAATAACATTACCAACTGAAAACTAAAATTATGAAAGGGTCAAACACAGCATTCATTTTAGCGTCAGATATCTAAGTACTTTTACACTCATCATTACAAGAGAATTCTAATAAAATTCCAGCAATGAGAAACATGAATGACTTAATTTGCCTTTGCTGATGTTGTCTTACAAGTTCGTGTATATGTTTGTGCTCTTAATTAAGTTAGATTGCAAACTATTCCATACAGACACCCCTCTCTTTTGTCTTTTTATACCAAAAACTAAAGTTTAAATGTACATTGTGAACTCAATATATAAATTATATATAAACATATAAAACTGCTTGACTGTAAATTATTCCCTCTCAAGTACTCAATAAAAAGTATCCTTAACTATTATTAGCAGGAAAGTCTAAAATCATTTAAAAGCTGGTGTTACCAATGATAGCTGGCCAACTCTTTGCCACAGCTTCTGTTACAGACGGAAGAGCAGACTGACTAGTTTTCCTCAATAATGCAGCCAGGAGGTTAAATATGTCGATCCACAACTGATAAAATGCACTCCTTAATTTAGTATCTGTAAAACCAAATTCAGAAATTTCAATCAAGCAGTATTCTGAATATGCCACATGACCACGAAAGCCTCACTAAATTTTAAATAAAAGGTTATGCTCTTATCAACTGCAGAAAAATGTAAAGCAGTTTGGTTCCAAATGCATTTCAATTAACTTTTCCTTCATATTCCTACTTTAAAAAGGAAAACAAAAGAATGCTTTTTCTCAGGAATTTTCAAAGCACTTTTAGAATTAATAACTATACTGTTGCTAGACATAGGTTAGTGAAAATAAAGATCACCATGAAAATATAAGTAATACAAATATAATATAAATTTATATATAATATAAATATAAAACAAATATAAGGGAAAAAATACATAACAAGCTAAAATTAAACAACAATTTAGAACCACCTCTGTACAACATAATATAAAGATCTGCCTCAGTTATTTGGTGTACTTGTGTCAAAATCCTGAAAAATATCTAAATCATGAAAAATATGAAGAAAGGTCAAGTAGGCTGAGGAGAAATCTGGCTCCATCTTTACCCTTCAGATCCATCTAGTGCTAATTCTGGGCGGTAGCAGCAGTAATCCTTAGTTCTGATCAGCAAATTGAGAAGGACCTTAATTAAAGAATGGAGAGTCTGGCTAAATGTTGCCTTGCTCCACAATTACCAATGGTAATATACCCCTGGTAAGGAGAAGAGGAAATTGTGTTTTCTCATTGTCTTTCTCCAAATGTTTTTATTTATTTTTAATCCCACCTAAACCTAGGATTTCATTGGTATATAGGCAATTCCAGGAGAGAAAACTCCCCCTCCCAACAATGTCAGTTACTATTCTACAATTTATGGTTTTCTAGACTTTCCTAGGGCACTGAGAGATTATCTGATTTGCCCAGGATGACAGAGCCAGCATGTGTCTTCCTGACCCAGAAGCTTCTATTTATCTTCCAACATAGTCACTCTGCCTCTCTCTTCCCCAAAAGACTTTCTTTAAAATTGAGTATACATACCAATTCCAAAGAAACACAGAAAAAATCAACACAAAGCCTTTGTTTGTACACTATTATGATCAATTATCTTCAACAAATATTTATTTTATCTGTTATTTAGCGTAGTGTTTAATTTTGTTTTTCTATGTCATGCCTTCTCTAATCTAGAAGAACCTAGATGTTGCTGATAAAGGGGCATGAGCAACTTCAATTAGATTACTGTCTATAGTGTATCCAAAGTTTCTTTAACTGATGACTGTCCCAGCCCCTAAATAAGAAAACACATTCCTAGAACTGCTAAAATCATGATATACTCTAGGAGTCAACAGCACCTAAGGCTACTTGTTCCTATTGACACCATGTACATTTAGTTCTCTTCTTCAACTGTAAAATTACATTGACTTCCCTTGAACTTTCACTTTCCTAGAGTCACTTAAATTCATCTGGATGACTAAGCAAGTTTTAAAAACTTTTAAAATATTAGCAAGGAACAAAATAAATAAGCACTTTATAGAGGATGATATGATCTAGCACAAAATAAGTCTGAATCAATTTTCCTAGATCAATACTACCCTCTCTCTCTCTAGACTAAAAAACAAAAAATGACAGATTACCAAAGTCATCTTTAGGGCACATGGTAAGGACTGTGAAGATCTTTTCCAGCAGAGGTTTTAGTAGCTCATCCTGGTTTACAAGGCTGGGGTCTATCAATAAACATGACATGAGAAGTCTAGACAGAGAACAGAAATACTCGAGCAGGAATGAAACCTGTTGAATGAAATAAACAAGAAACAAAGTGAATTTTAGGATTAAGTTGAAAAGGACATGAGATTATCTTCCCCAACTCTTCTTTTATACAGTTGAGAAAACTGGGACTAAAATTAGCTAAGAGACTTGTCATATATAAAATAAGTAAGAAAGCCAGAATTCAAACCTAAGTCCTCTGATTCAAACTCCCCAAAGTAGGGCACTTTAAAACACATTTAAATGAAAACTGTCATTCTCCCCTTCCCCCAGGTAAAAGAATATCATCCCTTAGTAAAGTGAGAATATATGGAACCATCCTAAATTATAAAAATAAAGGAACCCAGGGAATCATCAAGCTTGAGTACAAGGAAGGCAGAAACACTTCAGATTTGACATATTGCTAGGATGACATTAATAGCAATATTAATATAATGGTTAATTTATTTGTGACAGCAAGTGCTCATCTGTTTTCAATGCTGCAGTTTAATGAAAAGACATGTGTGTATAGATAGACACTTTTGAAATACCAGCACTTGAGCAAAAAAGGAACTATAAATTATAGGGCTCTAGGTTAGAGTGTTGTAGATTCTTCTGGGGAAATTCAAATCTACCAACATTATTAATTAATGAGTTCCACATTCTTCCAATGAATGACATATATTATGACACTGTCACAGTCTGGCTTATTATTAGGTATTCATAAACTTAACATTTTGCTTTTCCTTCCTCATGAATTTATTTACAGTATCATTCACATCTTCCATTTATATTGCATAAGATTAATATTCTTTTTTTCTTTTTTAGTTTACAACATTAATTTCCACAAGATTCTGAGTTAGAAATTTTCTCCCCAATTTTCCCTACCCACCACCCCAAAACAGTGTTCCCACTGAATATCCCTTTCCCCCAATATGGTCTCTCCTATATTTTCTCCCATTCCCCCTTCGACTTTCCAGTAGGGCACAGTGGAACTCTATGCCCCAGTGCCCGTATATCTCATTTCCCAGTTACATGTAAAAAATATTAATAATAATAATATGTGTATATATATATATATTAAACATTTCATTTTAAAACTTTGGATTCCAGATTCTTCTCCTCCCTCATCACCACCTTCATTGGGAAGATAAGCAATTCAATATAGGTTGTACATGTGTAGCTATGCAAAACATTTCCATAGTGGATACATTGTAAAAGACTGACTATATTTCCCTCCATCCAATCCCACCCCCCCACTTGTTCTATTCTCTACTTTGATCCTGTCCCTTTTCAAAAGTGGGTGCTTCCAACTTCCCTCCCCGCCAGCCTGCCCTCCCTTTCATTATTCCCCCTCTTCTCCCTTTCCCCTCTACTCTCCTGTAGTGTGAGATACCCTATTTAATGTGTATGTCATTCCCTCCCTAAGCCAAATTCAATGAGAATAAGGTTGACTCATTCCCTTTTGCCTTCCTGTTCTTCCCCTCCACTGTAACAATTTTCCCTTGCCTCTTCTATATTAGATAA
This sequence comes from Gymnobelideus leadbeateri, assembly GCA_011680675.1. Classification (NCBI taxonomy): domain Eukaryota; kingdom Metazoa; phylum Chordata; class Mammalia; order Diprotodontia; family Petauridae; genus Gymnobelideus; species Gymnobelideus leadbeateri. Next base: position 284,090 of record WOXC01012066.1, on the reverse strand, counting down.
TTTACCCCATTCTTTCTCTCCCCATCTCCTCTCATTACATTCCTTTCTCACCTCTTAATTTCAACTTTTAAGTACCATCCCTTCCTATTAAACTGGTCCTGTGCCCTGTCTATGTATACCTGTAGACATATATACACATACTTACATATGTATTCATATGCTCATATACCCTCCTATATAGACATATATATGTATGTATACATACACACACATATACATACACACATATCTACATATACATTTCTATTCCCTTCAACTCTTCTCATACTGAGAAAAGTTTCATAAGTTACAATTATCATTTTTCCATGTAGGAATAGGAGTAGTTCAACTTTGATAAATTCCTTATGCTTTCTTTTCCCTGTTTACCTTCTCAAGCTTCTCTTGCTTCTTATATCTGAATGTCAAACTTTCTATTCAACTCTGGTTTTTTCATCAAGAATGCTTAAAAGTCCTCTATTCCACTGAATGACCATATTTTCCCCTGGAACATGATGCTCAGTTTTGCTGGGTAGGTGATTCTTGGTTTTAATCCCAGCTCCTTTGACCTCCAGAATATCACATTCCAAGCCCTTCAATCCCTCAATGTAGAAGCTGCCAGGTCCTGAGTTATCCTGATTGTGTTTCCACAACATTGAAATTGTTTCTTCCTGGCTGCCTGTAATATTTTCTCCTTGATCTGGGAATTCTGGAACCTGGCTATAATATTCCTAGGAGTTTTCTTTTGGGGATCTTTTTCAGGAGATGATCAGAGGACTCTTTCAACCTTTATTTTGCCCTCTGGTCATAAAACATCAGGGCAATTTTCCTTGAGAATTTCTTGAAGGGTAATTTCTAGGTACTTTTTTTGATCATGGCTTTCAGGTAGTCCAATATTTTCCAGGTCAGTGGTTTTTTCAATGAGATATTTCACCTTGCCTTCTATTTTTTTGTTTGTTTGGATCTGTATCTTGCATTTGTATCTTGATTTCTCATAAAGTCACTAGTTTCCATTTGCTCCAATCTAATTCCAAAGGAATGAATCTCTTCAGTGAGCTTTTGAGATTCTTTTCCCATCTGGCAAATTTGGCTTTTTAAGGCATTCTTCTCCTCATTGCCTTTTTGAGCCTCTTTTGCCATCTGAGTTAGTCTATTTTTTAAGGTGTTATTTTCTTCAGTCAGGTTGTTGACTCTCATTTCATCATTTTCTTTTTTATTTTTTGCTTTATGGAGTGCAATTGGGGTTAAGTAACTTGCCCAAGGTCACACAGCTAGGTTTATTTTGTGTGTGTGTCTTAAGTGTGTGAGGCCGGATCCAAACTCAGGACCTCCTGACTCCAGGACCAGCATTCTACTCACTGCACCACCTAGCTGCCCCTCACAATTTTCTTGCATCGTTCTCATTTCTCTTCCCAATTTTTCCTCCACTTCTCTTATTTGATTTTCAAAATCCTTTTTAAGCTCCTTTATGTCCTGTAACCAGCTTGTATTTTTCTTGGAAACTTTTGGTGTAAGCGTTCTGACTTTGCTATCTTCCTCCTGTTCCATGTTTTGATCCTTTTTGTCCCCAAAATAGGAGTGTAAAGTTGGGTTGCTCTGTTTGCTTTGTTTCCTCTGCTTGCTCATAATGCCACTTAATTACTTGACTTTTGAGCTTTTGCCATAGTAGATCTCTGCTACCAGAAACGGGAGCTTTATCTCAAACACTGGGGTTTTCTCAGCTGCTGGAGATATTAGTTGGGTGCCCTCTCTGAAGCCTCCACATGCTCTGGCAGACTGCTCACGCACATCGGGACCTCCACCCTCGACAGCAATCCAGATCCCAGCAGGTTAAAGCAAGAGTGATTACCCCTCAGACTGGTCTCTTGGTCCCCCTACAATCTGCAGGCCAAAAGCTGAAACAGCCACGTATCTGTGGCTACAGGACGACTGAACCTCAGGTGCTTCTCAGCCCAGGGGCAAAGGCTGGATTGCCCTCTGACTTCCCAGGTCCTAGAGTCCACACTGTACTGACCTTTCACTTTGTCCTTAGCATCTATGGGTTGATAATTCTGGAAACCACCATAGCTGCTGATGATCTTAAGTCCCTCCAGCCGGTGGCTGGCTGTGGCTGCCCTGGGGCTACAACCTCCAGCTTATAGAGGGCTAGGGTCAGCTCCTAGAGCGCTGCGCTGTCCGATTCTTGCCAGCCTGCTGGGCTGTCCTCAGTGGGAGGTTAGCTTCTCCGTGTCATTTTGTGGGTTCTGTAGCTCCAAAATTTATCTAGAGTCATTTTTTACATGAATTGGAGGATGCGGGAGCCAGAGCTGCACGGAAGTCCTGTTTCTACTCTGCCATCTTGACCTGAGATTACTATTCTAAGCCTCATTGTGCTATGTGGGGCTGTTACTCAGATGTTGTATATTAGATGCAAAGTTACCTATGGAACACAAGCTATAATGTGTCTGATTAAGCTAGAATGGTTTTGGGTACAGGCTTAGCAGTGGACTAGATGTATAATGTCCTAGGATGAATCTTGCTAAGTTTGGAGAGGCTCATCAGCAGAGAATCACCCATCAGATGTTGAACTTTTAAAGATGGTGAAACTCATGAAGATCACTACTAAGCTGTAGAGGGAGAGTCTTGTGATCTGTACTAGTAAAGACACACCCATGCTGATGAAATAAAAGATCCCTGAAATGTTGAAACAAGTAATACTTATCCAAAAGTCAGATTGGGACAAATAAATGAAGAATTGATACACTGTTATTTCTTATTCAAAGCAACATCAAAGAGATAATTTTTAATTACTTTCCTTTCCCAGTCAACATTTACTGATTCTAATAAGTACAAAGTAATATATCAGATATGCATATGCTGTATACTTTAAAGAAGAAAAATGGCATAGTGAAGGAAGAGTTATAGGAATAAAAACCTAACACATTTATCTTAAATTTTAACAATAGCTGAGTCATTAATTCAGATGGGTTTAATTTTAGCTGTCCACTTTGAAGAATATTTTATGTTCCCTACCGCCACCTTAACCATGCTTCTCCACCTCCAAAATAAAGCTGTTTATAAATTCTATGGCTTATGAATGCCTTTTAGATCAAGATACTTATTCCACAGTTTCACTACTTGTGAAATATAAAGATTTTCATTAAAATGATAATGAAGTTTGGCACCAAAAATAGACCACTGCACTTGATGTTACTACAAACAAAATAACAGTATAGATAGAATTAGCATTGCCATTAAGGTCATTCTAATAATATTTCAAAATATTACTTTGTCCACTAAGTATTAAAGTTTGATAATCAGAGCTGTTTTGCTTAATTTTTATAATCCTGTATGAAGTAACTTTGTGAAATTTTAAAATGGAGTTAAATGTATACAACCAATTCCCATATCATAATTATTGTTCTTTTGAAGTTCCACATTTCTTTGTATATAATTAAAGCAGCTTTGGAACAAATTTAAACAATTTATCAGCTACTAACATATTCACCAGCACTTCTAACATTGGTAAGCATTATGCTTTAAGGGTCTATAATTTAATGTTATTATGTTAATTTTAAATGATGTCAGAGAGTATTAGAAGCACAATTGATAACAGTACCAACTGTGGTTAAAACTTCTAGAAATAAAAATCTGGAGCATAGTAGGTTCATAATAACTTCAAAACCTGAATATAACATACCTAATACTCAGTAGGTCAGTGGGAAAAGAGACAAAATGTATTAAACTTACATGCTGTAAGTTGTAAAAGAGTAGAAAAATCCTCATTTTTATGTTTTTTTTTTATTGGGGCTATCTGGCACCATTTATGAAATAAATACTTATTAAAGAGTAATTAAATATTGAATAAAAAAACAATTATTAAGCACTGCTCAATGTCAAGTTGAGTGCTGTGGATACAAATACAAATGATAGATCTTTCCCTAGGTGGTGAGGAGTTGGAGGGGTAGGATGATATGTGAAGGTATTATTGAGGCATCCAAGTAACAGGGAGTAAAATGAAGCATGACTGGAGTCTGACAGAAATAGTGGACCAAGTAAGACACACAGTTATCAGAGTAGTGAGGTCCTAAGATCAAACTTCCAGCACTGAAATGATTAAAATCTATACTTTAACTTATTCATAGTCCAAACAATTTTTTTTAGATAAGGAAACAGTGTTCTAAAGAAGTTAGGTCACTTTGCTTAAGATCATATACTGGTAGGTAGAGCTGGACTAGAATCCAGGTCTCTATATTAGTTGTTCTTGGTCAGATCTGACTCAGAACAGCCTGGTTGTTCAGGGTCAGTGTTAAAACAAAATGAGAATCTTGTAGACATATCACTTTAAAGAAAATAAAGTTTGCTCAACATCACAAAAAAGGTACTCAGAAAAGATTGAGCACTGGTTCAGTTCCAAACAGCTCCTCTCACCTTCCCATTCGCCACAAAAGAACAAGTAGACAGAAGGTCATATTGACTCACGCCACAGTGGAATGTCCATCAAAGCCAAGAAGCCCTGTCTAATGGAGTCTTTTCTACCTTAGGACACTGGGAAGGTAGGTCAATGGGTTGAGCCTTAGTACCCTAATCAATTAAATACTGAGGATTGTTTTATTGCCTTCTTAGAGAAAAACTAGCCTAAGCAGGGACCTTTACAGTCTTCTTAGGTTGTGTATATTTAATTTTTAGCTGTGCAAAATAAACTACTGCCTTGTGTCCCAACCAGATTAGTAGTAGATATTGTTCCTACTATACTATTCCATTATTATTTTCATTATAATAACCACACTACCTCATATTTAAACTAAACCTTTCCAAGTCTAAAATTCCATTTAGATTTTACATAAGGATGTTACTACTTCCATATGAGAAATAGTTACCCACCTCCAAACTACAAAGTCAGCATCTTCTCAGCAGTAGCAAAAGGCAACTAACCTGAGCTTTAACATGTTCAACAGGAGTTGAGTAAGACAAGGAGATGAGTTCTTGAATGCATTTCTCCAACAAAGAAACATTAAAAGCCCTAAATGAAATAGAAAAAAGAAAAGCAATTTAGGTAGTCAGTGCAGTTTTACAAAATAACAATAACTCACAATTTAAAAGTGTAAAGAAAACTTAAGGGAACAAGAGCAGAAATTATTATTAAACAGTTCAAGAAAGAACAGAAACTTCCAAAATAGAGAAAATTAGTGCCTGTATAATTTCAAAAGGTATTATACAAATACTAGGGAAAGAAACCATGAGATGAATATATAATGCAAAGTAGTCCAGAAGCATCCTATGTCCCTTAAGAAAACAGTAAAGGCAGGCAGAAACATAAGCCTCCATACAGGAAGGAAAAGAAAGAAAGGAGAAAATCTAGTTGGCTGCTAAACTAAGAATGCCATGGTCCAGATCAATCAATCAATCAGCATTTACTACTACCTGACAGGCACTGTAAGAGAAACTAAGAATACAAAAAGAAAGTGTGACATATACTAGAGCAGGAGGCGGGGGGGGAGGGGGGGAATAGGGAAGACATTCATAGATAAATAGATAGAGGCTTTATACAAAATAAACAATAGTAAGAGGGCACTGAAAATGGGAAAAATCAGGATATGATCAGTATCTTTTTAAAGGATGTGGTATGAGCTATGCCTCAAAGGTAACAAGAAGTTCAAAGAGGCAGAAATAAATGGCATAAAGGAATAAGGGGAAGCCTAAGTAGAATGAGGGGTAGCTCTCCTCTTTTTTCAGCTCTCCATTCCCCCTTATAAGTACTATCTTCCTCCATCAGAATATAAGCTCCTTGAGGGTGGTAGCAGTCTTGTTTGCTTGTACCTGAATCCCTAGGGTTTACCACAATGCCTAGCATATAGTATGCACCTGGAAAATGTTTTATCTATCTAGAATTAACAAATTTTGGCAACTGATTAGTTATCAGGGTGGTAAAAGTGAAAAGTTGAGATGACTCAGATTGCAAACCTAGATGACTAGAAGAATGATGGTGTCACTGGCAGAAATAAGGAAATTAGAAGAATAGGTGGAATTAGGGATAAAGATAATGAGTTCTGTTTTGGAACTAATGAGTTTGAGTTGCATGTGATACATCCATGTAATAGCAAGCACAGGAATCTATTCTTTAAAAAAGGTAAGCTCTAAAAAAATAGGGGATAAATCAAAACACCTAGGAAAGGTATTAAACTAATTAGGGGATTTAGATGAGAAAGATAAATAAAGCAGGAAATAAAATACAACTTACAAAGTACATGGAAGAAAATATTCCCTAACCATTTGTATGACTTCCAGAAAAACAAAGAAACATGGAACCTTGCTCTGCTACAGACACAAATGACCTTTTGACTTGACTACAAATTCTTAACTGGTCCCTCATCTCCTCTTTCTCAATATATCCTACATGTAGCAATGTGAATGCTCTTCAAAAGTCATTTTCTGGTGTCTATAAGGATTTCCAACTGTCTGGCAAATCAGTTGGTCAACTAGCCTGCCATCAATATTATCTGAGTACCATAATAGGAACCATGAAGAAATGAGAATGACCTACTCTTTGGAAGTATATAGATTAAAAAAACAGGACAGAGAAAAAGTACTTGAGACTAAGCAACATATAAGTACATAAAGACTAATAAAATATAGCAAACATTAATCCATTTAAGAGGAGTAGTCCCTTTCCCCATGCCTTGACCAGATTAGGGAAATGATTCTGCAAGGATATTTATAAAGTTGTTTGTTTGATGGAACAACAACTGTTATTCAACAACTGTTTGCCTTGTTTAATCTTGACTATGGAATTTTGTTTTTATTTCTGAATACTACAAATTGAATGAACACCTTTTCTGAGGAGGGATAATTGCAATCAGGAGGGACAACTTATATTTTAAGTACCTACTTTAAGTAGTCTTGTTGACTTGACTAAAGCTGATGAAAAATTCTCTGAAAGCTAGTAATTTAAAATGAGTCCTGAATAGAAGCACAAGCAAGGCAAAAATTAATCTAGTTCCTCTATACCAGCAAATCTACTCATTAAACTAATATCATTTTAGTCTCATACCCACAGAAAGCCTTCAGGATGCTGGTCTTACGGAATGCAGATACAGTGTTCTTTGGAACAACTATCAGTAGGTTGTCCAAAAGGCTGCACATTGCTGAAAGAAGAGGAGGAGTTACAATACACTGTTTTGACAAAGGAGCAGAAAGAGGAGACTCTTGAGGACTTGAAGGTGATGTTGTGGTGGTGTCACTCTGACCTATCACAAAAGAAAAAAACAACAAAAATGAGGTTAAATTTATTTTGTTTATGATCATTTAAAACATTTCGCATTTTTAGAGATGGTGCAGTGAATAGAATGCTAGATTTGGAGTCAGAAAGCCCTCAAATTCAAATCATACCTCAAATATGAACTAACTGTGTAACCCTGGGCAATTCACTTAATCTCTCTCTGCTTCAGTTTCCTCATCTATAAAATGGAGATAATAAGAACACCAACCTCACAGGATCATTGTAATGATACACCGAGATAGTATTTGTAAAGCACTTTGCAAACCTTAAAGAGCTATGTGATACAATCTACTATTAGTAGTAGTAAGTGACTATTTTTATAACATATAACTAATTATAATGTTTCATATTATTTCTTAATCTAATTTCCACAAGAAGTAGCAGTTATCTTTTCACATTTCCAAAAATATGGAAACTGAATTGATTTACCCAAGTTAGCAAAATGAAGCCATGTTCATGGTCAAAAAGGTAGTCTATATAATCTGTTATTTGTATTCTGAAGAAAATTTTTTTCCCAATTTAAGCTGATAAAGCTTGGAGAAAATTTTAATGTTCTGATTTTTTTTTAAAGAGAAAATGCAATTCAAAAAATTTCAATAGATCAGAAAAATATATTCCCATGGATAAATCAAAATATTTACTGATTATGCAGCTTGGTATACTGAATAGAACTCTGGCTTTAAAGTTGAGGAGCATGGAATCAAATCCTGCCTGAAACTTTGATTTTTATATATACATTATATATAATGTATTGAAAGTAGAGACAAGAGAGACACAACAATAAAAGATTAGACAATTCTAAATAAATTTAATAAATGTATTTTCTTGCTACTTTAATGGACTGGAATTATTCTAATTATTTATGAAAGTCTCAAATTTGATAGGAAATCAATAAACTATCTTGTGTGTTGACGTATCATGGGCTTAAAAATTAGTCTTATGTGAGAGCTAGCTGGAAGGTATTGTTATCTATGTATACTTTGGTTTGATTTTCAGTTTCTAAACTGGCATAAGGATTCTGCCCATTATGAAAAATTGTGCAATGATCTGTCAGCTAAAAAATAAGCACATTTAACTACACAAGAAAAAAAGCTAGTTAATTAGAAAGATAATAACTTTTACCAAACCTCATATATAAAAAAACATTTTATCTTTGCTTATTACTTTGAGAATTTGCTATCAAATAAATTTAAAATAATTATTTGTCACCAGTTTTTAAGATAACTGCAAAACAATGGTCTGATATTTACAACGCTATGCAAGGATTTTTTTCCTCTCAATAAAAGGAGAGCATGTTGTGGTTATTTGGTCAAGTTTAAACCCTGTTATAACTGATCATTTAGTGTAAGAGTTTTTAACCTGATTTTTAAAATATTTTGATAATTGGTTTCCTCTGTAATCATATATATTTTACTTTAAAATTTAAAAACATTATTCTAAGAAGTGCCAAAGACGTCCACATGGTAAAAAAAAAAAGGTTAATAACACCTCACCTCCTCTAATTGCTGAATGTATACAAACTCTAAGCACCATATATAACCAAACATAACTATGATGTGAAACAATGAGCTTGTAAAGATGCTATATTCCTGTACTAATTCCACTTCTCTATATATTTGGCTTTTTTGCATGTGCTATTCTCTATAAAACTCAAGTGATTATATTTTGACAATTTTCATAGGTATATTTATCATATCAATACAACTCAAAATGGGAGATTGATTATTAAACTGAAAGTCAAGAACCAAATGAAAATTCATGAAGAATTAAAACTAAATTATAAATATAATTTATTTTTGTAACATATTGTCCTTCCAGGAAGTTTTCTTTTCTTTTTTGTTTCAAAATCTGTTTTACATTAGTGCAAACTTTTCAAATCTGAGATTTACTGCTTTTGCCTAAAACCCAATGTAAAACTTATAAAAACAAAGAATAGGTATGTTGGGATCATAAAAATACATTAGAAAATATATTTCAAAGAGAACAGAATTGGAGGATATTTCCAAGAATGAATGTCAAAGCTTAAAATAATAAAACCAAACAAAACAAACTATGATTTCCCAAGTGTGAGTACTCCCTCCATCAATACAAATTACCAACCATCTATACCATATACCAAAGAATCTCAGAGTTAAAAGGGAGATTAGAATTCCTAGGCTGAATCGTTCTACAATATACCAGACAATAGTCATCAGCCTTTCCTTGAAGGGTTCCAAAAGGGAAACATTACCTCCCAGGGAAGTTTACCCCCCTTTTTGGGAAACTAAATGTTAAGAAATTTTTCCTTATATTGACTCTACCACTTTACAACTTGTACTGCTCACAATTATGCCCTGTGGGGTCAAAAAGAATAAAACTGTTTCCATAAATTTTGTCTTTCCCATACCTGAGGACAGCTACAGTCCCATAGTGGGACTCAGTCCCACTATGTCTTCTCCTAGCTAAACATTTTCAGTACTTTCAACTGATATTCATAAAACATAATCTGGATGTTTTTAAACATGCTAGTTCTCCTTTCCTGGGTACTCTCCAAGTTATCAGAGTAGTTGCAAAAATGTGGAACCTGAAATATGTAGGGAACTGAACATAATACTCCATATGTGAACTTATCATGCAGAGTTCTATCATCTGCTTAGTCTTGGAAATTATTACTTTTTTAATGTAGCCAAAAGTCATACTCCATTTTTGCTTTCCACATTATAGTGTTGATTCACATCAGTCAGTCAGTAAACATTTATTAAGCTCTTGTTATGTGCCGAGCACCAAGTTAAACACTAGGGATACAAAGAAAGGCAAAAGACAGTTTCTCCCTAGGAGAGCATATTATTATATAGGGGTGGATGTCCACTAAAACCCCAACATCTTTTCTGGATGAACTGTGATATAGCCCTACTTTTCTCATTTTGTACTAATGAAGTTAAAATTTTGAACCTGAGTAAGACTTTATCTGTATTAGAACTCAACTTACTAAATTTGGTCAAATGATATACCACAGAGGTGTCAAACTTGTCGCCCTAGCAATATAACCTAAACCAGATTAAGATGTAATTGGGAAATGTTTAACAAAAGAAATAAAAATACAATATAATATAGGAAATGTTCATTTGTGGTTTTCTAAGTATAGCATGCATGGATCTTTTCTACTTGAGTTTGACATCACTGGTTTATACTGATAAGATTTCTTGAGCTATGTCTTTGAGCATGGTGGCTCCCACCCATGTTTGTGTCATCTTTAAATCTACCTTTATCCAATTTGGTGATAAAAAGTATAAACGTCAAAGAGCAAAACATAGATCCCTCTATGTGTGATTTCAAACTGACATCCTAACACTTTCTGGATCTGATCATTCAACCAGTTTTGAATGCATCTAACAAATATATCACCTAGTCAACATCACTCATCTTTTCCAGGGAGAACCATGAGAGGATTTGTCAAATATTTTATTAAAATCTCATATCTACAAAATTCTAATAAAGCAAGTAGAAAATTTCATGAGCTAAAGCAAAAAATGTTCATCACATTTTATGACTCTCCCTGAATTTAGATGAATTCACTGTCAGATATTGGACACAGAGTTTATCACCAGGCCTAAAATCAAAACCTTTCAGATTGGAAAGAATTATCAGACGCTGTGATCTTGTAGCATAGTCTCTAAAAATTAAGCTTAGTTATTCTGCCTTCCAGGGTATGGTAGTAGAAAGGAAGGAATGGAAACTTTAAGAGCTGATGCCTCAGGAAAGGAGAAAGAGAAGGCACCAAAAACAGCCCTTACATAGTGAGATACTCAGCATCATCAAAATGAACTGAGAGCATTTAACAAATGGCTAAAAACGGTAAGGCCCTGGACCTTGCCTATCATCTTGATGCCTCAATGTATCTCATTTCTTCATTCTGAAGTTTCTCTCTGGTCATGGAACTTACAATAATGGAAGTATAGGTAGGTAGCCAGTCATGTGGGAAAAAGGATAGAGTGCTGGCCTTGGAGTCAGGAAGATCTGAATTCAAATCCAGTCTCAGAAACTTACTGGCTATGTGATCCTGGGCAAGTCACCTAACCTCTGCTTGTTTCAGAGTCCTCAACTGTCAAATGAAGATCATAGTCCCTACCTACCTCCCAGGGTTATTGTAAGGATCAGAGATAATATTTGCTAAGCACTTAGCACAAAGCCAGGTAGGTGCTTAAGGAATGTTTATTCCCCTCCTCCCTTTTCTTTCCCTCTCTCCCTTTGACTAGATGGCTTTTCCCAGAACTTCCATTTAAAAAGGTCACCCAGGTTGCTGTCTCATTCATTTCCAGGCTGCACTCAGGACTACCCCTACTAAGCCCTGGACCACATGCTTTAGTTTTCCCCCTTACTTTTTAGCCTCTTTTTATGTTAGGATGAAAGTTCCTTGAGGGCAGGGATTCTCTTTCTACTAGTATTTGCATTCCCAGTGTATAGCAACAGTTAAGTACTTAATAAATGCTATTTCAATGTATTATGTGCAATAATGAGTTACAGAGGGAGGTTTTTTTGCAGGACAGCAAGCATGAATAGGAGAAATTAATATATTTTGATAAAGAAAAAGAAATTCTAGACCATGTATAAAGGGTCAACTGCCTCTTTTATAAAAGGGAAAGGGAAAATGTACCTATTTTGTTCCTCAAGTTGAAGACTATTCAAGCTGACTGACCAGAAGAATTCTAGAAGACAGTATAAGAGTATCAGAATAAATGACTTCTAAAATGAATACAAGACATTATTGAACTGACATATTCTGGCAAAAATAAGGGATTAAAAATATTAATTATCAGTCCCCTGATCTAAAAACCAACAGATATTTCTGTTAATAAAGAGCACTCTGGGAATTAGAGTCTTAAAGGTGAATCCCTAACTCTTATTTATTTTTCAAAAGACTTATTATTATTACTGTTACATTCCTTGCCTGAAATTAACATTTAAATATTTGTCTTGTCTAATCCGAAATTTTTAAAAATCAGCAATTTAAGTCTATACCCAAGAAGGTTACCTTGAGCCATCAGTCGATCTTTCAATTCAGGAATAATGTTCGTTGGTGTCATATGTGGTGGAACATCAGCACTTTCTAATGAAGATGGCACTAAAGGAACCTAAAAACGCATAAAGAAAAATATGCTTTATTCTTCAATGTGTGAACAGGGATAAGAAATTCAAGACAGTTCACAGAATCACAGCATCCAAGAGTTATACATGATCTTCAATGGTCACCTAGTCTAAATTGTATCTGACCACAAATCCTTTCAACAATATCCCCAATAGGTAGTCATTTAGCCTCTGATTCAATTTGTTATTGTTTTTGTTCAGTGATTCAGTTATGTCATACTCTACATGACATCTCTATGGGATTTTCTTGGCAAAGATACTGGAGTGGTCTACCATTTCCTTCTCCAGTGTGTCCCCATTTTACAGATGAGGAACTAAGGCAAACAGGGATTAAATGACTGGACCAGGGTCACAGCTAGTAAGTGTCAAAGGCCATATCTGAACTCAGATCTTCCTGATTCCAGGAGTGGTGCTCTATCCACTGCACCACCTAGCTTCCCTGAACTAATTGGGAAGAAATAACTCAAAACATCCTAAGGGAACTCATTCCACTTTTGGATACCTTTAATTATTAGAAAGTTTTTGTCTACAGTTAAGCTGAAATTTCACTTGCAGTTTCCATTCACTTCTCTCAGAAGCTAAATGGAGCAAGTCTAATACTTCTGCATAAGACATCTTCAAATACTTGAAACACCTATTATGTCCTTCTGAGTCTTCTATTCTCTAAGCTAAATATCTCTAGTTTTTTCAATGAATCTTCACTTGTACACTGTCTCATTCATCATCTCATAACCTTTGTCATTCTGTTCAACTCGTCTATGTTTTTCTTAAATGCCCAGTACTTGAGCATGGATAGGCCAGGGCAGAAAAGAGCAGAACTATTAGTTCCTTGCTTTTGGATAAGATGCCTTTTTCATGTGGCCTAGAACAGAATTAACTTTAATAAAACTGAAAATGTTTTTTAAAATGAATGAATAAATAAAACAAAGGGCTGGTTTTATGAAAAAGCCCATAAAATAGATGAACAATTGGTTAATTCCATTAAAAAAAAAAGAAAAACTAAATTACTAGCATCAAAAACGAAAAGGGTGAATGCATAATCAATGAAGATGAAATTAAAGTAATTATTAAGAGTTATTTTGCCCAGTTATATGTCAATAAAATTGACAATCCATGAAAATGGATGAATATTTACAAAAATATAAACTACCCAGATTAACAGAAAAGGAAACAGAATAATTAAATAAACCTGTTGTAAGAAAAAGAAATTGAACAAGTTATCAATGACCTCCCTAAAAAAAATTCTCCAAGACCAGATAGATTTACAAGTACCTTCTACCAAACACTTAAAGAAGTATTAATCCTAATACTACGTAAACTATTTGAAAAAAATAGGCAAATGAATATAATCAAATTCCTTTTGTGACAGAAATATGGTTTTGATACTTATATCATGGAGAGCAAAAACAGAATAAGAAAACTATGGACTATTTCCTTAAGGAACATTGATGCACAAATTCTAAATAAAACACTAGCAAGGAGATTACAGCAATATATCATAAAGATTAAACATGTGACTAGGTAGGATTTATACCAGAAATGCAGGACTAGTTCAACATTAGGAAAACTCAGTGTAATTGACCCATTATCAATAATAAAAACAAAAAAAATCAAATGACTATATTAATAGATGCAGAAAAAGCCTTTGACAAAATACAGTATCCATTCCTAGGAAAAAACACCAAAAAGCATAGGAATCAATGGAGCCTTTCTTAAAAACATACGTAATATCTATCCATGCAACTAGGTGGTGCAGTGAATAAAACACTGGGTTTGGAAACCAGAAGAATTATCTTCATGAATTCAAATCCAGCCTCAGATACTAGCTGTATGAACCTGAAAAATCACTTAATACCATATGCCTCAGCTCCTCATCTGTAAAAATGAACTAGAGAAGGAAATGGCAAACCATTCCAGTATCTTTGAAAAGAAAATGCAAAAATGGGTTCACAAAGATTTGGACATAACTAAAACAACTGAACAATAACAAAGTGTCTATCTAAAACCAAAACAATCATTATTTTGCAACGAGAATAAACTTGAAGCCTTCCCAATAAGCTCCATAGCAAAGTGAGGACTTCCATAATCACCACTATTTTTCAATATTTTACTAAAAATGTTATATTCAATAAAATGCTATAGCAATATGACAAGAAAAAGGAATTGGATGAATAAAAGTAAGCATCGCAGATACAAAATTCACTTGTTGCAGATGATATAATGGTATACTTAGAGACAACTAGAGAATCAACTAAAAAACTAAAACTGGAACACTGAACAACTTTAGCAAAGTAGCAGGATGTAAAATAAATCCATCAGCATTTCTATATACTACCAACAAAACCCAGCAGGTAAAGACAGAAAGAGAAATTACATTTAAAATAACTACCAATGATATAAAATACTTGGAGTCTACCTACCAAGACAAAACCAGGGATTATATGAACACAATTACAAAATGCTTCTCATACAAATACAGATCTGAACAACTCAAAAAATATTCACTGCTCATGGGTTGGGTGAATCAATATAATAAAAATAGCAATTCACCTAAGTTAACTTACTTATTCAGTGCTATACGAATCAAAATACCAAAGAATTATTTCACAGAACTTGAAAATATAATAACAAAATTCATCTGGAAGAACAAAAGATAAAAAATATCAAGTGAATCGATGAAAAAAAAATGTCAAGGAAGGAGACCTAGCAGTTCCTGATTTAAAACTATATTACAAAGCAGTAATCATCAAAACAATCTGGTACTGGCTAAGAAATAGAGCAGCAGATCAGTAGAATAGATTAGGTACAGAATATACAGTAGTATATGACCATAGTAATATAATCTTTGATAAACTTAACTCTCAAAGCTTTGGGGGTAAGGAGCCATGATATGACAAAAATTACTAAGAAAACTGAAAAGCAGTCTAGCATAACACTAGGTATAGACCAACATCGGACACCATATAGCATGATAGTGTCAAAATGGATAAATGATTTAGACATAAAGGGCAACAGCATAAGTCAATTAGAGGAGTATGGAAAAACGTATCTGTCATTATGAATAAGGGAAGATTTTAAAACCTAACAGAAAATATAGAGGATTACAGGAAACAATAGATAATTTTGATTACATATAATCAAGAAACTTTTTTTTTTTGCTTTTTTTTCTTCTGTAGGGCAGTTGGGGTTAAGTGACTTGCCCAAAATCACACAGCTAGTAAGCTTGTCAAGTGTCTGAGGCCAAATTTGAACTCAGGTCCTCCTGACTCCAGGGCTGGTGCTCTATTCACTGCACCACCTCGCTGCCCCAATCAAGAAACTTTTACACAAACAAAACCAATACAGTCAAAGTTAGAAGGAAAACTGGAAACTGGGAAGAATTTTTTACAGTAAGGTTCTCTGATAAAGGCCTCATTTCGCAAATATATAGGGAACTGAGCCAACTTTATAAAAATAAGAGCTATTCCACAGTTAATAAACGGTAAATGCATATGAACAGGCAGATTTCAGAAGAAATCCAAGCTATCAATACTCATATTCACAATAGTCACTGTCATCTCTCTACATTTCTAATTCATTAAAACATTATTCATAAATTAATGCAGGCAAAATTTTTTTCATCAAGTAGCCAATTTTCTAGTCATATGTTAATATGAACTTAGCTAGGCTGGTAATCAGATAAACAAATCTGTTTCAAAAATGATGACTTAAGACATTCAGGTTGATAGAGCCTACCTAACATGGTACAGTCTAAAAACAATCACTTGGACCTCAAAGTTTCTTCCATACTGTGATTAGGTAATAAAAATAGGACTTTAGTGGAAGATGAACAAAATAACTAAGTTTGTTTTCAGACACAATTACTAACACTAAGGGGCATTCAAATTAGAATGAAGTTAGAAAAAAAAAAGTTTACTCTCTTCCTGCCCCCAGGAAATCCCCCCACCCAAAAGAAAACCCTATTATTTATCTCTCCTAAGTTCAAGTATAGACAATGTATATAATTCTTTGGAAATTTGAAATACACTAATTGAAAAACACTTTAGTCACAAATACAGATTTTAGAACTACTTAGATAAAAATTATACAGTATCTACATAGGATTTATCAAAAACCTTATGATGCTGTTATTAAGTAACTTATAGGTAAACCACTGTATGTTTAAAAATTGTATTGTATATTTACACATGGTTTGGTTAAATGAGACCCACTAAAAGTCTGTAATAGATGCCTTATTATATGGTATGGTAGTGACCTTAGGTCCTTGAAATTTACAAGAATGAAGATTATTTATCTGATTCCAGAACAAAATTCTCCTAAACTGAATAAGAGCTTGTAATGGGAATGCAAATTTAAAGATCTTCCCTGCCCCTAGGCCCTTTGATAGGGTTAAGAGACTCTGAGAACCTTCCTGGATTTGAAAATATACTCTGCCCCCTAATAGACTGAATTTGGTCACATGGAGCCTGTGGTAGGTGGCTTGATTTTCAGGAATGCCCACACCTTGATGCTGTGTGATTGGGCAGTGGGTCAAGAGGGTGGTTACATTCTCTGAGCCAGGAGAAGGTTATATAATCCCTGATGTGAGGCTTTGCTTTGGGACTCACTTTGAGAAGTGTTGTGTGATTTGACCAGATGAGACTCTGGGAAGCCATTGAGAACCTCTCAGCTTTGAAAACCCAGATGTTGATGCTTCCCTCTTTGGTAACTGTGATTTGGTATTGATAATGGTTGGACAGTTTGGAAGCCTGTCTGCTTGGTCTGTTTGTTTCTCTGTCTTGTAAGTTCTGTCTGTATACTTTGAAGTTTGGGGTGCTGACCTTTTTCCCCTGAACTAAGTAAATGATATATGTTTGATTGATTAAAATAAGCTTGTTAACCCATTTTGAGTTGCTTTCCCTTTAGAAAAGCAGACCTAAGAACCTGTGTTGGCAGCCACCTGGGGATGTTGGGGTGTTTGCTGCTACAGAACTGAATGCAAGAAAGTCATCATCTTTTTAAAGAAATATGGAATAGTTACAACAGGCAATTAGTTCAATCTCAAGTTCAACTGGGGGTTAAAAAAAAGCAGAGAAAGGGAGGATACTCAGCATTAACCTGCAGGAGAGGTAGAGAGGTCACTGAGGTAAGCTGAGTAGTAAGTTATTAAGAAAAAACAGATCTATGATTGCAGATAGGAAAGAAGGCTTTAATTAAAAAAAAAACAAACTGCTATTCAGTGAAGCAGAAGAAAAGAGAAAAAGATGCCCACAGAAGGCTTCTAATCAAGAGAAGCACAGTTTCATGAAGTAACCCATTAACCTGAGGAAAACTTTAGAGAAAATTTGCAAAAGACTAATCATTGTTTTTGAGTATAGCTCCTTATGTTTCTCCATTACTCTGATGGATCTGTGATCACCTTGGTGAGGATATTACTTCCATTAGCATATACACTAATTTCTCCATGTCTTCTCATCTACCGCCATTCAGACCCATGAATTTCCATAAATCTTCTAAAGAGGATTGCTCACTGTGCTGGAGGAGTTGTGTTAGATATTTTAATCCCTCTGATTATTTTATGAGCATCATGCTGCACTGTACTTATTATAGCCATTAAGTATTTTTGCACAGACCTGTGCTTCACCCATGATTTCACTTTCTCTGAGACAGTGGTATTCACTATGATTTGTAGGCACATTGTATCACAAAAAATATTAGGGATAATGTTAACTCTAGAGATATTATGGATAAAAAAATTTAAAAAGGGGGTTTTGATGGAGTAAGCAGCTCGAGATAATTAAAAGCTGTGCAATTTTTTAAAAATGTGATCAAGCCTCATGTTCTTTTTTTGTTCAGTTCAAAGCCAAGTTTATTATACATATTTGTCAGTTCAGAAAAGTCCTTTGTACTGCCTTCCTAAGTTCTTGAGGGCAATCTCTGCAAAATGCAGTATCTGATATGTTTAAATATTCTGGAAAGTTTATGAGTGTGAACTTAGCAATGGACTATGTTTCTTTCCCCCCAATTACCAATTTTTAACATTCATTTTTATAAAGTTTTGAGATCCAAATTCTCCCTCTCCCTGCCTTCTGTTTCCCGTTTCTAAGAAGTTAAGAAATCTTGTTATACACATGTGGAATCATGTAAAATATAATTTCCACATTAGTCATTTGTGGATGAAAATCTGAACCGAGAGAGAGACAGAGATAGACAGAGAGAGAAAAAGATATGGTATGATAACAGTTTGCTTCAGACTCCATCAGTTCTTTCTCTGGAAGTAGATAGCACTTTTCATCATGAGTCCTTTGGGACTGTCTTAGATCATTGTATTGCTGAGAATAGCTAAATTATTCACAGTTCTCCATCAGACAATATTGCTATTATTGTGTACAATGTTTTCCTGGTTCTACTCATACTCTCCCATCAATTCACATAAGTCTTTTTGGATTTTTCTGAAATCATTCTGCTTGTCATTTCTTACACAGCACAACAATATACAATCATATGCCACAACTTGTTCAGTCACTCTTCAACTGATGGATATCCTCTCATTTTCCAATTCTTAGCCATCACAAAAAGAGCTTTTATAAAATACCCTTGTACAAATGGGTCCTTTGCCCTTTTGTTTCAAAAATTTCTTTGGGATACAGAACTAGTAGTGGTATTGCTGGGTCAAATGGTATGCACAGTTCTATAGACCTTTGGGCATATTTCCAAATTGATCTCCAGAATGGGAGATCAGTTCACAATTCTGTAAACAGAGTATTAGTGCCCCAATTTTCCCATATCACCTCCAACATTTATAATTTTTCTTTTCTATCATATTAGTCAATATGATAGGTGTGAGGTGGTACCTCAGAGTTGTTTTAATTTACATTTTCCTAATCAATTGTGATTTAGAGCATTTTTTCATATGCCTATAGATAACTTTAATTTCTTCATCTGAAAACTGCTTGTTCGTATCCTTTGATCATTTATCAATCTGGGAATCACTTATATTCTTATATATTTGATGCAATTCTCTATACATCTGTATTCTTATAAATTTGATGCAATTTTCTATAAATGAGGCCTTTATCAGAGATAATTTACTATAAAATTTTACCCCCAGGGGGCGGGGCCAAGATGGCAGAGTAAAAACAGCACTTCCAAGGTGCTCTGCCCCACACCACTTCCAAACAATGTAAAAGGTGGACTCTGAACAACTTCTGGAGCTCCAGCATCCACAAAACAACACAGAGAAACTAACCTCCCACTGAGGACAGCCCAGCAGCCCTGCAGGGAGCGGCCAGCGCAGCACAGCGCAAGGCTCTGGGAGCCAAGCCCAGGCCTGTGTGAGCCACAGTTTTAGCCCCAGAGCAGCCTGGCCAGCAGCCAGCTGGAGGGACACCAAAATACCAGCAGCTGTGGAGATTCCAGAATTATCAACACATGGAACAGGAGGAGGACTGTGAGGTCAGAAATCCTGCACCAAAAGCCCCAAATGAAAATGTGAGCAGGTTACAGGCCATAGAGGACCTTAAGAAGGATTTTAAAGACCAAATAAGAGAAGTGGAGGAAAAATTGGGAAAAGAAATGAGAAGGATGCAGGAAAAGTATGAAATGAGAGTCAACAGCCTGACTGAGGAAAATAACACCTTAAAAAATAGACTAACTCAAGTGGCAAAAGAGGCTCAAAAAGGCAATGAGAAGAAGAATGCCTTAAAAAGTCGAATTTGCCAGATGGAAAAAGAATCTCAAAAGCTCACTGAGGAGATTCATTCCCTCAGAATTATATTGGAGCAAATGGAAGCTAGTGACTTTATGAGGAATCAAGATGCTGTTAAACAGATCCAAGCAATTGAAAGAATAGAAGGCAATGTGAAATACCTCATGGGAAAAACCACTGACCTGGAAAATAGATCCAGGAGAGATAATTTTAAAATTATTGGACTACCTGAAAGCCATGATCAAAGAAAGAACCTAGAAATCATCCTTAAGGAAATTCTCAAGGAAAATTGCCCTGATGTTTTAGAACCAGAGGGCAAAATAGAGGTTGAAAGAATCCACTGATCACCTCCTGAAAAACATCCCAAAAAGAAAACTCCTAGGAATATTATAGCCAGGTTCCAGAACTCCCAGATCAAGGAGAAAATACTACAAGCAGCCAGGAAGAAACAATTTCAATATGGTAGAAACACAATCAGAATAGCATAGGACCCAGCAGCTTCTACAGTGAGGGATAGAAGGGCATGGAATATGATATTCTGTAGGGCAAAGGACCTGGGATTAAAACCAAGAATTACCTACCCAGCAAAACTGAGTATCTTGTTTCAGGGGAAAATATGGTCATTCAGTGGAATAGAAGACTTTCAAGCATTCTTTTTTTTTTTTTTTTTTAATAAGCAATTGGGGTTAAGTAACTTGCTCAAGGTTACACGGCTAGTCATTTGATTTATGCGTGGGTGCTCATTTTCTGAGGCCGGATCTGATCTCGGGTCATCCAAACTCCGAGGCCGGCGCTCCTACTCACTGCGCCACCTAGCCGCCCCTTTAGGGCAATTGGGGTTAAGTAACTTGCCCAAGGTTACACGGCTAGGTTTTTGTTTGTGCGGATTAAGTGTCGGAGGCCGGCTCCGAACTCAGGTCCTTCTGATTCCAGGGCCGGCGCTCTATTCACTGCGCCACCTAGCCACCCCACTTTCAAGCATTCTTGAGGAAAAAACCAGAGCTTAATAGAAAATTTGACATTCAGACACAAGAACCAAGAGATACTTGAGAAGGTAAACAGGGAAAAGAAATCACTATAAACTTCTCAAAGTTGAACTATTTACATTCCTACATGGAAAAACAATAACAGTGACTGATGAAACCTTTCTCAGTATGAAAATAATGGAAGAAGGATATATGGGCTTATGAACACATATCTGAATGTGTGTATGTATGTTTACAGGTATACATAGATAGAAGGCACCGGTTGAATTTGGTGGGAAGGGATGATACTTAAGGGGTGAAGTTAAGAGTTGAGAGAGGAAAGTGGCAAGAGGAGATGGGGAGAGACAGGGTAGGGTAAACTATCTCATGTAGAAGAGGCAGGGGAAAGTGGTCAGGAAGAACAGGAAGGCAAAAAGGAAAAACCATATTCTCATTGAATTTGGCTCAGGGAGAGAATGACATACATACTAAATGGGATGTCTCACCCTGCAGGAGAGTGTGGGGAAGGGGGATGAGAGGGGGGATAATGGAGGGGAGGGCATTCTGGGGGGAGGAGAGGTTGGAAGTACTCACTTGCAAAGAGGGACAGGATTAGAGTGGGGAGTGGACCAGGTCAGGAGTGGGATGGGTGGGAGGGAAATATAGGCAGTCTTCTACAATATATCTACTAGGGTAATGTTTTGCATAGCTATACATATACAACATATACTGAGTTGCTTGTCTTCCCAGAGGGAGTGGGTGACAAGGGAGGAAGGGAATGGATCTGAAATTTGAGGTTTTGAAATTAAATATTTCAAATGTATATAAATACTATTATTAATACTATTTTGCATGTAATTGGGAGATAAGATGTTCAGGCATTGGGGCTCAGAGATTCACCTTGCCCTAATGGTAAAGTTGAAGGGGATATAGGAGAAGATATGGGAGAGAGCAGATTGGATGAGGGGATATCTTGTGGGACTGCTATTCTGGGGTGATGGGTAGGGGAAAATTGGGGAAAAAATTGTTACTCAAAATTTGGCTGAAATGAATGATGTAAACCAGAAGTTAATAAAGCATTTGTTAAAATTAAAAAAAAATTTACTCCCAGTTTTGTTTTCCCTCTAAACTTGGTTGCATTAGTTTTATTTGTGTAAAACCTTTTTAATTTGATATAATCAAAATGATCGATTTTACATTTCATAATCCTCTCTAGCTCTCATTTAATCCTAAATTCCCTTATCCATAAATCTGAAAAGAAAACTATTCCCATGCTCCCCTAATTTACTAAATGTATCATCCCTTACGTCTAAATCATGTACCTATTTTGACTTTGCCTTATGTTTGAATTCTAAATGCAGAATTGTTGTTCAATGACCAAGTAAACTTACTACTAGAGAAACTGAATCATTGTTGTCATTGACAACAGACCACCACCACCACCCCCAAAAAAGTTGTTATTTAAAGGGAAGATGGATCATAGATTTTCTTTGATGAGATCATTGGCTCCCATGGGTTTAAATTATCATCTCAATGAAGATGACTAATATTTATTCATCTATATTAATTTCTGGACACTGCAGTTTAAGAAGGGCACTGAGAAGTGAAATAAGAATACACATAAGACACATAATACACATAAGGTCAAGTGTACATGTCATAAGATGTTCAGATGAAGGCACTAGAGCTTAACGAAATTAAGAAGGTTTTGGTTAATATGTGTTATCAAGTATCAGAAATCTGTTGTAGAGAAGACAGCTTCTTGGACCAAGAGTGAAGGATGAGAAATAATGGGAAGAAGTTGCAAAGAAGATAATATACATTTGATACAAGCAAAGATTTCCTAACAATTAGAACTATTCAAGAGAAGAATAGATTGACTTTGTGGGACATAGGTTCCCCCTAACTGGAGGTCTTCAACTAGAAGCAGGATGTCTGCTCACCCTAAATTCTATGATTCTATCTAGAGGTTTGCCTCCAACAAGTTATCTCCTATATTTATACCAAAATCATATAAAATTCTTTGAAAGATGTAACAATAGACATTAGAGCACTGCTCTAGAACTAAAAGGGACCCTAGAGACCATGTAGCACAATTTTTTTTTTTTACAGCCCTGTTATTATTAATATCAAGCAAAATAGCTGGGTAAGCACAACCACCAGCAGGGGCACCCTTCCTCTAATCTTTACTTCCTAGACTTCATCCAAGTTGCTAGGCAAAAATAGTTACCAAATAGGACATCTTTTCCTGTAGCCTTCCTGTCAATATCTACCCTTCTCTAGGTTCCTTTTTTAATGGTCATTAACCTCTCTTCTCTATCCCTGTAGGAAAAAACCCAAAACCCTACCTTCATTAAGACCCTCACGTCCAATTTTCACTTCCCAACGATGGTCGGCTGGGTCCATCCAGAATCCCTACCCACTTATTCTGCGGAGTGTACATGGGTACATTTCAGAGTCAAAAATTATCACTGTCATTGTAAGATGGAAGCACCAGGCCTTACCATCTTCCCTATCAATATGTCCTCTATACCCTAATCTACCTGCCATCTATATGCCAATTAATAAATGCTTTTTCCCTTCCTTCCCTCATGTACTCATTCATTCATTCATAAAAGGGAAGGACATATGCTCATCAAAGGTGTTCTGCCATTATGAAAAATTACAGCACAGAATACAAATTGAAGCAGCATTCCCTTCTCATAAGGTCTTCCTGCTTGCACATGGCAATATGCTGACTACATCAAGTTTTAGAATACGGCAAAACTGTACTGTACTGTAAATGGATCCATAACTAATCAAAAGAGTCTAGCTTATTCACAAAAAAAGAAAGTAGATTAAATACAATTTTTAAAATTTTATTTTCTTTTATTCTCATCCTTTTAAATGTTAGTTTTGTCTGTGTTCTATAGTATATAGTTCTATATATAGTATAGTACTATTCTATATATACATAATTTACCAAAATATATATAGATACATCCTCAGTTTTTGTTTTTGATGATAATGGTGCACATTCCAAAAAGTTTAAAGGCTACTGCTTTATACTAATGCAATCATGGTTTTCACCTCCTATCTACCCCTCTGCAAAGAAAAAAAATTCTCATAGCATTATAAATCACAGGATTCAACAATCTTCAAGGTACTAAAGCTACAAGTTAACCAAAGATATGGAAAGGGACGGGTTCAATTGAATAGGCTACAGAGTATACTGAGGAATATAATAGAGAAGCAGTGTAAAGGATATTATCAGAATGAAGTATGATTGGAAAAAGAAGTGGGCTGGTTATGTAGCAAGAAATGAGCAATGAACTGCATAAATATTTCAGTGTCCATGCAAAGTCAATAGATCCAGATAGAGGAAGACTACAGCTTATTGAGAAGACTCATTGTGGTTGATTTACAGAAAGATACTGTCCAAAGTCACACTCAAGTAAAAGTGGGAGACACTATATCATACATAAAGATCCCTACAGGCAATATACTGACTTGGAAAACCACATATTAACATTATCTAGGTTTTATTGAACTTTTACTTATTTTGCTAACTAATTCTCAATTACATTTTAATCTAATTCAGACCACACTTTGGCCCATAGGCAGACTGTTTAACACTTCAGATATAGAAAACAGATTGGAAAGGAGAGAGAGGGACTAGAGGCAGTGATACCAATTAGAAGACTACTGCAATAGTGTGGGCATGAGGTAAAGAGAATCTAAACTAGATGTTTATAATGCAGAAAAGAAAAAGATAAATGTGAGAGATGATGTAGAAGTAGAACTGGCAAGACTGATATTGATTATACATAAATGATTCTGTCAATCTCTTTTGAATGATTATGGATTTTGTTGAGGAATAGTATTCTGGGGCTTGATTAAGTTAGCACAAATGTAATAAGTAAATCCTTGTTGAAGAGCATCTAAAAAAATGAGAATCTGTAAAACTTTGCCATCAACAAAGTATTTTTTCAGTTCTCAAAATAATATGCTTTTTATACTCAATAACAAAACAAATTATTTAAGTTACATAGTAATTTTTTTAACAGTGAAGCATTCAATATTTTAAAAAGGTATTTTCAAATCATTAGTATCTAGTAAACAGAAGTGACATTTGAACTAGGATTTTGGTAGATGAATACGGAGTAGAGGGCATTCCAAGTAGAAGGAACAATGTTGTTCTTAGAAGATAGGTGGTGGACTACAGGTACAGAATCTTCTATACTCTTTCAGACACAACTGCTGTATCCATTTGCTTTAATTATTTTTTTTTTCATTATAAGAGAAGGATCTGTAGAGTGGTTGGGGATGATAAAGTAATGGGCCATGGCAGTAATACAAAAAAGCAAAAAAAAAAAATCAATGTAACTTTTTAAATTAGTTTTGTTTTGTTTTTTTAATGGCAGAAAGTAACTTTTGATCATTAAAACTTAGAATAGAGGAGAGAAAATTCAGGCCACACAGATTTTAGGAAAGCAGTTTTCAAAGCATTCAGAGAAAGACTGTTAGGGTCCCAGGGACTAAAAATTCTACAGGGAAAGGTCAAGCAAGGTGAGATGGGAAGCTTTCAAACACAAAACACTAAATAAAGAAAGAGAAACAATTCCAAGGAAAAGGGAGAGTTGTCTGAAGCCAAAAGATATGGACACACAAAATCCATCAACAAACACACTGAAAAAAAAATACAGAGAAGAGAGAAGCAGTCACAGATATAACCAAAAAGGGCTACAAAAGTATGGCACAATAGTTTCAAAAGTGCTTAAGATCAGAATGAATTGTAACTAGCAATGAAAATTAAGCTTTAAAAAGCTGTTTGTTTTTTAAAACCAATAATGGAAAAAAGAGGAATCAATCAATAAGAATTTACTTTCTTTACCTTGTTTTAGGCACTGTGCTAGGAGATGGGCATAAAAAGACAAACAAGAAACAATCCTCAACTCAAGGAATTTATACTCTTACATGCACAAAAGGCACAAAGCAGATATGGAAGGCTTAGAAGAGATGATACCAGAGGCTGGTGGGACCAGGAAAGGCTCATGCAGAATGTGGTGCTCAAGCTGAGTCTTGAAGGAACCCAGGCATTCCAAAAGGGAAGGGTGAGGAGGGTAAACATTGTATGCACAGGCAACAGTCAGTGCAAAGTCATAAAAATCAGAGATGGTGTATAACACATAAGTGACACAAGAAAGTCAAAAATGGCTAGACCAATGAGTGCACAAAGGAGAGCTGTGTAATGAGGTTGGAAAGACAGTATGGAGTTAGGTTGTAAAGTGTCTTAAATAGAAAATCAAAGAAGGTTTAGGTCTACTGCTTGAGGTAAATGGGACAATAAAACCAGGTAGCAGAGAGAAGATCTAGCTAGCAACTCAATACTCTTTATTTTCCCTCAATTTTCTCAGAAAGGCTGAATGATTGTTGAATTAGAAATGACAGAATAAAGATGAATAGTAAAGAATTAATACCTAAGATCATATGGGACAGAAAAGAGAATACTTAGCTGCCCTTCCTAAGATCAAGTCTCTAGACCCAAATGAAATACATTTCAGGTTACTGAAAAAGTTGGTAGATATGATTGCTGAGTCATTGACTAGGATTGTTGTCACCTCATTCTTTTAAACAAATACATTTTTATTGCCATCTTTTATTTTACATCATCTACATTTTTTAAAGTATCCATCTGTCCCTCTTTTCCAGATTCCACCCTGTTGGATAACAAAGTATAAAAAAGGGGACAAGGGGGGCAGAGCCAAGATGGCGGAGCAGAAACAGCTCGTCCAAGCCACTCTGCCCCCAGATTCCCCCCAAACTATGTAAAAGGGGACTCTGAACAACTTCTGGAGCCCCAGCACCCACAGAACGACACAGAGAAGTTAACCTCCCGCTAAGGACAGCCCAGCAGCCCTGCAGGAAGGACCAGTGCAACGGTCTGGGAGCCGGCAGCGCAGCGCGCGGGGAGCCGAGCCGAGCGGAGCCCAGGTCCCCATGAGCCGAGGTTTTAGCCCCAGGGCGGCAGGGCCAACAGCCGGCTGGAGGAACCCCAGAACACCAGCAGCTGTAGCGACTCCAGAATTATCAATATAGACATGCCTAGGACGAAGTAAGAGGTTAGTGTCCTATGGACTTTGGGACCAGTATTTGGGGAATGAGTACGCTTCCTCTCCTGGGGGCTAGAAGCCGCTGAGGAGACACGCCATTTTGTAGTTTTCAGAGGCAGCTCCAGCTCCTGGCTGGGATTACCTTGGGGAGTAATCGCTCTTGCTTTAACCTCCCTGGATCTGGATTGTGATCTAGGGTGGACGTTGTGGGTGGGTTTACAGCTTGCCAGAAATGGAAGTTGCCCCCCACGTGTTCAGGACGAAAATTCCTCTACCTGGCCTGAAAGCCATAGTGTGGCAACAAGCCCAAAAGTCAAGTAATTAAGTGGCAACATGCCAAGGCAAAGGAAACAGAAAAATGCAACCCTAGACTCCTATTTTGGGGGCATAGAGCAAGAAAAGGACTGTGAGGTCAGAAGTCCTGCTCCAAAAGCCCCAGGGGAAAACATGAGCGGGTTGCAGGCCATAGAGGACCTTAAGAAGGACTTTAAAAATCAAATAAGAGAAGTGGAGGAAAAATTGGAAAGAGAAATGAGAAGGATGCAGGAAAAGTATGAAATGAGGGTCAACAGCCTGACTGAGGAAAACAACACCTTAAAAAATGAACTAACTCAAATGGCAAAGGAGGCCCAAAAGGGCAATGAGGAGAAGAATGCCTTAAAAAGTCGAATTTGCCAGATGGAAAAAGAATCTCAAAAGTTCACTGAGGAGATTCATTCCTTCAGAGTTAGACTGGAGTAAATGGAAGCTAATGACTTTATGAGAAATCAAGATGCTGTTCAGCATTTCCAAACAAATGAAAGATTAGAAGGCAATGTGAAATATCTCATGGGAAAAACCACTGACCTGGAAAATAGATCCAGGAGAGACAATTTAAAAATTATTGGACTACCTGAAAGCCATGATCAAAGAAAGAACCTAGAAATCACCCTCCAAGAAATTCTCAAGGAAAACTGCCCTGATGTTTTAGATCCAGAGGGCAAAATAGAGGTTGAAAGAATCCACCGATCACCTCCTGAAAAAGATCCCAAAAAAAAAACTCCCAGGAATATTATAGCCAGGTTCCAGAATCCCCAGATCAAGGAGAAAATACTACAAGCAGCCAGGAAGAAACAATTTCAATATTGTGGAAACAATCA
The DNA here is from genome assembly GCA_011680675.1 of Gymnobelideus leadbeateri. Classification (NCBI taxonomy): domain Eukaryota; kingdom Metazoa; phylum Chordata; class Mammalia; order Diprotodontia; family Petauridae; genus Gymnobelideus; species Gymnobelideus leadbeateri. The sequence continues at coordinate 255,849 of WOXC01012066.1, read as the reverse complement.
GAATAGCCCAGGACCTGGCAGCTTCTACACTGAGGGATCAAAGGGCATGGAATGTGATATTCCAGAGGGCAAAAGAACTGGGAATGAACCCAAGGGTCACCTACCCAGCAAAACTGAGTATTTTGTTTCAGGGGAAAATATGGTCATTCAGTGGAATAGAGGACTTTCAAGCATTCTTGAGGAAAAAACCAGAATTGAATAGAAAATTGGACATCCAGACACAAGAAGGAAGAGATGCCTGAGAAGGTAATCAGGGAAAAGAAATCAAAAGGAACTTATCAAAGTTGAACTATTTACAGTCCTATATGGAAAAGCAATAACTGTGACTAATGATATCTTTCTCACTATGAAAATAATGGAAGAAGGGGGTGTGGTCATATGAATACATATGTGAATGTGTGTGTATATGGTTACAGTTACATATGGATAGAGAGCATAGGTTGAATTTGTTGGGAAGGGAGAATACGCAAGGGATGAAATTATGAGGTGAGAGAGGAAAGTGGCAAGAGGAGATGGGGAGAGACAGGGTAGGGTAAACTATCTCATGTAGAAGAAGCAAGGGGAAGTGGTTGCAAGGGAGGAGGAGAATAGGAAGGCAAAAAGGCAAAACCACATTCTCATTGAATTTGGTTCAAGAATGACATACATACTAAATGGGATATCTCAACCTGCAGCAGAATAGGGGGAAGGGGGATGAGAGGAGGGATGATGGATGGGAGGGTATCCTTGGGGGGAGGGGAGGTTGGAAGTACCCACTATAGAAGAGGGACAGGATCATGTCGGGAATGGACTAGGTGGGGGGTGGGATGAGTGGGAGGGAATTATAAGCAGCCTTGTACAATATATCTACTATGATAATGTTTTGCATAGCTAGACATGTACAACATATACTGAATTACTTATCTCCCCAGAGGGAATGGGTGACAAGGGAGGAAGGAAATGGATCTGAAATTCGAGGTCTTAACATTAAATGTTTCAAATATATATAAATACCATTATTAATACTCTTTTGCTTATAATTGGGTGATAAGATGTGCAAGCATTGGGACACAAAGATTCACCTTCCTCTAATGGAAAAGTCGAAGGGGGTATGGGAAAAGGTATGGGAGAGAGCAAATTGGAGGAATCAATATCTTTTGGGACTGCTATTCTGGGAGGTTGGGTAGGGGAATAACGGGGGAAAATGATTGTAACTCAAAATCTGGCAGAAATGAATGATGTAAAACAGAAGTTAATAAAGCATTTGTTTAAAAAAAAAGGGGGGGATGAAGGTAGGGGGAGGAGAAACCCCGCTAAACAAAACTAACCAATACATCAAAAAAGCCTAACATTTTAGGCAATGTTTCATACCCATATTTCCCCACCTCTGCAGAGAAGCACACTATCACTTCATTCTTTGGAGAATTAGAAAGACATTTCAGGACTTGAAAAGTGCAAATTTGTTCCAATTTTTACAAAAGGAAAGGGAAGAGAATCTAAAATTTATATATCACTGAGCCTGATTTATACTACTTGCATTATAAGTCACAAAAACTAAGAACAGAGGGCCAGGGAATCTCACTTCCAGCAATTTGGATTTGAAAGAGGAACAATTCTGGGATCTGCACTGGGATATGATGTTTGGCCTTCTAGAAAGAGAGAATGTTAAAAGAGATAGAGAACACCTATCCACTTTCCAAATTATTGGAGAGAATATGTTCCTAAAAAAGGATTTCAAGGTTTAAAAAAGAAGAAAAAGAATATGACAAGGTATAAAACAATGCCGCCCGACGTCTGGATAGTGGAGGGTGGAAAAATTCAATTCTATTCATCAAACATTTACTAAGTTTATACTATAGTTTACATATGCCATTTTATTCTTATTATATTTTTGCTTCTGCTTGTCTAAGGACCTGAAGGCAAGATGACCAAATGTACTATGAAATCATATTTATTTTTGCACAATAAAATCAGTTCCTTTATTCTGCTCCCAAAAGAAATTCTGAGGCATCTTTTCATTTTAGCTGCCATTTTTTTATAACTTCTAGTTTTATTTGTGGTGAAAATATCAATATTTATGTGGTTCAGTTCATCTTGTAGAGTATCAAGTTGTTGGGCAAAGATCTCACAAAGTACAACAATTGATTTATGCTTATAAATGCTGTAAAAACTTTGTGATGCTTAGCACCTTCTGCTCCCCCTTTCACAAATCTATCATTATCACTGTGGACAACTCAGGCCTGAGGATCATTTTTTTATCTTTATCAATTCCATGGATTTTCCTGCCTGGAATAGTGTGAGCTGTCTGGCAACTGGTCTGCCTGCCATAAGTCTCTCCCTATGGCAGTTCATTCTCTACTCAGCTATCAAAGTGATTTCCCTAATGTGTAGGTCCAACCATGTAACCCACTTCTCCCTCCTCAATAAATTCTATCACTTGGAATTCTATCGCCGCTAAGGCTGAATATAAAATTCTGCTTGACATTCCAACTCCTTCATTGCCTAGCACCCTCCACCCACAAACATACCTTTCCACCCCCCTCCCCACATATTCTTCAAATCAGTGATACTGGCTTCCTTGCTGTTCCTTGAACAAGATGTTCCATATTCCATCTCTTAACCATTTTCTCTGGCTGTCCTCCATTGTCTAGAATGCTCACCCTCCTCAGCTCCACCTCCTGGTTTCTTTTAAAGTCCTAGATAAAATCTCACCTTCTATAGGAAGCCTTTCTTAATCTCTCTTAATTCTGGTGCCTTCCCTCTTGTTGATTAGTCTATATTTATTCTGTACTTAGCTTATTTGTAAATATTTATTTGTATTGTCTCCCCTGTTAGATTATGAGCTCCTAGAGGGCAAGAATTGTTTTCTGCCATTCTTTGTATCCCTAGTGCTTTTGCACTATGCCTGGAACATGGCAGACATTTAATAAAAGTTTATTGGCAAGTTAATTTTTCAAAAAAAAAATCTGTTAATAGTTCCTAATAGCAGTTTTTTTCACTAATAGTACTACTTTTGGATTCTAGCAACAGAATAACATATTTACCAAATATTCTCCATATATCCTTTGACAGGCTTTTGACATCCCAGGGCAGGGGAGAGAGGGTAAGATGCATGCTCCACATGGAGGAGCTACACATGGAATACAAGAAACGTCTCAAGTCTAAGGTGGCAATTGAGCTAGGCTTTGAAGAAACCTGGGGGCAGCTAGGTGGTAGAGTGGATAGAGTGCCAGGTCTGAAGTTAGGAAGACTTATCTTCCTGATTTGAAACTGGTCTCAGACACTTACTAGCTGTGTGACCCTGCACAAGTCACTCAACACTGTTTGCCTATGTTGCTCATTTATAAAATGAATAGAAGGAAATGGCAAACTATGTCAACACCTTTGCCAAGAAAACCCCAAATGGGGTCATGAAGTCAGAAATAACTGAAATGACTAAACAAACAATACAATAAAGAGATTATATGAGGAAGAGATGAAGAAGGCAAGCATTCCTGATACCCATGGACAGCCTGAAAAAAGGCGAAATAAAGATGAAATATAATTTATAGCCAGGTTGAATGGAACATGGAAGGGAAAATAGGAAATTGGGAAAGGGGGGAGGAAGAGAAGTATGCAGTGTGTATAGGAAGCTAGGTGATATAGTAGATAATGCACTGGACTTGAAATTAAGAAACTTAAGTTTGAATCTTAACTCACATATTTATTTGTTATGTGACCCTAGGTAAGTTAATTAACCCACCTCAGTTTTCTCCTCTGTAAAATGGATATAAGAATAGCACCTACTTCCTTGGGTTGGTGTGATATATAGACACATACAAACATGCACATATGCTATTATTTTGCAATCAGTCTACAAAGGCAGAGAGAAGGAAAATTGTAAAAGGCCTTAAATGCTGAACAGAGGAATGCATATTTTAGGTTTGAGGAAATAAGAAGCCATTGATGCTTCTTGTTATGTAGCACAGTGATATGGTTAGACTTTTGGAATATCAATTTGGTGGCTATGTGTAGGAGGAAATGAAAAGTAGAGAAGCTGGTTGAGGGAATCCAAAAACAATACTGTCAAGAGTTGATGAGAGAACAAACTAGAATAGTTGTCTAAGTGGAGAGAAAGAGATGCATGTAAGAGTCAAAGAGGAGGTAGAATTGATAAGACTTGGCACATGATTAGATATGGGTGAAAGGTAATTGAAAACAGAGTCAAGGATGAATTATATGTTGTGAGGTTATATAGAAGAATGGCAGTAAACTTAACAGAAAGAGAGAAGTTAGGGACAGACTTCATGCTCCATTAGTATCTTCATAAAATCAGAACTTAAGGAATCTTCCAAGCACATTAAGTAAATCTCCTATAGGAGGACATAAATAAGAGCCACACAGGATAGAAAAGCATGAGAAGTAGTGATCTGTGTCACTGGTGGGAACATACTATGATGAAATCATGGATCAGAGAATCCATTATAGAACAACAAAAAGTCATTTGTCACCTTAACCATGATAGCTTCAAATATTTTTAAAGTTAATTAAACAGTGAAGTTAAATAAACATGGAGAAATGTGAATCTGCTGATTTCTTTTGTTTTAAGATTAAAAATAACATTCTGATGCAAAGTTACCCTTTATTCTACTTTGATCTTTTGTCATTTATCTTAAGTGGGTTGCTTTAGTAAAAGATTTGTGATTTAATTGGTAAAAGGAACTCAGGATGAGAAAACTCCCTCTACCAGTACAGATCAGCACCATCTAGCAACTTCTAATCTTATAGAGTGGCCCAAGGCATCAAGAGGTTAACAGATTTGACAAGAATTGTAATGCCAACATATATATAAGAAACAAGACTTGAACTGCGTCTTCCTGATTCACAGCCTGCTTATTAGTGACTCTCATATTAAATATTATTTGGCATCTACTTCTTGCCTGTAGGTTTTAAAATGGCCTTTGATTAAAAGCAATAATATCCTGACCTAACCTGAACTTATTTTCAAATATACTATATTATATATGCATAAGAAATGTGGCTTCCCTTGCCTTGATAAGCTGAATAAAATTGGCACACTTTGCCTTTAATCAAAATGTGGCACATCACTTTTAGCCTCAGCATCTTATAAGTACCAAAGATGGCTTATTAGTGGTGAAGACAAAGCACAGCTATTTAAAGCATTTGCCCAATAATGCTTTTAACTTTAATTCTATTATGAAAACTGATGAAAAGTTTATAAACTTTTTTAGTACAGTAACAGAGATTTGACAACTTCAAAGGTTTCCTTTAAACTTTTTCTGTATAATCAACAGTTTGAATCAAAATATTGGATAAGCAAAAATCAATAATAATTTAAATTAGGTGAGTATACAGTTGAAATCTCTTAGTAAACTTTGGTGGACATTATGGACAGATTTGTAATAATCTAACTAATAACACAATTAGGTGGATTCAGAACTAGTTGAGTCGCCAGACCCAAAGAGGTGACATTAATGATTTAATAGCATTTTGGAAGGATTTGGGTGCTGTGGTCCTGGGATCTGTTTTGGCTTTGTGATATTGAACGTTTTTATCAATGACTTGGATAAAGTCATATTTGGCAAGTTTGCAAATGGCCCAAAGCTGGGAGGGATTAAAAGAATCAGGATTCAAAAACTTGTGACAGACTATACAGCAAGAAGCCTAGTCTACAAATAGGAAACCAGGACTATAATTTGTAATTTAACTGGTTCAGGGGGATGGGAGGGAGAGAATAAGAATTTATCATGTACTGACAATGTTCTAGGCACTGTACTAAGTGCTTTACAATTATTATCTTATTTGATCCTTACAAACCTGGAAGGTAGGTGCTATTTTATCCCATTTTACAGTTGAGGAAACTGAGGCAGACGTTATGTGACTTGCCCAAGGTCACATGGCTAGTAAGTGTCTGGGACCCGATTTAATTCAGTTCTTCCTAACTCTAGGACCAGATTTGTTTATCTACTGTGCCTCTCTATAGTATATGTAAGAAAACTCCCTCTACCAATATGGATTGGTGCCTTCTCTGCGTGAGAAAGTTGCCTAAGACACTGAGAGATTAAGTGACTTGTCTGGGGTTAAAGAGCGTGTATATGTCAGAGATGGGACTTCAACATAGATTCAAGGTTTCCTGGCTTCAAGTCTAACTTTCTATCTACTACATCATAATGGTTTTCATAGTTCTAAAAATATATAATTGAATGGAGAGCAATGTGAATTCTAACACTTAGATTCAAAGTCCTGCCTTTGGCTAGTACTAGCTATATTACCATGGAAGAATTTCAGTGCCCTAGAGTAACTCTTTAAGACAGTAAGTTACAGATGAGCTGCTGATGTGCATCAAGGCAGTTTCCATACCAGGAGTTCCCATAGTGATAAAATTACAGGTCTGGATCACCTACTATGGGTTTATTATAGTACAGTACTATTTTTAAATTTTTATTTACAAAGAACAACGTAACAATATTAAAGTTACTCAAAATGACAAAAATACTACATCGGGTTGCTCAAAATTTTCTAAAATAACTGTAACCATTTCATTAGATATGAAAATTTGCATTTGTTTTGATAGTATCTTAACATAACTAGTGCTAGGATTATGCCTTGAAACTTTTATCCTATAAAGAATATTCAGACCAACAATCTCTGGCAAAGTGGTGAAAGTACGACATCTAGTGGATTGAAAGTAACTTACTTTTCTGAGTAAAGGTCCACATCTTTTCAAAAATTCTATCTGAAACTATTAACTTTTAATCAATTTCAAAAAATACTTTTAAAATGAAATTGTACCTTTGTAAATAAATAACAAGAAAACCTAAGTTTATAGTGACCAACCAATAGTCATTACTAGAAATTAAATTCTTCTTTTCCAACATAGTGAAATGCATAACTATTATGCTAATTTTCATTTCGACTAATTTCTGGTAAATGTGATTTTCAGCAGATAAATGAACTAAACTGCTATATATCAGTGTTCCTACAAATAACTAAAAAAACTGATTACCATGTAATTTCTAAAGTTTGTTAACATGCTAACTCAACATACTCTTCTAACACTAGTTAATCTATTCTTTAGAAAAAAAGGTATCAATTTACTTCCAAGCATAACTTGAAAATATGCTAATATATAAAATGCACATTTTAATTACAAAGAATAATTATATAAAGAAATAGATACATGAATATAACAAGACCTTTTATAGCAAGTTTTTTATTCTATGCTACTCAAAGCACTATGAAAGATGATTATTTCATACATGATGATTCTGAATAAAATATCGCTAAAAGACATATGATCAAGGAACAAACTGATTATGTATTATGTGGGAGATAAAATTTGTAAGACCAAGGTCCTACTCCTAAAAAATTGTGTGTGTGTGTGCGTGTGTGTGTACATGTGTATTTAAGAGTATATTAGTTAGGCGGAGCCAAGATGGCGGAGTAGAAACAGCTCTTCCAAGCCTCTCTGCCCCCAGATTCCCCACAAACTATGTAAAAAAGGACTCTGAACAACTTCTGGAGCCCCAGCACCCACAGAACGACACAGAGAAGCTAACCTCCCACTGAGGACAGCCCAGCAGCCCTGCAGGAAGGACCAGTGCAGCGGTTTGGGAGCCGGCAGCGTGCAGAGCGCAGGAGCCGAGCCGAGCCCAGGTCCGCGTGAGCCGAGGTTTTAGCCCCAGGGCGGCAGGGCCAGCAGCCAGCTGGAGGAACCCCAGAACACCAGGAGACTCCAGAATTATCAACATAGACTTGCCTAGGACAAAGTAAGAGGTTAGTGTCCTATGGACTTTGGGACCTGTATTTGGGGAATGCGTCAGCTCCCTCCCCTGGGGGCTAGAAGCCGCTGAGGAGACACGCCATTTTGTAGTTTTCAGAGGCATCTCCCGCTCCCAGCCTACAAATCATGGGGAGATCCAGCGATCAGTCTTGGGGGGTAATCGCTCTTGCTTTAACCTCCCTGGATCTGGATTGTGATCTAGGGTGGAAGTTGTGGGTGGGTTTACAGCTTGCCAGAAACGGAAGTTGCCCCCCACACGTTCGGGACGAAAATTCCTCTAGCTGGCCTTAAAGCCATAGTGTGGCAACAAGCCCAAAAGTCAAGCAATCAAGTGGCAACATGCCAAGGCAAAGGAAACAGAAAAATGCAACCCTAGACTCCTATTTTGGGGGCATAGAGCGGGAAAAGGACTGTGAGGTCAGAAGTCCTGATCCAAAAGCCCCAGGGGAAAACATGAGCGGGTTGCAGGCCATAGAGGACCTTAAGAAGGACTTTAAAAATCAAATAAGAGAAGTGGAGGAAAAATTAGAAAGAGAAATGAGAAGGATGCAGGAAAAGTATGAAATGAGGGTCAACAGCCTGACTGAGGAAAACAACACCTTAAAAAATAGACTAGCTCAAATGGCAAAGGAGGCCCAAAAGGGCATTGAGGAGAAGAATGCCTTAAAAAGTCGAATTTGCCAGATGGCAAAAGAATCTCAAAAGTTCACTGAGGAGATTCATTCCTTCAGAGTTAGACTGGAGCAAATGGAAGCTAGTGACTTTATGAGAAATCAAGATGCTGTTAAGCAGATCCAAACAAATGAAAGATTAGAAGGCAATGTGAAATATCTCATGGGAAAAACCACTGACCTGGAGAACAGATCCAGGAGAGACAATTTAAAAATTATTGGACTACCTGAAAGCCATGATCAAGGAAAGAACTTAGAAATCACCCTTCAAGAAATTCTCAAGGAAAACTGCCCTGATGTTTTAGATCCAGAGGGCAAAATAGAGGTTGAAAGAATCCACGGATCACCTCCTGAAAAAGACCCCAAAAAGAAAACTCCCAGGAATATTATAGCCAGGTTCCAGAATCCCCACATCAAGGAGAAAATACTTCAAGCAGCCAGGAAGAAACAATTTCAATATTGTGGAAACACAATCAGAATAGCCCAGGACCTGGCAGCTTCTACACTGAGGGATTGAAGGGCATGGAACATGATATTCCAGAGGGCAAAAGAACTGGGAATGAACCCAAGGGTCACCTACCCAGCAAAACTGAGTATTTTGTTTCAGGGGAAAATATGGTCATTCAGTGGAATAGAGGACTTTCAGCATTCTTGAGGAAAAAACCAGAGTTGAATAGAAAATTTGACATCCAGACGCAAGAAGTAAGAGATGCCTGAGAAGGTAATCAGGGAAAAGAAATCAAAAGGAACTTATCAAAGTTGAACTATTTACATTCCTATATGGAAAAACAATATCTGTGACTGATGATATCTTTCTCACTATGAAAATAATGGAAGAAGGGGGTGTGGCCATATGAATACATATGTGAATGTGTGTGTATATGGTTACAGTTATATGGATAGAGGGCATAGGTTGAATTTGTTGGGAAGGGAGAATACTCAAGGGATGAAATTATGAGGTGAGAGAGGAAAGTGGCAAGAGGAGATGGGGAGAGACATGGTAGGGTAAACTATCTCATGTAGGGAAGTGGTTGCAAAGGAGGGGGAGAATAAGGAAGGCTAAAAAGGCAAAACCACATTCACATTGAATTTGGTTCAGGTAGAAAATGACATACATACTAAATGGGATATCTCAACCTGCAGCAGGATAGGGGGAAGGGGGATGAGAGGAGAGATGATGGATGGGAGGGCATCCTTGGGGTGAGGGGAGGTTGGAAGTACCCACTATAGAAGAGGGACAGGATCATGTAGGGAATCGACCAGGTGGGGGTGGGATGAGTGGGAGGGAATTATAAGCAGCCTTGTACAATATATCTACTATGATAATGTTTTGCATAGCTAGACATGTACAACATATACTGAATTACTTATCTCCCAAGAAGGAATGGGTGACAAGGGAGGAAGGGAATGGAGCTGAAATTCGAGGTCGTAACATTAAATGTTTCAAATATATACATAAATACTATTATTAATACTCTTTTGCCTATAATTGGGAGATAAGATGTGCAGGCATTGGGACACAAAGATTCACCTTCCTCTAATGGAAAAGTCGATGGGGGTATGGGAGAAGGTATGGGAGAGAGCAGATTGGAGGAAGTGATATCTTGTGGGACTACTATTCTGGGAGGTTGGGTAGGGGAACAATGGGGGGAAAATGATTGTAACTCAAAATCTGGCGGAAATGAATGATGTAAAACAGAAGTTAATAAAGCATTTGTTTAAAAAAAAAAAAAGAGTATATTAGTTAAATATGTCATCCAATCTACCAGCATGCTCTCCTCTGAGTACAAGTATTATCCCTATACAAACTAATTTAATGTCTTATTATTTGTTTTGTGAGATTTTTCCCTTTATTAAATCAATTAACCAAGCATCAATTATTTCCCAACTGTATTTTAAGTTTTCATCACTAACACCTAGCTTCCCCGACTTCCTTCAAGTCTCAGCTAAAATCACATCTTCAAGAAGCCTTTTTCAATTTCCTTTGATGCTACTGCCATCCCTCTGAGATTATATCCAATATACACTGTATCTTATCTGTACACAGTTATTTGCATATTGCCTCATCCATTAGATTGGGAATTCTGAGTGAAGTGACTATTTTTGCCTTTCTTCTTCTGCATATATAGTGCCTGATACAGTATGTGCTTAATAAATAAAATACTTTTATCTTTCTGGTGTAATGCCGAGAAAGTTACTACTACAATGTGAAGTACATAATATTTTTTCATTAAATACTTGTTGAGCACAGTGAATAGAACACCAGCCCTGGAGTTGGGAGGACCTGATTTCAAATCCGGCCTCAGACACTAAACACAAGAAACTAGCTGTGTGACCATGGGCAAGTCACTTAACCCTAATTGCCCTACCTTCCCCTCTCCAAAAATCCAAAAAAAAAAAAAAAAAAGTACTTGTTGAACCATATACCAAAATAAAATCCAAATGGGCACACAATTTAGATATAAAGGCTGACACCATAAGCAAAATAGGGGTGCAAGGAATAGTTTATCTGTCAGATTTATGGAGAATGGAGGAATTTATGACTAAACAAGAGATAAAGAACATTATGAAATACAAAACAGATAATTTTTATTACATTAAATTGAAAGGTTTTTGCACAAACAAAGCCAATGCAACCAAGATTAGGAGGGAAACAGAAAACTGGGAAAGAATATCTACAACAAATGTCTCTGATAAAGGCCTCATTTCTAAAATATAGAGAGAACTGGGTCAAATTTATAAGAATACAAGTTATTTCCCATAAAGGATATGAACAGGCAGTTTTCCAAGGAAGAAATTAAATCTATTTATAGTCGTATGAAAAAATGCTCTAAATCACAACTGATTAGAGAAATGCAAATCAAAACAACTCTGAGGTACCACATAATACCTATCAGATTGGCTAATATGACAAAACAGGAAAATAATAAATGTTAGAGAAGATGTGGGAAAATTGGAACACTAATGCATCATTGGTGGAGTTGTAAACTGATCCAACCATTCTGGAAAGCAATTTGGAACTATGTCCAAAGGGCTATAAAAATGTGCATACCCTTTGATCCAGCAATACCACTTCTAGGGCTGTATCCCAAAGAAATCATAAAAATGGAAAAAGGACCCAAATGGAAAAAAATGTTTATAGAAGCTCTTTTTTTTTTTAAAAGCAATTGGGGTTAAGTAACTTGCTCAAGGTTACACGGCTAGTCATTATTTATGTGTGGGTGCTCATTTTCTGAGGCCAGATTTGATCTCGGGTCATCCCAATTCCGAGGCCAGGGCTCTTACTCACTGCGCCACCTAGCCGCCCCTTTAGGGCAATTGGGGTTAAGTAACTTGCCCAAGGTTACACGGCTAGGTTTTTGTTTGTGTAGATTAAGTGTCTGAGGCCAGCTCCGAACTCAGGTCCTTCTGACTCCAGGGCCAGCGCAGTAGGCTGACTCCATAGGCCGCCCCTATAGCAGCTCTTTTTGTGGTGGCCAAGAGCTGGAAATTGAGGGGATACCCATCAATTGAAGAATGACTGAACAAGCTACGGTATATGACTGCAATGGAATACTATTATGCTATAAGAAATGATGAACAGACAAACTTCAGAAAAGCCAAGAAGGAATTATAGGAACTGATGCTAAGTGAAGTGAGCAGAACCAGGACAATGTTGTACACAGTAACAGCAACAGTGTGTGATGACTGACTTTGATAGTCAGCCTTTCTCAGCAATGCAAGAACCTAAAACAATTCCAAAAGACTCATGATAGAAAATATCATCCACATCCTGAGAAAGAACAGAGTCTGAATACAGAGCAAAGCAGACTATTTTCTTCTTTTTTTGTTTTGTTTTGTTTCTTTCTTATGATTCCTCTCATTCATAGTAATTCTTCTATACAACGTGAATAATATAAAAATATGTTTAATAGGAATGTATATATAGAGGCTATATCAGATGGCATGCTGTCTTGAGGAGGGGTAGGGGAGAAAATTTATATCTTACGGAAATGAATGTTGAAAACTAAAAATAAATAAACTTATTTAAAAAAAAATACTTACTGAAATTAATATTTTTATCTTGAAGTTAATTTTTAAAAGCATAGCATACAATTTCCTTTATCTCCCCTACCCAATCATGAAAAATCATAGTCATTGGCAATTTCTTTATATGTTAAAATGGGAGCATTTACGAATACTTTAGAACTTACCACTGTCTCTACTGTTGAAGGAGAACCTGGACCTTGACTTTGGTTGGTTGGACTGTGCTGTCCCCTCCCAAAATGAACTGAGTCATCAAAATCTGTAATAAATGTAAAATTATTATTGATTCTATTCAGATTATTATAATACTTTGAAAATACATACTCAATTCTTTCCATGAGAAAAGAAATGTTTATAAGTAAATAACAATGACAAAAATGCCATCAAATTTATAGGAACAAATAACTAAGCAGGATGGTTATGTTAGCTAATATGTCAAGAGGAAATGATTAACTAATTTTGTTTACTTCAGGTAGCTGGCAACATATTATTGTGTTTGAGGATTAAATATGACATATGCAAGGAAGATTCAGTCATCTTATTTATTATTCAGTTTATGCAATGACCAAACAACTATACCTATAAATCATAAATGCTAAGAATAGGAAAGCATCCTAGTATATATAAAATATACAAAGAATAAAGGTAAAATATGTATTTTCTTTATGTTCAAAATTAAAGATCAACAGTTGCTAAATTAATCTGAGAAATTTATTCAACTATAGGAATGCTCTTCTTTTGCTTTGCTTTTAAATCATGTAAGAAATTTGGTAAAGTGGCAAGAAAGCAGCAGATTATGATTACCTATACTAAATTACAGATTAAGTCATGCTTTACCTCAAAAACGATGCCAACTCAACCATCTGAATGGTTGGACAATTATTATCATAATATATCAAACACAAAATAACATTCCACAGAGACCATACCATGTATCTTAAGTGAACATGAAAACTAAAGGCACAGAGCAGGCTATTTAATGAAAAGGCTTCCTAATCTCCTTTATAAAAGATTACTTTGTGTAACAGAATACAATTAAATTAATCTTTCATTTTAGCACAAGCTTTTCTTCTTCTCCCACCTCCCTTTATGGCCCTCATCTAAGCTTTTTCCAAAAGCTCTAAGAAAAGAAATTTCCTTAAATTAATATCATAATAAAAATAAAAGATTAGGAGTCAGAGAATCTCATTTATGATCTGGCTCCACTATTTACTACCTGTGTGACCTTAGGTAAGTCACTTGACTTCTGAGTCTAAACTTTTTCATATGTAAAGTGCCTGAAAATCAAATGAGATAATATGTAGAAAAACATTCTGTAAACTGCAAAGTATAATATAAATATATCACTGAATTGACATTTAAATTGTTTTTCTGAAGCAACTGATAGTCAATATAGTTGTAAAACCAATTTTTACATCTTTTGTGCTTCATCAAAATATTATGCAATAGAGTAGGTGCTTAGTAGTCAGTTTCTCCTGCTTGCTTTGTGCTGTGTACATCAACCATCTCAGAATGTGAGCTGGCAATATGACCTTTCTTTAAATAGCTTTTATATAGAAGCCTGTTAAAAGACTGTATGCACATAAGTAAGCAGTAACTATGAGCTGTTTAGATAAGAATACATACAAGCAATACTTAAGTTTTGCATCACAAACTGTTAGAATGAATACATCAAATATAGAAAAAACAGAATCACCACATTTAAGAGGCAGAAGGTATCTCCAAGGCTAAATCTAATTTGTACCTGACAGAGAATCTCCTCTTCACTGTTCCCCCCAAAGATTTACTTTTTGCTAAAGACCTATAATGAAGGGGAACCCACAACTTCCCAAGACTGCCCCATTCCATTTTTGCAAAGCTCTAGTTGCCAGATAAATTTTCCCAGCATCAAACCAAAATCTGCCTCTCTGGAAATACTACTCATTATTACTAATTTTGCCCTCTGGAGTCAAGTAGAAGAAGTCTGTTCACTTTCTGGAATGATACTCCTTTGAAAATTCAAAAGTAGCTTCCAAATTTCTGGTGCTTTAAGCTAAATATATCAAGTTCCTTCAACCTATGACACATTCCCTTAACATACCAGTCTAGTACAATGTCAAAAAAGGAAAATGAGTTTAATCTTCATATGACCATTAATTCTCTGTGAAAATCACTGATTCCTTGGAACCAAAGGATTTGATTTCAAATATTAATTTTGCTGCTTACTATATGTATAACAGAAGAATCATTTATATATCCTAGAGAATTTTCTATCCCTTCTGGGCTGTTTTGCCTTGTAGAACTTTAGTCTCTATGATTCTACTTTTTCTATGAACCTTCAGAAATCTGATCTCCCAATTAGACTATGATCAGCTTTCCATTCATTCTTAACCACAAATTCTAAAGTGGAGTCATTTCCCTTCTCCCCTAAAGTTCCCATCCTTCCCAGATCAACAACTAGTTGCTGTTTGTTGGTCAGAATTAAACCCATGAATAGTTTCCCTCATTGCTTCTTTCACCTTTTGGAGGATAAAATTATTATTAAGAGAAGCCAAAAAAAATGATTAGTTGCTTTCTTTCTGGCAGAGTAAGAGAACACCGATAACTGAAGTTCCCCCATATACTATACTATGTTGTGTCTCTGTCTCAGGCATATGATACGTTTTGGAACC
Organism: Gymnobelideus leadbeateri; assembly: GCA_011680675.1. Taxonomy (NCBI): domain Eukaryota; kingdom Metazoa; phylum Chordata; class Mammalia; order Diprotodontia; family Petauridae; genus Gymnobelideus; species Gymnobelideus leadbeateri. Next base: position 240,739 of record WOXC01012066.1, on the reverse strand, counting down.
TCCTGATCTATTCCTTGTTCAAGTGGCTTGTAATACATCCTATACGACAACATTGTTTGTTTCTCCTTCTGATCTTTATCCAAAAGTTCTCTACCTGTCTCTTCCCACTGAATCCTTCATTTCCTTATATCAGTATAGCTTTTTCACAAATAATGTTACTTACTCCACTTATCCTTTCTCTATTCTGGGTTTTTTTTTTAAACAATATACACCTTTTCAGAATCCTATGGATCCTATCCAAGTCTCAGTGATACCTGGAAGGTTAAATTTGCCTTACTGAATCAGAATTTATAGTTTGCCTCACTTGTTATGCATACACATTAAACTCATGGGAGTTAATGAGATCCATTTTGTGTACAGACACTTAAAAGCCAAGAGTTTTAATCCTAGCACATTCCATGAACTTTCTGCTAAAAAATATCACCTATACAACTAAAGTCTTCAATTTCATGTCCATGACTTAATAACTTTTAGAAATGCTCTCAGAAGTGATTAGAGGTCATTATATTTGATAAGTCCTGAAAGGGTCCTAAGCAAATTTCAGGTAACTCTCCTCTGGAAAGACAATAGATTTCCCTGTTATTAGAGAATAAATATTTCCTCATTATTCTTCGGCAGGGACTCAACAATGATTACTACTCATTTTTTCCTTTGATCCTTATTGGATTGGTCTCCTTCTCAGCACCAGCTATAGAACCATATCATAACTCCTTTGAGCACAAGCAGCTACTTTGACCCTGAAAAGTGTCAAACTCTTCATATTATAAGCCTTATACTTACTACTTTGCTGCAAGTGCTCAGTTGTCCTCCCCTTTCTCTCATGTCCTATTCTTCTACCCTTTTAACTTCCTAATTTAGGTGCCCTAAAGCTCTGCCAAAGGCTGCCTTCTTTTCTTGATAGATACCCTCTTTCTCAGTAATCTCATCACCTCCCATGGATTTGATTAGGAATCCCAGATCTATACATCCAGTCCTAGTCTCTCTCCAAATGAACACTGCCAACTGCTCACATATTCCAAATGAATATCTCCAAAGTACCTCAATTTCAAGATGTCCAAAACAGAAATCACTACCTTTTCTCTTGAACCCACCCCTCTTTCTAGCTTCCTTATTTCCTTATTCAGCATCCTTCCAAGTCATCCAGGAACCTCAAAGTCATTCCTGACTATGTCCACTGTCTTATTCTACCATGCACAACTAATTGCTAAGTCTCGTCAATTCTACTTCCACATATCTGAAATCTGCCCTTACTTCTCTATACTCTATATTATATTTATCTGGCACATGTGGTCATCTTCCCCCTCCAAATAGAACGACTCTTCCTTCAGGCTAAGGACAGGACCTCATACTTGTTAAATGAACGGATGACATAGATCAGGCTTTCCTTCTACCTTTTTAGATTCTCTTTCTTCTTTGGTTTAATTTCAAACTTTTTTTTAAGGGATACTTTATTTATTTATTTTTTTGGAGGGCAACTGGGGTTAAATAACTTGCCTAAGGTCATACGGCTAGGTTTTTGTTTGTGTGTGATAAGTGTCTGAGGCTGGATCTGAACTCAGGTCCTTCTGACTCCAGGGCTAGCGCTCTATTCACTGCACCACCTAGCCGCCCCGATCCTTTATTTTTTAATGATAACCTAGGTTGATTAAAATTCCCTGATATCTTTCATCTTTGTTTCTGGGAAGGCAACTATTCTGTACTCTGGGATTGTGTACATTAGTTTTTCAGATGTGCTAGAAGCCAGATCTTCAGCCCTAATTTGTTACTTTTGCAGATTTCGTGGCTAAGAAGTGCTGAAATGCTATGGCAAATAACACAGGAATAATAGCTAGTTGGGAGCTGAACTTATTAACTGCATGGAAGCACTAGAACTATAACTTTTCTAAGTAAGGTTAAATACTTAGAGTTATAATATACTTTATACTGAATCACTGTTTCTTCAGAAGGGAACAAAAATAAATGAAAATGCTACAAAATAAGTTTTACAGATCTACCACTTAAAAAAAATTATATGAACACAGAAAACCTGTTCACTACAGAAACTTGCAAAATCTATTAACAGAAAAAGGCTTTGCAGCATTAAAATCTTGACTTAAGAGACCCAGAGACTTCATTTAGCTACAAAATAGTAATGTCTATTCTTGAAGCTTTTTTCTAGCATATTAATAATTTATACTTTTTTAAAAAAGCAATTGGGGTTAAGTAACTTGCTCAAGGTTACATGGCCAGTCATTATTTATGTGTGGGTGCTCATTTTCTGAGGCGAGGATGGATCCTGGGTCATCCTGACTCCGGGGCTGGCGCTCTTACTGTGCCACCTAGCCGCCCCCATTTATACTTTTCTTAAAGTATGAAAAGTAGAATATAACTTAAAACAATGTTTAGTTATTCCTAAAAACTCATTCTCTTTTCAATTATTTATAATGAGATGCTCTTAAAAATTTGCACTTAGAGGCACCCTCCATGTTATTCAAAAAATGGTACATTTCACAAAGTTCTTTACTCCAACAATCATAATTTTTTCAGAACTTTCTGAGGTGTCATTTATTTTCTTGTTCAAAAAATATGCAAAAAAATTAATTTATTCTTTGTTATAAATTTAAAGACAGCTTTCAAATTTAGGGAGATGAATTTTATTCAACAGCTGAGAACAATATTCAAAAAGAAGTTTATATGTTAATTAAAAGTACTCATGAACAGGATAGAAACCATTCTTATGAAAGGCAAGAAATATATTTACTTTAACTTCAGGCAAAGAGATATATGGACGTACCTTCTGACATGTCAATATCATGGCTAAGATCGCTCTGGTTTTAAGACTTTCAATATGCTTAAGTATAATAAAACCAAATGCTTTTAGGATGTATTGTTAAAAATAACAATCCCAAGGAGGATGAGTTATTGGCTTAATGCCATCCCATTAAAACTGAATAAAGGATTCTTACCATTTATATTCTTTCTTGCTGTGATGTTGTTAGCTGCATAACAATTCAAGTCAAACATATATCGCCCCAGGTAACAAAGTTTCACCATTTGATTCATATGTTCATAAAAGTTGCTGTGATATAAAAGGGCTTGGAGGGCAGGTTTACCTATCAGAGATAGGCCATACTCCACATCATGTACAGAGGGACCCTAAGGGAATAGATCAGAATAAATTATTTCCCACCAATAAGATATTCTATTCATATAATAAGAATGAATGCATATTTCAATAAATCTACAAACTCCTCAAATTATAAAAAGAAATCAGAGAAATTATTTGGGATAACACTATAACTCATCTATTAACCTTGGGCTAATCATTTAACTTTTCATATAACTAATCTGCCTCACCGTAAAATGCTATGGCATCTTAGCTGCCTGAAGGCAGAGGGCTGTTGAGAGGAATTCCAGTCTTAATATCTCTATTAAAATTCTATGTTCTAGAATAAGTCCAACAGGTAGCATTTACATTTTTACAAATGGGTGAAGTTATCTGATCTATAGGTACACATCTAATGCATGAATTTCTTTTCAGCTCGCAATATTCATAAAATAACTAACTTTAATAAATACTAAAACCTTTGAAAATGTACAATGTTCTGAAAGTCAAGATAGATTCTAAATACATATGATTAACCTATTAATTTTAACTGTATCATTAACCTGGGCTTAATACTAAGTAATATAAATGTCCAGATTAAGACCTATCAATTACTGATTTAAGTTAGTATGGTATATTTGGTAGAGTATTAAACCCAGAGTCATAAAGACTTTGATTAAAATTCTTTCTCATGGTAAGAGCGCCGGCCTTGGAGTTGGGATGACCCGGGATCGAATCCGACCTCAGAAAATGAGCACCCACACATAAATAATGACTAGCCGTGTAACCTTGATCAAGTTACTTAACCTCAATTGCTTATAAAAAAAAAAAATTCTTTCTCAGGTACTGTGTTACACTGGGCAAGACTCTTCATCTCTCAGTCTCAGTTTCCTTATCTACAAAATGATTATAGTAATAGCATCTACTTCACAGGGTGGCTATGAGAATCAAAAAAAGATGATGAATACAAAAGTACTTTGCAAACCCTGAAAATATTGCATAACTGTGACTTATCATTATTATTAAGATGATCATCATATAATACCAATCTCTGAATACTGATAATATGTGTCTTCTAGAGACAAGATAAATCTCACCATATAATCCTATCTGTTCATTTTTTGCTTCTCTTTATTTACTAATACTTACTATTCCCCCCATTATCACCTAATGACAAACGTCAAGAAAAATCACTAGCAAGCATATACAGTTGATAAAAGCCCATAAATAAATCTTGGGTTTGAGTATATTAATTTCCAGCTTAGGGAAAATTCATATACTGAACATATCCGCAATTGCACAATGGACCTTAATAATTAATAAACAAAAGGATATAAATGGTAATGGTGGAGTTGGAAGGGATTTCAGAGAGTTGTCTAATCCAATCACACATGAACATAAATAAAAATAATCCACACAACATATGCAAAAAGTGGTCATTCAGCCTTTGCTTAAAGGCTTTCAGTACAGGGAAACCCATCTCAAAAAACAGCCCTTTCCACTTTTGGCTCACAATAATTTTTAGAAATTTTCTTCCTAACATCATGCCAAAATCTGGCTCTTTCGAGGTTCTATTAATAATTTCTACTTTTGCCCTCTGGGATCAAGTAGAACAAGTCTAACTAAACTCTCTTTCATAACACAGCTTTAAAATACTTATAGATGCTATTATGTAGGCAGGTCATGTGGTATGGTAGAAAGTAGATTTTGAAGTCAGAGCTCTGATTCAAATATGAACTCTTCCACTTACTAACAAGTTGTATGACCTTGAACAACACTCTAGATCTCAATTCCTCATCTACAAAATGAGAAAATAAGATGAGATGACCTATCAGGTCCTTCCTAGCTCTAAATCTGACGTAGCAAGGTATCTCAGTGTATAGAGTGCTGGGCCTAGAGTCAGGAAGACTTGAGTTCAAGTTCAGCCTCAGATTCTTCCTAGCTGTGTCACCCTGGGCAACTCACTTAACCTCTGTTTGTCTTAATCCACTGAAGAAGGAAATGGCAAACCATTCCAGTATCTTTAAGAAGAAAACCCCATGGATGGTATGGTCCACAGGTTCATGAAGAGTCACACACAACTGAACAACAGCTCTAAATCAATGCTCCCTATGCGCCTCTTAAATCATCCTTACTTTCTTCAAGTGACCTTCATATGGCAAGATCTCATAGTCCTTTATTATCAGCTAAATCAAGTGTTCTTAACTATTTTTTTAATGTCATGCACCACTTTGCCAGGTTGATAAAACCCTACTTAGAATAATTTTTAAACGATTAAAATAAAATACAATGGATTGTAAAAGGAAAACAATTATGTTTAAAAAAACTTATCAAAATATAAAACACACACACACACACACACACACACACACACAATATTTCACAAAGCCCAGGTTAAGCACTCAATCTAGATGCTCTCTAGTTTATCAAGGAACTTCGTCAAATGTGGCAGCTGAATACTTCAGGTGTCTTCTGACCAGGGCAGAGTACAATGAAACTATCTCTTCCTTATTCCTTGATATTATGTTTCTATTTGTGCAGCAAAAGAACACATTAGTTAGTTTGTCTACCATATTATAGTGGTTACTCAAATTGTGCTCAGTCAACTAAAACCTCATGTGTTTTTTTTTTTTTGCAAATGAACTGCTCTACCCACATCCCTCCCAGCTTGAACATAAACAAAATATGTGACCCCATAAGAAAGGGAGCCACTACTTTGTCTGTGGAGGTGCAAAATAGCCCTGGATGGGAAACGGATAAGATCTGCAGTTTCTATATAAGAGAGGTTAGTATCTCACACTCTATGCAAAGCAGCTGCTGTTGTAGCTGCAACAACTGCTTCATAGATTTCCTTCTTCAAAAAGTGTAAGATAAAATGCTCAGAGCAAGAAAAAAAAAAATCATGTGATTGAGTCTCAATGGTAAAGAGACAAAAAGGAGCCATGTCTTTTGTGGAGAGTGTGCAGCCCGGGAGTGGGGAACCTGCAGCCTCGAGACCACATGTAGCCCTAGGTCCTCAAGCGCGACCTGTTACTGAATCTAAACTTACAGAACAACCCTTAATAAAAGGATTTGTTCTGTAAAACATGGGCTCAGTCAAAAGGCCACACTCAAGGACCTAGAAGAACACATGTGGCCTTGAGGCCACAGGCTCCCCACCCCTGGTATAGCATATAATTCTTTAATGCACTAAAACTTTTAACAAAATTTAACTGTTTTAATAAATTCATTATGTATGCTATTGGTAATAAACGATAAAAAGATTTATAGTACTTATTTATAATTTTTTTGGTTTTCTTTATATATGCACAATATCTGTGACTTTCCCCAGTACACTGCAAATCTTTACAAATTTAGTTACTATGACCAACCCATGAATAACAAAAAACTCAAATGTGAAACCTACAAATGTTGAGGGATGGCTATCAATTAGTACAATAATTAGAAAATATTCTGAGAAATTCAGTTTCCTGATTGCTCTTTCAGGCCCTCTATCAAATACAAGGTGAGATCTTAGGGAATAAAAAAATCAAAATAAGTTATATTAAGAAGGAACAAAAAAATTTATAACCAAAAAATAGTAATCAAATTTTAGAATTTGATTTTGTGTGGGTTTAATTCATATTGATAATTAAAAACATTTGAGACTCAGAAAATAACACTGAGGAAAATGTAGAATTAAAACGCTCATCATTTCATCAACTACTACTACCACAACATTTTTTCCAATTTCATTTTTACTAGAAAACAAATCTAGATAATGAAAACACATGTATGATTATCCTAAAGTAAAAGATTCAATCAATTACATTATCTCTATATAGATTATCAAAAAGAATGTCTCTCTTTTAACTAACACACTTCTACAACATCTCTCCATAATAATATGCTTGGAGAATATCATCTAGTTTCCCACCTCCATATATTTTACTTATTTCATTAAATAATTCTCAATATAAAAAAGTCTTTAATATTAATTTTTTTTAATTGTGAGTTCCAAATTTTCTCTCCCTTCCACTCCTCTCCCCTCCATGAAAAGGTAAGAAATTGAACTCAGACAAAACATATTTCCATATCAGCCACATTGAAAAAGAAAGCACATTACATACACAAAAAAAGAAAAAGTAAAAAAAAAGTATACTTCGACTTGCCTTCAGACCCCATCAGTTCTTAATCCAGAAGTGGATGGTATTTTTCAATATAAATCCTTTGGAAATGTCTTGGATCATTGTTTTAATCTATCGAAGTCTTTTGATCATCCTTACAATAATTGTTGAGGACCATGGCCAGTGGGGTTCTGACCCTGATGGCTGAATAAGCCCTCTCAGCATAAGACCCTACTAAACAGGTCTGGATCAGTTCCCCATCGCCCAGGAAGGCTCACAGGCATGGGCTTCACATTCCTGTGAGAAGCATGGTACATGCTCCCAGACTGGGAACAAGGACGCTTGCAATGTTCTCAGGGGAAACTAGTATAATGTAGCAACATAGGATTTACTAGAAGCCTTGGGACCACTCCATCCTGTTCTAGGGAGGTTTGGAACGTCCTGCCTGGTACTCGCACCCTGATAACAAGGATAGAGTACAGCGCTGTCATGTATGAGGTGAATGGGAACTAGGGCAATGAGGTAATCCCAAAGACAGTGGCTTATGATGACATTGCAGTTTTATACTATATATACTGGACTCTTAAACTGAATAAAATTGACTCTGTTTTCCACCATGCTGGAGTCTCGTCTCATTTATGATTGTCAACCATAAGTAATCTTTAATCTATATTTTCACCTAACTTTTCCTTCTAAGCTCTGCAGCTGGCCAGCAGGGCTCCTCTCTACCACTATCTTGGACTCTGCCACAGAAGGGCAGAGGTCCCTGGGTGGGCTTGGCTCCCCACAACTAATAAAACTTGGTTTTTTTGCTTCATATGAAAGAAAGTATAAATGAAAGAATTCTGTTTAGCATACGCTCAAAAGTCCCTATTTAATTATGAGTCAATCTAAAATTAACAAAGGTTTTGCCATTTTGCTACATTCATGTACAGTACTTGTGCAAAAACAAATGTACTTACTAAATTTTAAATGTCTTTGAAAATGTTAACTGGAGGGGGAGGTGAGAGCATTAAGTATTATGTAAATTAGTATTTGAGTTTTAAGTCATTAAGATAACAGGGTCTCATTCTCCACAAGATGAGAAAACTGTTTAGTGTAAAGGCAACTTTGTGTACAATTTTATCTATATATGGTAAGTTAAAAAACAAGTCAGTGCTTGAGCCAAGTTTTTACACAAGATCTCAGATCTTCATATCGTGCTGATTCCTGCCTATAGTTTTACAGCCTCCCCAAAACTTCAAAAATCTACCTAACAAGTAATTATTGAATCAGAAATTTTTATTTACAAAATTTAAAAAGTTAACAAAAAATCTAAGTGTTTATCAAATGCTTACTAATACAGAATCATGGAAATTACCATACTGAATAAGTATCAGAGTCCATCCAACATAGTATATTTTATTGCCAAAAGAAGCTGTGAAGAATTGCCAGGGCAAGGCCTGATTATATTACCTGCCATTGATCTTAAAGGTTAAATATATATGATTTCCATACTCATGATTCATGGCAAAAGGAATTGTTAAGAGTCAAAATAATATTATTTTATGACTTATTACTTTTGATAATGATATATTTTATGATATGATAATTAGGATTTATAAACAATAAAAGAGAGAATATTGGAAAAAGTGTATTTATGGGAAATATGACATAAAAAATATGGGATTTAAGATATATAAGAAACTTTTTAAATTTTAATAAAAATAATGCCTAGGTCATAAAATATAAATGGGCAAAGAATATAGGCAATTTTCAAAAGAAGTTAACACAAATTGCCAATTACTTTTTTAAAAAGATCAATCATTATTCAATAATCAATAAATATTTATTATAATCCAAAAGATGCAAACAACTTTAAGGTACTACCTCACATGTAACAAGCTTGCAAAAATAATCAGAAGCAAAGAAATTCAATTTGGTTATGGCTAGAGAAAAGTAGCAAACTCATTAACTATGAAGATATTGTTTGCAATCTGGTAGTATTCAACAGATTAAAAAACAATTATATTCTTTTACCCAATCATTCCATAGCTGAGAATATTCTCTGAGCCTTGTCAAAAAGAAATGCAACAATATGCTGAAAGATTTTTATAACAGTATTATTTGCTATTGTTGTTCATTTGTTTCAGTTATGATGTTCTTCTCTTCAAGAGCCCATTTGTGGTTTTCCATTTCTTTATCCAGTTCATTTTACAGATGCTGAAACTAAGGCAAATAGGATTAAGTTTCTTGCCCAAGGTCACACAGTCAGTAAATGTATGAGGCTGGATTTAAACTCAGGTCTTCCTGACTCTAGGCCTGGCACTCTATCCATTGTGCCCCAATTACAAAAAACTGGAAGTCACCTAATTGTGCCGCAATAGGTGAATATTAAATAAATTTTGATATACTAATGTAATATGATCCTGTAATGCAATCAACATGGATATACACGAGGACTATAAATGTAGAAAGACATTATTAGGATTTCTATACCACTTTAATATTTGCAAAAAGCTTTATAAATATTAGCTCCTTTGACCTTAAAGAAGTACTCTCAAAATACTCACATGGATCAGGGATCTCATCAATTTATAAGATACCTCAAAGGCAGATCATAATGTCTGTCTATCTTGTGCAATTTGTAACCTTGTTTTCTCATAAAATTGCTATTGGAGGTCCATCCATTGATGCTTACCCTGATCTCTCCTGACACCCTAGGGGTTCCAATGAAGTCCTCTGGGGACTTAGTCCTGCCCTCATGATGCAATCAGTTCATTCTCTCTCTACAATGATTCTTCCATAACATCTTTTACTTTTGTTCTTCAGAGTTTCTCATTGCTTCCATTATAGTCTAACAACATTTAGCATTACCCTGTACATAACATGCATTTCAAACTTTGGACACTGTTATAGTCAATGTCTTATTGCCATCCATACAGTAATATCAGCAGAACATCAATATTAAAAAGATGAGTCATTGCTCTGATGAGAATCCTGGAGTCAATTAAAAAAAAAAAAAACTTTGTAATTTCCCAAAGATAGTTCAGCTCATTTCCCTTATTTTCAACAGTTAGTCCAACTCGTCCATGTGTACCTTTTGCTTCAGATATTAATACTAACACAGAAGCAATATAGGCTTTCAATTTAAATGCAATCTATAATTTGGGCAAGAAACATTCTTTATCTCATTGGTCTTTATTGTTCTGGTGATCAGCTAAACTCCAAGTAATTACAGACCTTTTCAAGGAGGCTCTGCAATTTTCCAGGACTTGATGCGATCTGCACAATATTATTTACAAAACAGGAACACCCAGAGGTTCTCACCATTCACAAGGAATCCTTCTTCAACCTGGCCTTTGCACCTCACAAAGGTTAATATTATAGAACAGCATACCCTCTCTATTATGCCTCTCCTGACATTTGTGGTAAGAGAGGCAATGAACAGCGTTACTTCTGTCATTATATCTTTAAAGGAATCTTGAATGATTTTAATACATAGATAGATGGGAATCACTGCGGTACTAACAACCGCTGTTTTATGAAGACTTAGTTGGTCCTTGAGGGGAAAGGGAGGCCACTTAGCTTTCTTCCTGCCCCCAGCACATTGGAGAACTGGGATCAGAGGTTTAATCCAAAGTTTTGCCATTCACTGTCCTGCAGGGACACTCTTCTGATCTACTAGTACTATTTGTAAATCACTGAAGTGCAGAGAAGCAATGTTTTAATTGATCTTAATTAGGCTCTGTATATTTTTAAATTATTACCAGTAAAGTTATTTTATTGCATTTTATGGTAGAGAAGTATCTCATCACTTTCTAAACTTAAGTCTGAATCACTCAATTGGCTAGAATTACACCCAACCCAGAATTTTTGGTATGGTTGGCAACGATTGTTTATAATGTCATCACGATCAATTAATTCTTTTCTTTTTTTTTTCAAGCTAACCATGTTTAGGCAACATATTTTATTCATAAAAGGTACAGAATCCCCCTGATTTTAAATTATTGATTTTAAGCAGTCACATTGACAGGATTGAGGTGACAGGTGTAATTAAAACAGCATAATTCTCTTGACTTGAAATAGATTCTTTCATATTGGAAAATGGATGCTAAATTCATGGATTTTCAAAGTGAGGAAAGTTTTTAACTAAGAAGGCATGATTAACCACAATCCACAATATTATGTCACAACCAAAGTTACAGATCTGAGAAAGAATAAACATGGTTAGCACGGAATGCTTTAAGTTGATGGAAAGTAGCGGGTGTATATATATATATATATATATATATATATATATATATATATATATTTTTTTTTTTTTTAAACAAATGCTTTATTAACTTCTGGTTTACATCATTCATTTCCACCAGATTTTGAGTTACAATTTTCCCCCCATTTTCCCTACCCACCACCCCAGAATAGCAGTCCCACTAAATATCCACTTATCCAATCTGCTCTCTCCCATATCTTCTCCCATACCCCCTTCAACTTTGCCATTAGGGCAAGGTGAATCTCTGAGCCCCAATGCCTGGACATCTTATGAAACATTTAATTTTAAAACTTTGATTTTCAGATCCATTCCCTTCCTCCCTTGTCACCCATTCCCTCTGAGAAGATAAGCAATTCTGTATGTGTTGTACATGTATAGCTATGCAAAACATTACCATAGTAGATATATTGTAAAAGACAGCTTATATTTCCCTCCCACCCATCTTACTTCCCACCTGGTCCATTCCCTACCTTGATCCTGTCCCTCTTCAAAAGTGGGTACTTCCAACCTCCCCTCCCCCCAGAATGCCCTCCCCTCCATCGCCGCCCCCTTTCATCCCCCTTTCCCCTACTCTCCTGGAGGGTGAGACATCCCATTTAGTATGTATGTGATTCTCTCTTTGAGCCAACTTGAATGAGAACATGGTTTTGCCCCTTTGCCTTCCTGTTCTTCCCCTCCCCTGCAACTACTTCCCCTTGCCTCTTCCACATGACACAGTCCACCCTACCCTGTCTCTCCCCATCTCCTCCTGCCACCCTCCTCTCTCACCTCTCAGCTCCACCCCTTAAGTATCATCCCTTCCCATCAAATTCAACCTGTGCCCTCTAGTCATGTATACCTGTAAATATATGCCCATATATTCTTCTTCAATTATTTTCATAATGAGAAAGGTTTCATCAGACAGTTATTGTTCTTCCATGTAGAAATGTAAATAGTTCAACTTTGATAAGTTCCTTTTGATTTCTTTTCCTTGATTACCTTCTCAAGCATCTCTTGCTTCTTGTGTCTGAATGTCAAATTTTCTATTCAACTCTGGTTTTTCCCTCATGAATGCTTGAAAGTCCTCTATTCCACTGAATGACCATATTTCCCCCTGAAACAAAATACTCAGTTATGCTGGGTAGGTGACCCTTGGCTTCAATCCCAGCTCTTTTGCCCTCTGGAATATCATATTCCATGCCCTTCAATCCCTCAGTGTAGAAGCTGCCAGGTCCTGGGATATTCTGATTGTGTTTCCACAATATTGAAATTGTTTCTTCCTGGTTGCTTGTAGTATTTTCTCCTTGATCTGGGAGTTCTGGAACCTGGCTATAATATTCCTAAGAGTTTTCTTTTGGGGATCTTTTTCAGGAGGCAATTGGTGGATTCTTTCCACCTCTATTTGCCCCTCTCGGTCTAAAACATCAGGGCAATATTCCTTGAGAATTTCTTTAAGGATGATTTCTAAGTTCTTTCTTTGATCATGGTAGTCCAATAATTTTTAAATTATCTCTCCTGGATCTATTTTCCAGGTCAGTGGTTTTTCCCATGAGATATTTCACATTGCCTTCTATTCTTTCATTTTTTGGATCTGTTTAACAGCATCTTGATTTCTTATAAAGTCACTAGCTTCCATTTGCTCCAGTCTAACTCTGAAGGAATGAATCTCCTCAGTGAGCTTTTGAGACTCTTTTTCCATCTGGCAAATTCGGCTTTTTAAGGCATTCTTCTCCTCATTGCCTTTCTGAGCCTCTTTTGCCATTTGAGTTAGTCTATTTTTTAAGGTGTTATTTTCCTCAGTCAGGCTGTTGACTGTCATTTCATACTTTTCTTGCATCTTTTTCATTTCTCTTCCCAAATTTTCCCCCACTTCTCTTATCTGCTTCTTAAGGTCCTCTGTGGCCTGTAACCCGCTCGTATTTTCATTTGGGGCTTTTGGTACAGGAGTTCTGAACTCACAGTCCTCTTCCTGTTCCATTATTCGATCCTCTTTGCCCCCAAAATAGGAGTCTAATGTTGATTTTTTCTGTTTATTTTGTTTCTTTTGCCTAGGCATGTTGCCACTTAATTACTTGATTTTGGGGCTTATTGCCACAGTAGGACTCTGCCACCAGACAGGAGAGCTTCCGTCCCAAATGTGTGTCTTCACAACTTCCGCAGGTTGGGTGGCATCTGTAAAGCCTCCACCTACTCTGGCAAATTGGATACCCACCCCAAACTTCCCCCCCAGACCACAATCCAGAACCAGGCAGTTTAAAGCAAGAGCAATTAACCCCCACACTGATTGCTGGATCTCCCTACAGTTCGCAGACCAGGAGCTAGAGCTGCCAGTGACGCCGCAAAATGGCTTCTGCAAAATGGCTTCTGTGCCGTGTTTCTTCAGCAGCTTTTCGCCCCCAGGGGAGGAAGCCAACACGTTCCCCAAATACTGGTCCCAAAGTCCATAGGGCACTAACCTCTCACTTTGTCCTAGGCATATCTGTGCTGATAATTCTGGAATCGCCACAGCTGCTGGTGTTCTGTGGTCCCTCCAGCCGGCTGCTGGCCCAGCCGCCCTAGGGCTAAAACCGTGGCTCACGTGGGCCTGGGCTCAGCTCCCAGAGCACTGCACTGTCAGTTCCCAGCGCTGTGCTGCCTGCTCTCAGAGTGTTGTGCTGGCTGCTCCCTGCAGGGCTGCTGGGCTGTCCTCAACAGGAGGTTAGCTCTCTATGTTGTTCTGTGGGTGCTGGGGCTCCAGAAGTTGTTCAGATTCCCCTTTTACATTGTTTGGAAGCTGTGTGAGGCAGAGCACTTTGGAAGTGCTGTTTCTACTCCACCATCTTGGCTCCCAAGTCGATCACTTAATTCTTAAAAGTGATTAAAATGTGCTTGTTGGTAAAAGGGAGGCAAGGAAGAGGGCCTTGGGGTGATTGGATGGACAGATAAAGAACACTGGTATATCCTGTTAATAGAGGTATATAAGGAGCTCTTTCAGTTAGCTAGAGGGAACTTTGCCTAAGCCCCTTCCCCAACCTGGATGAGAAATTAGTAAAATGACTGTAAAGAAAGCTTAAAAAGGAAAGCAGATATATAGCAAAATATCCCTTGGGTCTTACTGATGTTTTTTGAAAAGTCAGGATGAGGAAAATCAAGATAAATTATCCTTGCATAGTCAGCAATCTGAAGAAGAATGAAGAAGCTTTTGGTCTTTAAGGATCTTGCCTCAATGGCAGAGGAGTAACATAAATCTAGTTATAGTATGTGGGGGAAAAGGACAATAATAACAGAGACAGCCAGGTGGCATACTGAATAGTGTATAAGACATGACTCCAAATCTGGCCTCAGAAACCTTCCTGAATTCTAATCTGGTCTCAGACATTTACTAGCTGTGTGACCCTGGCCAAGTCACTTAACCTTGATTGCTTCAAGTTTCATCATCTGTAAAATGAGATGGAGAAGAAAATAGCAAACTACTTCAGTATCTTTGCCAAGAAAACCCCGAATGGGGTCATTAAGAGTTACATATGAATGAAAAACAACATAAAACATATTAGATGTTCCAAAAGTCTTAGGGTAGTTTTTGGCTTCAAAAGCTTAAAACTGCACTAAGACTTTTGAGGTACCCTATATTATTCTGTCTGTCCACCTATAAACTATATTCTCCCTATTCCCATTTGGCTTGTCTAAAACTTGTCTTTTTATTTTTTGGTGAGGGGGGAGGGTTGTCTTTTTATTTTTTTTTAAATAAGTATGGCCTATATTCAGATCAACATGGTATATAATTATTTTCTAAATTAGTTTTATTACTAAGTAACATATGCAGATAACAAAGTGTTAATTAATAAAAATAGGTTAAATAAAAGTAGTAGTAATGATAATAATAATAATAGCTAACATTTATATACCACTTTAAGATTTGTAAAGTACTTTACAAATATTAATTCATTTTATCCTGACAACTATCATGGGGAGTATGATATTATCATCTCCATTTTATAAATGAGGAAAAAAAGGCAGACAACAGTTAAGTGACTTGCCCAGGGTCATACAACTACTACGTGTCTGAGGTGACATCCTCAAGTAAAGCTAGGTGGCACGGTGGATGGTGTTAGGTCTGGAGTCAGGAAGACTTGAATTCAAACCTGGCCTCGGACACTTTCTAGCTGTGTGACCCTAGGCAAGTCACTTAACCCTGTTTGCCTCTGTTTCCTCATCTGTAAAAGGAGCTGGAGAAAGAAATGGCCAACCACTCCAGTTTCCTGGCAAAGAGCCAAAAAACACCCAAAAAGGGATCATGAAGAGTCAGACACAACTAAAAGCTACTAAACAACAAAGTATATTTGCTGAATTCATCATGCTAGCTCCTGTCTTTGATATTCACATAAGCCAACATTCAAGGCTGGAATACACTTCCCTCCTCATCTCCATATCTAAATTTCTTATCTTCCTTCAAGACTCAGCTGAGGTTCTATGTTCTCAGTAAAGACTTTTTTGATCACTGTAGCTGTTATCTCTCAATTCTCTCTGTGCTATCATTTCTTTTCATGTTACATCCCCACAATAGAAGGTAAGCTTGTTGAATATAGGAACTGTTTCATTTGTATCTTTGTGTCCCTGGTAGTTAGCAAAAAGTGAATATAAAAAAATGAAGATAAGACTGAGATGGACCTTGAAGGATAAGTACCATTTCAATAGGTAAAAGGACAGAAATATAGTTTGCTTTCCCACAGCAAAGTTAGAAAGGGCAAGGTCTTTACATTATTTTTGATTTTTATCCCCAAAATTATCTAGCCGTATTAAGCACTACATTAATGCTGAATTAAAATCTAGACTACACACTAACCAATCTAATGGGAATATAGCATCAAACTATTATATTCAGAAAAAGGAATACAAACAAGTTATGAACAATGCATATTGCATTATAAGCAAAATTATTTTTCAAATTTTTTCTTTTGATTAAAAAGTAATTTAGAGAGAAGAGAATATTTTTAAATCCTGTCTATCAGAAAGGTAGATTATCTGCAATATCTGAAAGAATATATAGCTCATTATTAACTCATCCAAATCTGTTTTTGAAAATCTTCATAAAAATCAACATCTTAAATTTATTTTTTCACCTATCGGGAGCACATAATATGTTTTTAGTAGTTACTCACATGCCAAGAATAATCATGGTTGTTGTCTGTAGGTGATGGAATCACTAATAGGTTCTGAAGAATAAATGCAGCCTAAAAAAATGAAGAGAACATCAACACTGCCATCTTGCTGTCATATCAAAAGTCACATGTATTAATTTGCTAACCAAGTATATCACAGATCACTTGCAAATGAAGTTTATAATCTATGGTTCATGGACATCAAGAATACTGATAATTATATCAATTTTATAGATAAGATAATGACTAAAAAAAACCATAATTATTTTGTTCAGTCGATTTCCTTATCCTCTTTTGATATCTAGTATTTTCAAGACAAAAGTGAAAAATATGAATTATCTCTACTCAGAATCATTTAGTCACTACATGCCATTTTTTTTTTCGAATTCAGGAAGCGTTTATTAGCTGGCCAGCGGCAGTCCTAGGGACACAGTCCCAGGAGCTGCACTGAACCCCAGTAGACACACAGTTTAAATAGTCCAAAAGCTACCATCGTATCAGGGGCAGGTTGGTCGGGCAGGATATGGGGCGGGGGCACTCTTAAATAATGCAGGTTGTTCAATGACCGAAGGGAGGATTCTTGGGTTTGGTCAGATGAGATAAGAGTGGGCTGGGGTACATGCCATTTTTATAAAATCAAAATACTATGCATAAAAATGTCCTCTCAATAAATATATGCATAAAAATGTCCTCTCAATAAATACTTTACTTCAAATATGGAATGTGAAATAAAAAGTTAATATAATACAGATTAAACTTACTCAGTGAAAGCAGTCAAAATTAAAATATCATGTTATCACTTCCAATGTGTGGTTCAAAGATGTAAACTAATTTTAATATTTATCCCAGAAAAACAATTAAGACAGTAATTCTAAAACACCTAATAAAAATCTCTGTAATATAAAATAATTCTGAAATAAAAGAACATACAAAAGTCAGTGACCCCCAAACACAGAATTGGTTATTATTGTCACAAGTACCTTTAGATATACATTGAATTTATTTTCAAATGAATGAGTACATTCACCACTCTCTAAGAATAACATATATTACACATAGGTGAGGCCAGCTTTTTCACTAAAAGGCAAGGAAATTGTTCCTGACACTTAACTGTTCTAAAAGACTAAAGCTCAGCCAGCTGATATAGTTTCTGGGTTGCCTAAGTGAAAAATACCAGGATATAAGAAATTAAGGCTCCTTAGTCTTGACATATTTTTCTACGACACCATGGCAAATGAGGAAATATAGGGGGCCTGTACCATCTGGACCAATGCTGAATTATTGCTAAATACCTTAATATAAGTAATGTTAATTGCAGCTTTTTATTCATCCAACTTAGCAATTCACATGATGTACCCTGCATATAAGTTAAATAAACAGGGTGACAAAATACAGCCTCGTCATACTTCTTTTTCAATATTAAATCAATCAGTTGTTCCATGTCTTGTTTTAAGTATTGCTTCTCGACACAGTTTCTGCAGAAGACAAGTAATATGGTCTAGTCCTCACATCTCTTTAAGGATTTGACACATTTTACTGTCATCCACACAATTAAAGGCTTTAGTGTAGTAATGAAACAGAAGTAGATGTTTTCCTAGAACTCCTTTGCTTTCTCCATAATCCAGTGAATTTTAGCAATTTGGTCTCTAGTTCGTCTGACTCTGTGAAAACCAGCCTGCTCTTCTGGTAATTCTTGATTCATGTATTGCTGAAGCCTAGCTTGCAGTTTTTGGGGTTTTTTTTTTTTTTGGCTTTTTGGAGGGGGGAGGGCAGGGCAATTGGGGTTAAGTGACTTGCCCAAGGTCACATGGCTAGTAAGTGTTAAGTATCTGAGGCTGGATTTGAACTCAGGTCCTACTGACTCCAGGGCCAGTGCACTATTCACTGCGCCATCTAGAGGCCCCATAGCTTGCAGAATCTTAAGCATAAATTTGCTGGCATGTGAAATGAGTACAACTGATTATTAATTTAAACATTCCTTAGCACTGTCCTTCTTTAGGACTGGGACACACACTGATCTTTTTCAATCCAGTGGCCACTGTTGTTTTCTAAATTTGCTAGCATATTGAGTGTAGCACTTTAACAGCATTATCTTTTCGGGTTTTCATTAGCTCAGCTGGAATTCCATCCTTTCCCCTAGCTTTACTGTTAGTAAATAAGGCTCCTTTGACTTGACTTCATTTTCCAAGATGTCTGGCTCTAGATCAGTAACCACAGCATCGTGGTTATCAGTGATGTCAAGCTCTTTCTTGTATAGTTCTTTGGTATGTTCTTCCCACTTCTTCTTAACCTCTTCTGCTTCTGTTAAATCCCTACGATTTTTGTCTTTTATTATGTCCATTTTGTATGAAATTTCCCTTGATATCTCTAATATTATTGAAAATATCTCATCTTTCCCATTCTATTGTATTATATTTCTCTGCATTACTCTTTTAAGAAAACCTTATCTCCCCTTGCAATTCTCTGGAATTTTGCATTCAGTTGTATATATCTTTCCCTTTTCCCTTTCCCTTTCCTTCTTTCCTCAGCTATTTGTAAAGCTCATCAGATAGCCATTTTGTTTTCTTGCTTTTCCTTTTCTTTGTAATGTTTTTATTGTTGCTCCTGAACAATATTGCAAAGCTTTGTCTATGGCTCTTTAAGCACTCTATCTACTAGATCAAACACCTTAAATCTATTCATCACTTCCACTTCATATTCACAAGGGATACTGTTTAAGTTCTAGCTATATGGTCTGATGGTTCCCCCTACTTCCTTCCATTTAAGTCTGAATTTTGCAATAAGAAACTCATGATCTGAACCACAATTAGCTCCAAGTCTTATTATCTACCTTTGCCTGCAAAGTATATAATCAATCTCTCATATTCACCATATGGTGATGTCAAAGTGTATGCAGAATCGCCTTTGGTGCTGTTGAAAAAGAATGTTTGCTAACCAGAGAACTATCCTGACAAAATTCTATTCGTTTCTGCCATGCTTCATTTTGTACTCCAAGGTCAAACTTGCCTGTTATTCCAATTATCTTTTTCCTACTTTAACATT
Organism: Gymnobelideus leadbeateri; assembly: GCA_011680675.1. Classification (NCBI taxonomy): domain Eukaryota; kingdom Metazoa; phylum Chordata; class Mammalia; order Diprotodontia; family Petauridae; genus Gymnobelideus; species Gymnobelideus leadbeateri. The sequence goes on along the minus strand of WOXC01012066.1, from coordinate 221,134 downwards.
CTAATCCCCTATAATGAATGTGACTGTTTTTTGGTGTGATTTCTCAAAGATCTTCTTATAAGTATTTTGATATTGAATAGTTTGCCTTGGATTTGAACAGATAGCATTCAGACATTTTTGAGATTATACCTCAGCATTGTTTTTCTTTTCCTTTATTAAATACGACGGCTACTCCATTTCTTCTGATTGCCCACAGTAGCATATGTAATAATCATCTGAATTAAATTCACCCATTCTCATCCATTTAAATTCATCGACACCTATGATGTTGATGTTTAATCTTTCAGTCTCCTGTCTGACCACATTCAGCTACCTTAGTTCATAGATCTTACATTCCAGGTTCCTATGCAATATTGATCTTTAAAGTATAAGAGCTTCCTTTCATCACCAGAAGCATCCACAGTTGAGCTTCCTTTGGGCTTTGACCTAGTCACTTTATTTACTAGTAGTTAATCTCTATTTTTCCCCATTAGCACCTTCTGACCTGAGGGCTCATCTCTGATATCATCTCTTTAATCATTTTAATACTCTCTCTGGAGTTTTCTTGGGAAAGATATTCAAGTGGTTTCCATTTCCTTCTCCAGTGGATCCCTTTTTGTCAGGACTCTCCACTCTGACCTGTCCATCTTGGATAACCAAGCTATGGCACAGCTCATAGTTCATTAATCTACATAAACCCCTCCACCACAACAAGGCAGTGATCCAGGAAGGATCAGTAGTCTCTAATGTGCATTAAATAGTAGTTATTAAAGCATCAGAAAATGTTACTCAACTGTGACCTATATAAAGTACAAAGCACTAAGAATTATACTACCTACAACAAAATTTTAAATGTTTCAAAGAGAAAAAGCCAAAAATTTCCATTTTTGTGGATTGTATATAAGATTAAATTAATAAATTAACAAACTTTCAAACAAAATAAATGAATAAAAAAGGTGACATACCTCTCTGCGAACCATACTACATTCTGAATGATCCAGAAGAATATTCACCACCATGGCCCAAAGTCCACCAGAAATGTTTTGACAACTGTCAGCTAAGGCAATACATCCACCTTTATCAGAAGTCAGAGTTGCTCCTATTGCCAGGGAAGTGAACCTCACCTATTTAATAAAATAAAAATGTGTCAAACTAAATAATCTTACCTTTTTATCAATTTCTACAGGTTTTAGGGTATTTCAAATAAAACAACTATAAACCCGATTCAAGTTTTCTAACATAATCAAAAGTTGCTCTTGTTTGGACTTCTCCACCATGCCTTCACGAAACTCATCATACTGCAAGATCATATCAGCCTCGGCATTCCCACATCATCAGTACCATCTGCTCTTGGGGCCCCTCTAAGTGGAGGGCAAAGTGAAGTTCCTCTAAAAACCTCCATTTAAGGTGGAAGCATAGACCAGGACTCTATGCTTCCCATCTGGTTGCATCTTTTCTCCATAATATCTGCACACATGTTACTCCCTCCCTCCCTTTCAGCTTCCTTTTGTGTATTGTCTTCCTGCATTAGATAGTAAGCTCCTTTTAGATAGAGAATGCATTTTTTTTTCTTTTTGTAACTATATCCCCAGAACTTAGCACAGTGCTTGACAGATAGTAGGCACTTAACAAATGTTTCTGGACTAACTGAAAATAGAACATGTAAATGAAATCATTATTTAAGAATATATGTTGGGGTGGCTAGGTGGCGCAGTGAGTAGAGCATCGGCCCTGGAGTCAGAAGGACCTGGGTTCGGATCCAACCATCCAACCTCAGACACTTAACGTACACACAAACAAAAACCTAGCCGTGTGACCTTGGGCAAGTTACTTAACCCCAACTGCCCTACAAAAAGCAAAAAAAAAAAAAAAAATATATATATATATATGTTAAATGATTACTAGGCTGCTTGCTACCTAGACAAAAATAAACAACTAAAAGCAACTTTTATAAGCTGACTAATGGATTATGTTTTTCTAAGAATCATGAAGGAGTTGATTATTGTTTATTAACCACTTCAGTGCATGTCATATAGAATAACACCTAAGAGAATGAAACAAGGAAGAATAGTTAGACTGAACAAATATATAGAAAAGAAATTCATGCTACAGGCCACAATTTTAAGGGCACTCTGGCATTGATTTTTTTTTTTTTTTGCTTTTTGGAGGGCTATTGGGGTTAAGTAACTTGCCCAAGGTCACACGGCCAGGTTTTTGTTTGTGTGTGCATTAAGTGTCTGAGGCCAGATCCGAACTCAGGTCCTTCTGACTCCAGGGCCGGCGCTATACTCACTGCACCACTTAGCCGCCCCTCTGGCATTGATTTTTTTTTTTAATTATTTTTTTTTTTAAAGCAATTGGGGTTAAGTAACTTGCTCAAGGTTACACGGCTAGGTTTTTGTTTGTGCGGATTAAGTGTCGGAGGCCGGCTCCGAACTCAGGTCCTTCTGATTCCAGGGCTGGCGCTCTATTCACTGCGCCACCTAGCCGCCCCTCTGGCATTGATTTTTAAGAATGCTTCAACATCCTTGAAAATAATTAACACAATTCATAATCATTTTGAAATCCCAAACTATCTAATTATATCAAGAGATACAGAAAAATAATTTGACAAAGTACAACAATAATTTATACCAGAAACTCTACAAAGCATGGTCACAGAAGAATCTTTTAAAAATATGATTAAAAGCGGGGCAGCTAGGTGGAGCAGTGAATAGAGCACCAGCCCTGAAGTCAAGAGGACCTGAGTTCAAATCTGGCCTCAGACACTTAACACTTACTAGCCATTTATATTGTTGTCATTGTACTTCTTGTGTTCCTTGCTTTGCTTCTTTACATCAAATCATATGTTTTCTTATGTTTCTTTGATTTCCTTTCATAAGGTACAATAATATTTCTTTACATTCATTTACCACAACTTATCAATTTTCTCTTTAGTTAGCACTTCTTTGCCTTCACAAAAAGTGCTGCTATGAACAACTTAATATTTAGGGAAACTTTCTATCTTTGACCTTCTTGGGGTAGATGCTTGGAACGGGTATCTCTGGATCAAACTGACATTTTAGCCACTTTTTTCTGATAACTCCCAGCTGTTTCAGCAAGGCAGGAATAATTCACAGCTTCATCAATACAAGATTGGTGCGCCACTCTTCCTATATACCATCCAACACAGACCAGGACTCCTACACAAATCACGACAGCAGGAACAGACATCTAAGGAAGTAGAAGGTAGCAGGAAAAAATATTTTGGGAAAGGGAGTAAAGAGGAAAATAGTCCCATAGAACAGTAACAGCTGAGAAAAGACCATCCTGGAAGCAGTAATAGGAATAGAATGACAGTAACTTCAGTATGAAGATCAGTCTCCAAATAGAGAAAATGTTTATTAGTAAGGAATGCTATTAATTAGGTTATATTGGGGTTTCCCCGGAGGACTATGTGGTCCCTTTAGTTTAATGAGGCAAAGAATGGTCTCTTTTAATTAGTCAAAAAACAAAAACAAAATCAACTGGAGAGAAAAACCCTCAGGGTTTCTGACTAAAGCATAAACAATTGCTATTTACTCTCACTCTGAGCCATCATAGCCAAAACAATGTCCAAAAAAGGCTTGGGCTGGGATGTGTGTGTGTGTGTGTGTGTGTGTGTGTGTGTGTGTGTGTGTGTGTGTGTGTGTGTGTGTATTTAAGTAAAGTAACTAATAAATTTATGCATTTGAAATGTTTTTTATTTTTACACCTTTACATATGATAAACAAACAAACAAAAAAAACCCCATAAAAGTAGAGATCCTAGTTTTATACTAACCTCTGGATCCCTATCAACCCATAATGGAATCAACCAAGCCAGTCCTTGTTGGGTAAGATTTTGTTCCTGACTGTTACTACCATAAGGTAAGGACCACATTGAAATCCAATCCTACATTAAAAAGAAAGGAAAATGAGTTTAATGAATCTTAATTTTCATTGTCCAACAACGAAATAAAGAGAATGTAGAATAATTCTACTTTTAAAAAAATAACAAAAAGGCAAATAAACAATAAAAAAGTCATTTCAATCAAATATTTTTTAAAAACCAGGCACTCAGATTTATAATTAAAATTAAAAGTATATTTTTTCGAAATGTGATTATTTAAAACTGAGTTATTCTATTGAATGCAGTTATTAATTTTTAAAAATAAAACTTACCATATTTAAGCATTTATAAAAATTCTAAATAATATCTTAACTGAAAATCACTTTGCTTTATAAAAGTGAAAAGGATAGAGAGATTGTTTTCATATAAGACTCAACTACTAGAACTCTTACAGCATTTCTGGGTTTTTTTGTTTGTTTGTTTTTTGGGTTTTTTTTTTAAAGCAATTGGGGTTAAGTAACTTGCTCAAGGTTAAATGGCCAGTCATTATTTGTGTATGGGTGCTCATTTTCTGAGGCTGGATCCAATCTCGGGTCACCCCAACTCCGAGGCCGGCACCCTTAGTCACTGCACCACCTAGCCACCCCTAGCATTTCTGTTTTTTAAACAAACTATACAAACAACAAGCTAAGGACAACTTTGAGGGCTCTCACCAAGATATTGGCCTGATTCATCATCTCATGGGACAAATGTAACAAGCAAAGAACTGTGCTCTTTGTGACACCCTTTCCCATGAAGGACATAGCAGTTCCTCCCCGCTCCACATAGAAGGAAGAAATGACCTGAAAATCAAATATAAAACAATCTCATGGTAGCTTTACTGCGAGTGCTATAAAAGATAAGAAAACAATTCTACTGAGGTCAATGAATTAAATCCTGATCACTTAAAGAGAGAATATTCTTCTGAAATGTACTTTTCTTTTAGAATTTGGGCAAAAGATGCATAGTAACCTCCTTTCATAGAATCTTGGTAAAATTAATGATATTGTGATTTAAAATATACTTGTCACATTGCTTAAGTCTCATACCCTCAACCTGATTCTTACTTAAGTTAAAATCATGTAGCATTAATTAGTTATTTAAACAAATAGCTATTTAACTGGACATATGTTAAATGTCATTTAGATATCAGAAAAATTGAACTATAGGTAATTAAAAGAATATTGGACTTAAGAAATATGGGTTCAAATGTTGGCTTCTCCACTTACTAGCTAAGTGGCCTTTTGTAAATGACTTCTCTTTGGAAGTCTCCTCACCTGATAAAATAATACTACCCACATCACAATATTGTTGGGAGGAAAGTGTTTTGCAAAACATAAAGTAATATATAAACATAACCTTTCATTATAATTTTTAACAAGGTGAAGAGATATAAACAGCACTAGCCTGGGAATAAGGAAATGTACATTTAAAAACAAGCTACAACAATTCCTAGTTCTTTAACCCTGGGCATATCATAAAGACAAAGACTTTAAAGTTTGAGGGGACCTTGGAGATCATCTAATAATAATATTATCTGGCAATTATATAAAACTAAGGTTTTCAAAGTGCTTTTCAAATATTAGCTCATTTTATCCTCATAAAAATCCTGGGATGTAGGTGTTGTTATTATTATTGTTGTTATTTCTATTTTATAGATGAGGAAACAGACAAAGAGAAGTGACCTGCCCAAGGTAACATAGCAATTAAGTATCTGAGGCTGAATTCAAACTCAGACCTTCCTGATACCACGTACAGCACAGTATCCTCTGTGCCATCCAGCACCACGTAGTCCAACCTTTTCATTTTGTTGATGAATGACTAGTGACTAGAAAAGTTAAAGTAAAATGCACAATGTCACAAAGGAAACAAGGTTGAAGTTAACCCAGATAAGGAGACTAAACCCAATTCTCCACATAATTGGTGTGTCAATACTTAAAACTATGTATGACCTTTGGAAAAACATTTCAACTGTAACAAGACCAATCTCCCATCTCTAAAATCAGGATAATAACACTTATATTACATACCTTAAACAATTTTTGTGAGAAAAGTTCCATATAAACCTTAAAGTGCAATAAAATGTGAATGTTCTGTTTTAAAGAAATGTATATGATCTATTGACTGCATAATCCCACTAGATTCCTCAAAGCTCAATAACAATCACTTTTAATTTGGAATGCTATACTGAATGTTCTATAATGATAGCTTCCAACATGTGTGACCATAACAAGATTACATTTTTTTCCTCTATTTGGGTACTTACCAACTTGGTATCTTCCATTTCTGTCAGAAATTATCCAAAGAGATTTGGAATAAATCTTAATAAGAAATACATTTGAACCTGAAATTGAACCCCAAAGTGGCTTGGAAATTCTTCTATTTATTAATGTTCTTCCCTAAGCGTTTCTAAGCAAACAAAATTTAAACCTATTTTAAGTTGAGCTGTTTTAGGGACTATTTTCATTGATTAACACAAGAGTTTGTCAACTACTAAAAAAATTCTAGAAAAAATAGAACATGCTTGATGTATTGAAGAAGTAAGAAAAACATTATTGGGCTTAAGTAACAAAATATTGCAGCTAGACTTTAAACAAAAGATTAGATAACAATGAATTCAACAAAATAATAATACAAACTTTAAACCAATCTGATGGTCAGACTCTTTTTTTCTCCTTCACTTAAGTCATATTCTGTAAGTTAAGTTAAAGGCTAAATGTCTATTCAACTAAATTATAGACATTTATACTATTACTTATTTTAAAAGGTAACTGTTCACTAAACACTAAAAATAAACAAAAGGATCCTAAATTTTAAGTGTTGTTTTAAATAGGAAAGATACAGAGTATCTCTGTACATGATAATGGGTTATGTCTATTCTAGATGTTTGTTCTCATTCTCATCTGCAACTAATTAATGTGCAATCCTGATTAATAAAAACTAAATTCAGAGTCCTAGTTCCCACATATATGTCATCAGAAAAGCCACCAAAAACATGTAGCTATTATAAAAGTTTTCAAAAATTAATAAACCTATAAGAAATATAAAAAATAGATATGATATTAACAACAATTACAAAAGTAATAGGAAATATATTTACCTCAAGAAGACCTGACAAGTATTTTGTACAAATGGATAATGGCTCAATTATAGTAGAATGAGAACTCCATCCTGGGACTGCTGTGAGATGAACCATTCCTTGTAATGTTCTCTCCAGGGAAGGTAGTCCATAAAAATGAGGCGCATCTGTTACCCTCAGGCATTGTAGCAGTTTCAGAGCCAGCTGTGTCTTGAAAACGTAAATAAGTTCCAAGGACTTCCTATGTATACAAGAAGGGGAAAAAAATCAACTACAACACAGGTGTAAGTCAATTTAATGGGTCATTTTATTAGCTGCACAGAATTACTTGTTACTCACTGTTATCATAAAAGTAAAAAAAGATGTCAGAAAATATTCCTTTCATAAAACAAATATCCTTAAGTAAAAACAGTAAACCACAATCAGAGGGCAGGACATACAGTAAGAAGGAAAAATAAGGAATAATATGTTGGAAAAAAATAGTAAGCAGTATTACCACTAAATTTAATGACAAAAAATAAGAGTGAAATAGTAAACATTATGTCTTAGGCTTCAAAAACTTGCATTCTTGAGGATTAAAAAAAAAAGCCCCCATTCAAAATCTGGCATTGAAAATCATGTTATTAATTTTTTAAAATTACCTCTATTTGGAAAAAAAAAGTTGGAAAAAAGGACATATAGTGATGTCCTCTTAGAATTTCTTTTTAAAGTAGTGCTTTAATAAAGGTTAATACCATTATGAGCAACATACTAGTATAAAACAAATTTCCTGGAAGTTGAAAACTACTAAGATGACAGAGTAAGGAAAAAGTAATCTGTGGTGAAGATCCTCCTCAAATACCAAGAATACTCAAATTCAGTAGTTCAGGAAGAGGAAAACTGAAAGAGGTCACTACAAAGCAAATTTTACTAAAAAAAAGAAAAACTAAATACAAACTTATCAGCCTACCACACCTATTGTTCCCACTCTCATTTCAACCCCCTTTTTCAGAGCCTATGATTGCACTAGATGATTATGCTTAAATGCAATTTTAGGCACAAAATTTTTGTGTTAATTTTGGAGTCCTTTGAGGCTTGGGACCAAAGTGTCACACTCAACTCCTAAGTCTCTCTCACCCCACTCCCCAAACTCCCATATATCCAACCTGTTATCAACACTTGTTCACTTCACATTGGCAACATCTCTCTAATACACTCCCTTCTCTCCTCTAATATTGCAGGTCCTCAATTCCTCATGCCTAAATTATTGCAATATCCTGCTTGGTTCTTCATTCAAGTCTCTCCTCACTCTAGTCCATCCTCCATTCAGTCACCAAAGTGATTTTCCTAAAGCGCAGGCCTGACCATATCACCCCCCCACACACACACACACACACAGAGTCTCTCTCTCTCTCACTCAGTGAACTCCAGTAACTCTCTATCACTTCCAGGATCAATTACAAAATTATAATTCCTCCATTTGGCATTCAAAGTCCTTCATAACCTACACTCCTCACCTACCTTTCCAGTCTTTTTATACCTTACCCTCCCCTCCCTCTCAGTCCCCAAATCTCTTCAATCCAGTGACACTGGCCCCCTGGCTGTTCCTGCCACAAGACACTCTTGTCTCTCAATTTCAGGCATTTTCACTGGCTATCTCCAAGCCTAGAATGTTCTATTTCTATTTTACTCTCCTGGATTCCTTGACTTCAGTCAAGTACTGCTTAAATCCCAGGAAGCCTTTCCCAACACCTCTTGATTCCAGCACCTTCATTCTGTTGCTTATTTCCTATTTATCTTGTATATAGCTTATTTGTAAATTGTCTCTCCCACTGGATTGTAAATTCCTCGAAGGAAGCATCTTATTTTTCCTTTGTATCCCCAGTGCTTAGTACAGTGCCTGGCAGATAATAGATCCTTACTATTACTATATATGACTCTGGGGAAATCACTTTACATGTCTGGGCCTAAGTTTCCTTATCTGTAAAATAAGAGGATTGGAATAGTTGGCCTCGAAGGTTTCTATCATAACTAAATCTATGTTACTATGATTATGTAATAACCCATTTTTTACAGCAGGGAAGGGGAAAAGAAAAAAATCCAAAAACAAAATGTTTATTTCCAAAAGACCTTTATTAAAAGATATTCTTTAGGACCAATCTGAGATATGTGGGGGCAGTCTAGAATGGCATGCTTTAGATTTCCAGATCTGTCTAAATTGAGGGAAGACAGGGAAGTTCTTCGGATTCTTCTTCCTCCTTCTCCTTTGCCCCTTTACTTCTGTTTCTCCTCTTTTAGAGAGGCTTCCCAGATCTCTTTTTTTTACAAGAAAAACATTCCATCTCTGGTGATGCTCTCCTTTTAGGAGAGTACCAGGATTAGAATTGTTGGATAACAGGATGATCTATCTATTACTTCTACCTCCAAATCTATCTTTGAGTATAAAAAGGAGCACGAGGGTATGAAATTAGAATGGTTCCTGACTTATTCAATGTCAGCTAACAAAGTGGTTATAGAGGGTCTTATCTATGATACCACGTACTATGAGGTGGTTTGGCACTAGGTAAACATTTAATTATAAAGTCACCATTGAGGATAAAAAGGGGAGATTTTCTCAGCTCCTTTTAGAGGCAAAAGTAAAAGAAAGCAAGAAACAATTAACATTTACAGGATACTACTCAATTAATATGAGCAAGAATCTTTCAAAGTAATTCTGCTTTTTAAATTGCTGGTGAGTGCCAGGAGAATGACCTTGGGTTGTTCACTAAGAATTAGGATCCAAAGCCTTATAGAATCTACATAAGGTTTTTTCTCTTGGATTTCTAGATAGGAATGCGAGCTCTGATTCTGTAAGGGAGGGGACATAATCTTCTAATAAACAAAGATCCTAACAAGTTGGGAGAAAGGGGTCTTAACTATTAATATAAATGTGTGTACACATTTATATACTCTATAGCAAGTAATATTAATTCATTTATATTCCCAAAGGGAAGGACAGCATTTGCAGCTGGAGAATTTGAAGAGGCACAGGAGTTCTGGGCTCTAACAAAGAAAAGAACCAGCATTTAAAATAAGGATACCATGGCGGGGGGGGAAATCAAGCCAGTGACTTACAAATAAAATTTGACTAAGGAAGAAAAATGAACTAACTTTGAGAAAAAAGAGGGATCTAAATGAATGCTTATTTATAAAATATATACTCCCTTATAAATATAAGGGAAATTAAGTCAAAATCCCCAGAGAAAGGAGATATTTCAACAAATTCTACAAGGGCTCTTAAAATAATAATGAAGCATAAAATATAGAAATAAGGAGGTAGAGCAAAATATAGTAAGTTTTAGATGACCATAAATAAAACAGAAGTTGCAACTGTCTCTAAGAATAACATAAGACACTGTAAAATATTTTACTAAAATGCCCTGTTCCCCCATAGTTATTCCTGTAAAAAAATGAAATGTGGTTACTCTGTCATCATTTATTCCTGATGAAGCTATGGTGGCTTTTGTTTCTTCCTGTTTCCCTAAAGTTTTCACACATTCTTGTGATTATGTTTTAAAATTTTGCCTAGAAACAAAGTCAAGCTCACTGCACCAGGTTAGAGCTTTTATACCCTCCTCCCTATTTTGAAAATTGGGACAATATTTGTCCTTGCCTAAGACATGAAACATTGTTCCTAGCCTCTAGGATTTTTTTACAAAGATCTCCAACGGTGACTCATAAATTGTACACTCTTGTAGTACTCCAGTCTGTAGTTCATCCAGATTTTGTGACTTAAATTCACTAAGGCTACTGGCTGTTATCTCATTATCTCCTAACTTTAGTTTCAACTTCCTATTAATCATTTTTGTTCTCTTCTCCTTGAAACAGCAGTTCAGCCTTCTCACAATTATCTAGTACTATTACCCTGACCCTAAGCAACAATCTAACCCCTTACTTAATACTCTTTCTTCCCTTAACAAAACATAAAACCTGTTTTTATTGTTTTAAACACTCACTGTCAACCTTGTCTGAGAATCTACTTCTGACACTATTATTATAAGGGAATGCTACTTTTCTGTATTCATCCTCAGCCACTTGTCTTTTCTTCTACTTTTTTTTTTTGAGGGGTAAAGGCAAGGCAATTGGGGCTAAGTGACTTGCCCAAGGTCACACAGCTAGTTAAGTGTCAAGTGCTTGTGGCTAGATTTCAACTCAGATGCTCCTTACTCCAGGACCAGTGCTCTATTCACTGAGCCACCTGGCCACCCCAATGTGACTTTTGGGGCGGCTAAGTGGCACAGTGAGTAGAGCGCCAGCCCTGAAGTCAGAAGGACCCGAGTTCGGATCTGACCTCAGACACTTAACACACAAAAACAAAAACCTAGCTGTATGACCTTGGGCAAGTTACTTAACCCCAATCACCCTCCAAAAAAAAAAAAAAATGTGAATTTCTCAAATCCCCTGTGCAATACAGGTCTCTTTAGGAAGCTCTTTATAATCAAGATATTTTCAGCTTCCCTCTTCAGTATTTCATTATTCTTAGCTTCCTATCCCTATTAGACCAATGTAAGGTGCAGGCTAACTCTCTTCTCTTTAATCACAAACTTTATAATAGAGCAGTGACTTGTCCTCCAACTTTCCTGTATTTTCTTCAACAGCCTATTCTTGTTGTTTCGAATAAAACACACAATAGCAGTTTCATTTTCCCTCAAAGCTTCCTCCATTTTATGACAGATATAATTTCTATTACGGTAACTCCAAAATTCATTAGTTATTCTGCACAAATTAAGGCTCCAACTGGTACAATACCAGATTGTCATGCTTTCTAGGTGGTCTATAGTATACACCCTCCAAATTATCACTTCTCATATTACTTCAATAATTATCACCCAAATGCTCTCCATCAAGCTTCTCTACTATAGATACTAGATTTCCTATGCATCTTCTTAACGGACAGTGCTCCTAAACCCCACCTCCTACCCTCATTCTTAAATATTCTGTTCCTGTCTAGTCATGAGTTTTATCCCACCAAAAGCTACAGTCTAGTCATGAGTAACATATTTATGTGTGCATATGCACGTAGGTATGTATGCATGCAAGTATATATCCCACCAAGCCCCAGGTCAAATTTCTTCCTAGCATTAAGACCTCTAGTTTACTATTACTCACAAATTATGTATTTCTATAATTATATCTAAAACCATGGATTTTGTCTCTCTTTTGATACTGTCTCCCAAGAGTTACTGACAATTTCTTTTTTTTTTTCTTAAAGTAATTGGGGTTAAGTAACTTGCTCAAGGTTACACAGCTAGTCATTATTTATGTGTGGGTGCTCATTTTCTGAGGCCGGTTTCGGTCCTGGGTCATCCCAACTCCGAGGCCGGCACCCTTAACTCACTGCGCCACCTAGCCGCCCCATAACTAACCATTTCTATCGTTTCTTTTCTTATATTGTACCTGATAATCACTAGGGCACCAGATTTGTCAGATCTATGCAGGCTATTTTCTTTGTACAGCTAGCTCTCTTTTCTGTTTAAAGGCCTCTTGATTACCTGTCAAGATCCTAAGCAAACCCATTTTTAATAATTATTAAAGCTCTGACAAAGAATCCATCATTACTATATTTGAAGACATGATCCAAAATTTCAAATTCTACTGTCCCAGACATAATTTTTTCAGAATATTGTAGTCATCTCCCAAATCTGCCTAATTATTCTGAATCTCTTACTTTAATTCAGTAGTTGTGACAAAAAAGAAAATCTATGCTGTTTTTTTTAAAGTAGCACTATGATTCCTTAGTAATATTTTTTAGTTTTTTTCTAGTAGCATCATTTGTGTCCAGAATCATTTGGCAAATTAAGGGAGGTTCTTTGTCATATCCTTTTAAAATGAGTCATTTTTTTCACTACTTATATCATGTCAAAAAATAGCTAAGTATATCTCTTCCTCCTTTGACTATTAATGGATGATCTTTTACGTGATTATACCTGTGAATTAATATCACTATTCCTTGGAGCACAAGCGGCTGCAACCTGCAGACAGGGTCCACCTTCTGAATGAAGAGCTTCATATATCAAATAGCTCCAAACATTCAATGGGTCTTCTCCTATGTCACATTTGTCCACCTTCATGACAGAACTAAGAACTCTCCTCAGTTTCCACATCTTTTTTCTTGTTTCTTCCGTGAAGCACTTCTGCCCTTTCAAGGAAAACTCTATTTTCCCAGTTCTCCCAGTTCATTCGGAGAACTCAATCTCAATAGCCCTTTCTTTTAATTTCTTTCTCTAAGTCAAAGACAATTTTGCATTTTCTGAATTTTTTTTTACTTCCTACTATGAGAAACACAAACATAACATATACTCAGCAAGTCACTAAAAATTTTTTTTTGACCTAGGTACTTCCTTGAAGCACAGTCTAAAGTCTTTTGTCCTCTTTATAGTAATAAAGTCCTTTGCCTTCTTTATATTTAATTTCTTTGGTTAATCCACATGGTAGACTTCTGAGGCAAACTGCTTATTTGTGAAACAGAAGACGTAACCTAATGAGATCTATGAATATTTTAACTGGCCATAAATCTCCACACATCTATGCCTTCTACTTCCATAGAAGCTAGGTTCTTTAAATCTACCGTGTGGGCAAGATTTAATTTATTTAACATTCAGGACGCAAGGACACAAATGAAATGCAGTTTATTAAATAAGATCTATTCATCTCATTTCACCTTGTCATTGAACTTTGTATATTACTTCTGTTCTTCTCAGGAGGCTATGCTCTCACAAAAACCAACATACTCTATTCATTACCATTTTTTTCTTCCTATAAAAAATAAAATTCCCCACAACAGTCAAGAGCTAAATCTGGGAAAGAACACAAGGATTCAAATTACTATTATTCAAATATCTGATAATGCTAACATTTCACTCCTGGTTCAATAAACAAAACAGAAGTTCATGACAAAAAATATATAGGTTCCTTCATTTTGCTAACACCATGTAATAATTTATGATTAATTATTTAGCTGTGAAACCAAATGGTTGGCTTTTGTCCATTGTTCTTGAAGAGGACCAAAATAACATCACTATGCTGGGGTCAAGGTTGAATGTCCAACTGTGACTAATCAGACCAATACAAATTCAGATGGCTCAACCTCAATTCAGGCACAAATAGTACATATGAACATTTGAAGTGAAGCTGTCTCTAAAAGAAGGTAAAAATGGTAAAATGGCAAGAGTGAAGTCTTTTGATTTAGGCATAAATTTAAGTGACGTAAAACTGCTCAGTTGTTGACCTTGCTCTCTCTTCCAGAGTCATCAGATTCAAGGGGCATGATTAAAGTTAAAATGACTAGTGATAGGGGGGCGGGGAGGGGAGGCTAGGTGGTGCAGTGAATAGAGCACTGGCCCTGGAGTCAGGAGGACCTGACTTCAAATCTGGCCGCAGACACTTAACACAAAAACTAACCGTGTTACCTTGGGCAAGTCACTTAAACCCAACTGCCTTCCAAAAGCAAAAAATAATTATATTTGAGAATTTCTTTTTTTTTTTTTTTGGAGGGCTATTGGGGTTAAGTAACTTGCCCAAGGTCACACAGCTAGGTTTTTTGTTTGTGTGTGTTAAGTGACTAAGGCCAGATCCAAACTCAGATCCTTCTGACTCAAGGGCCGGCGCTCTACTCACTTCGCCACCTAGTTGCCCCCTTGAGAATTTCTTGACGGGTGATTTCTAGGTTCTTTCTTTGATCATGGCTTTCAGGTAGTCCAATAATTTTTAAATTATCTCTCCTGGATCTATTTTCCAGGTCAGTGGTTTTCCCATGAGATAGTTCACATTGCCTTCTATTCTTTCATTTGTTTGGATATGTTTAACAGCATCTTGATTTCTCATAAAGTCACTAGCTTCCATTTGCTCCAGTCTCACTCTGAAGGAATGAATCTCCTCTGTGAGCTTTTGAGATTCTTTTTCCATCTGGCAAATTTGACTTTTTAAGGCATTCTTCTCCTCATTGCCCTTTTGGGCCTCTTTTGCCATTTCAGTTAGTCTATTTTTTAAGGTGTTATTTTCCTCAGTCAGGCTGTTGACCCTCATTTCATACTTTTCCTGCATCCTTCTCATTTCTCTTTCCAATTTTTCCTCCACTTCTCTTATTTGATTTTTAAAATCCTTCTTAAGGTCCTCTATGGTCTGTAACCCACTCATATTTTCCTTTGGGGCTTTTGGAGCAGGATTTCTGACCTCACAGACCTCCTCCTGTTCCATGCTTCGATCCTCTTTGCCCCCAAAATAGGAGTCTAATGTTGCATTTTTCTGTTTATTTTGTTTCCTTTGCCTAGGTATGTTGCCACTTAATTACTTGGTTTTTGGTCTTGTTGCCACAGTAGGACTCTGCCACCAGACAGGGGAGCTTCTGTCCCAAATGTTGGGGTCTTCACAACTTCCGGTTCTGGCAAGTTGGATACCCACCCCAGACCTCCCCCCCAGATCACAATCCAGATCCAAGCAGGTTAGAGCAAGAGCAATTAACCCCCAAGACTGATCGCTGGATCTCCCTCCAGTTAGCAAGCCAGGAGCTGAAGCTGCCACTGTAGCTGCAAAATGATGAGTGTGCCGTGTCTCCTCAGCGGCTTCTAGCCCCCAGGGGAGGAAGCCAACGTGTTCCCCAAATACTGGTCCCAAAATTCATAGGGCACTAACCTCTCACTTTATCCTAGACATATCTGTGTTGATAATTCTGGAATTGCCACGGCTTCTGGTGTTCTGGGTCCCTCAGGCCGGCTGCTGGCTCGGCCGCCCTGGGGCTAAAACTGCGACTCATGCAGACCTAGGTTTGGCTCCCTAAGTGCTGCACTGGCTGTGCTGGCCGCTCCCTGCAGGGCTGCTGGGCTGTCCTCAGCGGGAGGTTAGCTTCTCTGTGTTGTTCTATGGGTGCTGGGGTTCCAGAAGTTGTTCAGAGTCCCCTTTTACATAGTTTGGAAGCAGTCTGTGGGGAGAGCACCTTGGACGTACTGTTTCTACTCTGCCATCTTGGCTCCGCCCCCCCAATGAATGCTTTTTAATGGCATTGCTAATTGATCAAGACAACTGGAAAATATTCAGAACCACAGATTCTAAAGCATAAAAAGAGATTTCAGCATTTTAGGAACATCTAAAACAATCTCCTAATATGAAGATATTGGACTGATGATTTAGAAGTTTTTCTCTAGCCTTAATTCTACATTACAAATTATTTTCATATATATGCCATCTTTATAGTATCTATGACCAAAACAACCATACCAATTGAACGATTATGCCACAAACTCTTTTTCACTCAACTTCAAAGATTACAATGTCTTAAATTAAAAGAAAAGCCTCATTACTAAAGCTCTAAGAATATAAACACATCTTTAAATACAGACCTACTGGTCTATTACATCCATGAATATAAGTACCTACCGGTCTGTTACATCCATGAATATGAGTAGTAAGTTATTAAAGAAAGTCATCAGTTCTTTTCGTAGTTTCTGTCTGACAGTGGTCTGAGTGTCAGCTGCTTCTTCTTGTTCTTGAGTTTCTGACTGCCCAAGGAGCTCTAATAGTGGATTTGGCTTCTAAAAGTAAAAATTTTGAAAAAGACATTTAAAATAATCATTGGTCTGTGATATTAATGCATTCAACAAGTTACTTTTCATGTTTGTAATAACAACTAAGATATACCTATAAAAATTTTACTTGTACAATTGCTAAAAGTTTTATGTCAAAAGTTGTACTTTGCTTAAAAATTTCCTTTTCTGGGGTAGCTAGGTGGTGCAGTGAGTAAGAGCACCAGCCTCAGAGTTGGGATCACCTGAGATTGGATCCGGCCTCAGAAAATGAGCACCCACACATAAATAATGACTGGCCATGTAACCTTGAGCAAGTTACTTAACCCCAATTGCTTTAAAAAATAAAAAAAAAATTTTAAATTTAAAAAAAAAGTTCCTTTTCTATGATACTAAAATAATACTAAATACTAAAATTACCTAAACAATTTCACAGAATTACTAATGCTTCGGTATTCTGAAGTACTATTAGTTATACTACTGCTATAAAAAAGATATTAAACATGCTATGAAGTCTCAATATATTTTGTCATGATCTGAATAAATGAAAAAAAAACAAATACCACATTTCTTATTAGCCAAAACTGAGAGATAGACAGAAGCATGCACAGAGCTGTTCAGTTGTTTTTCAGTCATGTCTGACTTTTTGTCACCCCATTTGGGGTTTTCTTGGCAAAGATACTGAAATGGTTTGCTATTTCCTTCTCCAGCTTATTTTATAGATGAGGAAACTGAAGCAAACAAGGGCAAGTGATTTGCCCAGGGTCACATAGCCAGTAAGTGTCTGAGGTTAGATTCAAACTCATGACGATTAATCTTCTTGAATCCAGGCCTTGAATTCTATCCACTGCACCACCTTGCTGTCCATGCCCTTTGCTAAAAGGCAATACACAGGCTATGAACATGACATAGCAGAAAAAAACAGTTCTGAATGTTCATTTACTTATTCTGCTCCCAGCTCTTCCATTAACTGCTATAACTCTGGATAAATGAATTACCCTCTTTGGGCTTCAGTTTCTTTGTTTTGTAAAAAAAAAAAAATGGCTTAAACTAGATGATCTCTAAGATTCCATTCACTTCAAAAGTTTCAAAATTTTGTGTACATATGAAATCCTATTTGTAATGAGATACGCTCTTTGGGTTTCCTTTAAGAAAAAAGGGGGGGAGGGGGCAGCTAGGTGGTGCAGTGAGTAGAGTGCAGGCCCCAGAGTCAGAAGGACCTGACAAGTTTCAGTTTCAGACACTACACACACACACACACACACACACACACACCTCTTGAGCAAGTTACTTAACCAGAATTGCCCTCCAAAAAGTGAAAAAGAAAGAGAAAAAAGGGGGGAGAAGAAGAGGGAAAAGCTCTAGGTTCCTTCTAATATTTCTGCTAAATGTACTATGATTTCATTGGCATGGGGAATTCCCCCTAGTGAAGAAACTTCCCATGCCAATGAATATCTGCATCTCTTCTGCAACTTATAGTCTAGGACTCTGAAAAGTTAGAGGCCTGTCCATAGTCATACTGTCAGTATTTATTAGAAGTAGGACTTAAAACAAGATCTTCCTGACTCCAAAACTGGCTCTGTATCTACTTAACATCAATAATAACATATATGTAATATTTTAAGAGACAGATAATAGGAAGGCTATGTTCCCAAGAGATGGGAAAAGTATGAAATTAAGAACATAAGCAGAAGAGTTAGCCTTGATAAAGAGAAGAGCCACCTTTTCTTCCAACATAGGAGTTAAAGTGTAGGGAACAGAAACATGATGGATGATGCTTAGAACACCTGAGGTATCTAACTGGAGAGAAAACAGAGTTCAAGATAGGCTTCTGTTTTCCGGAATATGAAGCAGTCTACTCAGGAGAAGAATACATCATATACAAGGTTTGAAGAAAAAAGTTTTAGAATAGATTGGGAAGTGCAACAGAGAATCAACAGGGAAAAGTAAAAACATTCGATTGCACTCATGAGGGACCATTTGAGATAGGATGACATAAATTTGTAGTAGACTTAGTCAACACTATTGTTTGACTCTCCTTAGTGGTACAGAGCAGCATACAAGTTGTAGAAGGCAGATGGTTTGGGGCAACTGAGGGTTGGAGTTTTGAAAGGTATTTTCCTATTGCCACATGAAAAGTGGTATAGGGATTTAAAGACAGAGAACAGTGGAAAGTTGAACTGTTATAATCACCAAGATGATTTTAAAATATAGTAACAGAAGCAGAGTGTCTAAAAGAGAGATTCTAGACCTATTGCTATATTCTGCTCCAGTCAGACCACACCTGTGGTCTTATGCTCAATTTTGGGTCAAATATAAGCTGGTAAGTATCCACAAGAGAGCAACTAGCATGGTAAAAGGCCACAAAATCACACTTTATGAGTACTTGTTGAAGTAAATAGCACTTCCCTAGAGAAAAGAAGACATATGATGGATATTGATAACAGTCTTCAAGTATTTTAAGGGCTGTCAAATGGAAGAAGGATTATTCTTGTTCTGCTTGGTCCCAGAGGCAGAAAAAAGATCAGTGGGTAGAAGATTTTTGTATCCCCAATACCTCATAAAGTGATCAGTAGATAACAGATGTTTAATAAGGTTTGTTGATTAAATAAAAATACAAAGAAAGATATCAATCAGAGTTATGAAAAAGTGGAATAGATTTCCATGGTAGGTCTTCTCTCATTGCAAAGATTTAAACAATGGCCATTTGACCACTTGTTGAGTACCACTGAAAAGGATATTTTCTCTCAGGTCTGGATTGGATTTAGATAGCATTTGAAAGCCCTTTCAATTCTGGGATTTTTCTGACATGTATCACAATTAATTCTGGGATTTTGTTGACATGCACCACAATTATTCAGATGGCAGAAAAAGTGAAGAGGAATTAAGAAGCTTCTTGATAAGAGTAAAAGAGGACAGTGTAAAAGCTGGCTTGAAGCTTAACATTAAAAAAAAAAAACTAAGATCTTGGCAACTGGTCTCATCACTTCCTGGCAAATAGAGGGAGAAGAAATGGAAGTAATGGCAGATTTTTATATTCTTGGTCTCAAAGATCACTGCAGATGACAACTGCAGTCGTGAAATTAAAACTGCTTTCTCTTTGGAAGGAAAGTTATGGCAAATCTGGACAGAATACTAAAAAAACAAAGACATCACCTTGCTGACAAAGGTCTGTATAGTCATATCTATGGCTTCTCCACTAGCAATGAATGGCTGTGAGAGTTGGACTATATGGTAAGTGGAGCCTCACAGAATCAATGCTTTTGAACTGTGGTGCTGAAGAAGACTTTGTGAGTACCTTGGACAGCAAGGAGGTCTAATCTGTTAATACTTAACAAAATTAATTCAGGCTATACACTGGAAGGTCAAACACTTAAACTAAAGCTTAAGTACTCTGGCCACATAATGAAAAGATGGGACTCGCTAGAAAAGACTCTAATGTCAGGAAAGATTGAAGGCAAAAGGAAAACGGGTTGGAAGAGGATGAGATAGACAGATCTCATAGTGGCATACAGCCATTACATTACTTTAAAATATCTATTGCTTATGCTTTGTATCTAGAAAGACTGCTTTTTAAAATAAGCATTTGTATGTAAATTTAAATTTAAAATAGTATTATATTTAAAATTTGTATGTAAAAATTCAGATTATATGAACCCTTAGGAGTATTACTTCTAAGAAAGCAGACTGCATTACCTTTTCTCAAGTACAGTGCAAAGGAGGAAACAGATTAATCTAACTGGTGCCTAGTGATTGTAAGTGTCTACTCATTTCTGAAGTCTTTGTCTTTGGACATTAGTATTCAATCCTAATTTAAACTATCCATTTGGGTCATTATTTTTTCACTGCAGACCTCAAAAACACAGCGATCTCTATAATGATGGCTCATTTTCTTTATGCACACACTACTTTTCCTCTTCATATCAAATTTCATACTCATCAATGAATAAGAGAATTAGAATGTGCAATGTCCTCAGTGAACTGAGTGAAACTGAAGCCTAAAAATGTCAGTTGAGAGGTATATATTTTGTAATTCTAAATACTCTCAAAAGAAAAAAGACAATATTTTTACAATTAAAATATTTAGAACAATTCTGAACAGTCATTCAAATATACTTATTAGAAGATTCAAAATGTTCTGCTATTGTTAAATATGATAAACATCTGAATACAAATAGCAAATTAAATAAAACAGGTCAATTCTGGATTAAGTCCAGTAAATATGCTGTTTACAAACACTAATGTCCCTACAAAATATATGTACAGGAATTTGAAATAAGAATTTATCTAATCCCTCCTCTCTTCCACCTTATTGATTTCTCTTCAAATTTTGTGAATCCATCAGTAATTTTCTAATGTTTCCATTAAGTATGCTTGAGGTCATCTTTTGCTACTATGTTAATTTGCAGTATTTTTTATGTGCAGTAAGTGTCACTGAAACAACCCTTCTGATGTGCTACTTCTTTGACTTGTTTAAATCTCTTCTGACTCATTTTGGTCTTTCCAAAAAATTTAGAAAAATAGAAAGATATTTTAGTAAAATTTCTACAAACTTTCCTCTTGCCTGAGAACGTTTTCTGCTTTCCTTTTGTTTATGTCATCTTGGTCCATTTATTAATTCTAAATCTACTAGGCATTACCTAATTCTACAATTCTGTTCTCAAATTCATTATTATTCTTAACATTTTAGTAGTTGCCTAGGGAATGAACTAAAAGGATACAGAAGAAGTCCTTGATGTTATGGAAAGTTAAATAATTAAGCAAAACATTATTTAATACAATTTTAATAAGTTACAAGTAAAAAAGCAAAAGAAGTCTAAAGAATTTTGGGTAAAAACAACTGAAAGAGTGCCTTTAATAGACATGATCATACCTCCAAATCAAAAATTATATTGTGTACTACAGCACTTACAGTTTCATCATGTTACCAGTGCAATGTGTGTACACACACGTTACAAAAATATTACCAAAGAAATGTTAAGAGCAAAAGTCTATATATGTATTTACACATAAGCATACATTATGTGTAGTATATATATATTACACATAATGTATATATTTTCTCTAAATATTTCTTTGATAACATACGTAACTCTATTTCTCTTCAATAATTCCTTGCTTAGAATTGGTTGTAATTTGCCCAGATCCACGTGTCTCCTCATACCCACTGTATGTTCTTCAATTTCAGTTCCTCAGAGACTTCAGTTATTTGACTGACATTATGGTATTTTAAAAACAGGCTATTGTTTCTGGGAGAACCTTGAAATTATTACTTAGACTGCTCTCCTATTTAATTCTGGGGGCAACTTATTTTCCATCTATTGAAACTTAAAACTGTAATAAGACTTTGGGATGCTATGTGCATATATGTATGTGCATACACGTATGTGCATACACACATGCATATACATATGTACACAATATACACATATACCGATGGGATAACTCAAGGAGCTTTCTAACCAAAGGTCTATAATATTCTGAACTATAGCATTATTTTGTCCACTTAGTTTTTTGTTTGGATCACTAGCACAAACACCAAAATGCATATGAGTCTCATTTAGGGCATTCTGCAATGTTATGGGGGCTTGATAAATCAAGCACGATATCACCTAAAAATATCAAGAATCTCACTGTCCCTTGGAACTCTAAATCTATGGTCCTATAATCATATAGGAACGTCCTACTCATCTTGTACCCAGATCTCCTCCAGGCCAGTGAAGAACATCTTTGGTAAACGTATTATTTGATCCCTCACCTAATACTTATTAGTAGGTATAGAGTCAATTATTCAATTAAGTATCTATTAAGCACCACTGATATTAAATGAGGGGGGAAAAAGGAAAAAAAATAGTCTGGTCATGTGACAAGATCAAGAAAGATAACCACTGATCAGTCCATGTGTTCTACAGGTATCCCTTCAAAAATCAAAAAAGCCTGTCACCATTTTGGGAGAACTCCTTGTGGTAAATTTATTGAACAAAGACAAGAGTAACACAGGATGGGCAGACAAGGTAAGGTTGTGATCGTCATTATTTGATGAAATACCCATATTAATGAGATTGTACGTCCATTTCAATATTTATACTCATCAAATGCAGGACTGGGGTAGTAGGCCAATTCCCCTAATTACTGTGCTAAACTGCTCCTTCAACAATAGATTGATTAAATGTATTAGGCTGGAACTGTTTTAAAAGCACCACATATTTCCTTTTCATTTTTATCTTTCTTCCAATTTGGTTTTGATTTTTCTCACAAGTTGATGATGTGACTATATAGTCAGTTGATCTAAGAATGACTTGCATATTAGTAGTCAGTTGTTCCCTCTTTCTTAAATGTTAAAAATATCATTAGTGTGTCCCCACTCCAATCCACTTTCTACTCAAATGACAAAGTTATTTTCCTGAAGCAAAGGTTGGATCATGGCATCCCTTTATTAAATAAACTGTAGTGATTCCTTATTATCTATAGGAGCAAATATAAAATGCTCTGTTTTGTATTTAAAGTCCTTTACGATCTTAACTCTTCCTACTTTTCCACTCTCCTTAAACTTCACTCCCTCTTTCATATTCTAATCTACAGCTCCACAGGCCTATTTACTGTTCCTTGTATACAAAACTATATCTCCTGGGTCCATGCCTTTTAACTGGGTATCCCCCATGCATGGAATGCTCTTGGAACTTAGAATGCTCTTGCCTCTTGTCTTCATCTTCTTTCAAGACTTGGTACAAGTCCTGTCTTTGAATTATTATATCGATACCTTCTAATAGAAGAATCCTTTTCCAGTCTTCTCCTTCTAGTGACTTCCTGTTAAGGATACTTTCCATTCATATTAAATATAACTTGCAAGTAATTACTTACATGTTGTTTCACGTATTAGAATATGAGTTCCTCAAGGGTGAGGGACTGTGGTTTTGCCTTAGCACTTCACACAGTGTCTGTCACAAAAAAATTCAAGTTGATTCATTGATATTATTCATGGCTCACCGTGTCATGTTCAGCACCTCCCAAATCTCTTCTTGAAAAAATATTTATGATATAGAGATGAAGTTTCTGTCTCACCTAAAGGCCTTGGAACTCTTTAATGTCTTAATTGTGAACCATATTTTTTCACTGTTCTTTCCTATTGTGACCTTTTCTCTGAAGTATTATAATACTATATGCTGTGCAACAGACATTAAATGAATGAAACAGAATTATCCTTACAGATGTCTTTTGTTTATGTTCTTCATAAGCAATATAAGACAATTATTATTAAAAGAAGAAACAGTAATAATAAAACAATTTATGCTTTAAGGCTTATAAAGTGTTTTACAGATATTGTCTTTTTTTTATCCTCTCAATCACCCAGGAAGGTAAGTGCTATTATTATCACCATTTTACAGACAAGGAAACTGAGGCAGCAGAGGTTAAATGACTTACCCAGGTTCACACAGTTAGTGTCTGAGGCTGGTTTTGAATTCAAATCTTCCTGACGCTAGATCCAGTTCTCTATATATTCTATCATCATAAAATAATGCTTCATGCTGCCTTTGAAACATAATATAAACCAATCTGGCTAACACTTTTATTTGCCTCTACAAAGAATACCTATAATCATTCTTTCCATTTAACTGAAACATCTTCTGACTGTATTTATAATGAAAATTCCAATATTGCTATGACTCAATTCTTCAAATAACAGATGAATTGGACTATTGTTGAACAAAGATCTTATACTTAAGAGTATCAATAGTTAAATTAATGTTTATAGACAGTCTAAAAACTGGTCTTAGCACCTTCTACCATCTTATACCTCTTTCTGTCACTAACAATGAAGAAAGGAGACTACAGATGAATGAAGTCCATTTTGTTAGCTCTGTTTGTTTCCTGGATTACTATGTCTAAATAATTCATCAACCATTGGCTAAACTATGGTGTTGAATCTGTGTATTTAGATAGATTGATCTTCTGGCAGAAAACAAAGCCTACTACCAGGACCATAGTCAAAGCATCAAAAAACCAACAGAAATAAGGTTATCTCAGGGTGGCTTTGAAGTAATTAAAAATAAATATGTTAAATGAAATTGTATTCTAAAAATTAAAATATTATGGTGACATTTTATTGTGGAAAAAACTTCCTAAAAATGAATTTTTATAATGTATTTTGTCTCTCAACTTGTGCATCTGTGGTCAAATTTACTCAAAAGTTCCTTACATTACTATATATATATACAGTCACATATGTATGTATGTATGTATACATATATGTATATAAATGTAAAATTAACATTTTTATGTAAAAAAGTACACTTTTAAACATTTCATAAAACTATCCAAATTACTTTAATTATGTTTAAACAGAACTCTACCTCTTCAGTAAATGAAAGGAGACTACAGGGAACAAAAAGGGACATTATTTTCTTAAAATTGCGTTTCTTCATACATGCTATTTTGAAAGAACAATAACTCCTTAGAAACTGTTGTTCATAGGCTGGCAGTTTTTGTGTTTTTTTTTCTTTTGTAGGTTCCTTAGGATGTGGATCTTATTACAGGGTCATAAATTTAGAGCTGGAAGGAACTTTTAAGTACTTAAAGTTGAAGTGTCTGTAGGGGTAAATGCTGTTATCTTTGTATTAATTTTATCTCCCAGAACAAGAACCAAAACCTAAGCTCCTATCCTAGTCTTTCTCTACACTATTCTCCTAAACCTCTCATTCCTCTATGCTTCCAATCCTATTTGCACCTCAATAAGACATCAGCAAAAAATATATTAAACGGTTTTATTGATAATAAGAGCTGAAGATATTTACATAGCACTTTAAGGCTTGCAAAGTACTTTATATACATTATTGTACACATGTGGCTCACAATAAGGCTACCAGGTAACTAAAGATTTCATTATTTCCTTTTTTAAGAGGTCAAATTTGGCTTCAGACACTAGTTATGTGACCCTGGGCCAGTCACTCAATTAACCTCTATCTGTCTCACTCACCTCATCTGTAAAATGGGGATTGTTTTCAATTATTAGGTGCTGTCCTAACTTCCTAGGGTTGTTGAAGATAAAATGAGATAGTATGTATATGTATAAAGTGTTTTACAAACCTTAAAGCACTATATAAAAATGCTGGCTATTATTATTAGGAGTAGTGAATATCAGAGATAAGATGTAAATTTATGTTTCTCCTCACTGTAAACAATTCATTATACTTCTTCTTAATTTTTTATAAGCATAGGGGCTAGTACATAGAGAATCCATAAGAATGTAATTATTCTAGAGAATGTTTCCAGGTGTAGTAGCAAAGAGAACACTGAATTCAGCAAACAGAGTTCTCATTCTACCCCTGACACTGACTAGCAATGTGACAATGAGCAAGCAAAGTTCCCTATCTGAACCTTAGTTGATCATCTATAAAATTGGGAAAATAATATTTGTACTATCTACCTCACAGGGCTGTGGTGGACAAAGATTTGTACAACCTCAAAGCCCCAGAGAAATGGAAGTTATTAGTATTAAATATCATTCAACATAGTTAACAACCAATCAACAAAGAATAATTATTATGGGCCTGATCATTTACTAGGCCACAGGATATAGATTCATTAAGCAAAATTCCATAAACTACTCATTTTCCAGTAATACTTCCGTAATGATTTTTAAAGATTACTTCAAACCTAAAAAAATTATTTCATATACATAATCTTACATGTTTAAGAAGTATTTCCAGAATCCAATCTAGAAACTCTACAACTGGACCATTTCTATGTTCCCTCAGTAACTTATTAATAAAACACATGATATCAGCCAGAAGCTTCTCATCTTCAGGACAAGCAGGAAGTACTTGTAGAAACCTGTAATGCAAAACAAAACACAGTTTTAATTTGCCTTTTTTAAATGCTGCAAAAAACACCAAATTACAAAATACAAATAGCAAATAATAAGATGTAGCTAATTCCATGATACAAAATACTAAAGTAATTGGATTATAAATGATTAGCTATTCTGTGTATAAAACATAATCTTATAATAGTGTCACATTTTTAAACTCAAAATGAGGAACAGCATATTCTAAAATTAAAGCTATCATTACATGCAACTGGGAAATAGTAAATAAACACAATAAATAATATAAATATATAAAATAGGTAATAAAAATAAATCTCAATAAATATATGAATAAAGCAAAGATTTCCCCTTTCCTTGTCATTATCTGAAAAAAATTTTAGATGTTAACAATGGCAATAAAACAAGAATAATTTAAGGCACCTACAACATCAGGGATGAATGGTAAGGGATAAGACCCAGTTTAACCGTTGGCTTCCTATCACCCACCAATGTTTCACCTATTTGCTCATAAATTCTGATATTCCTTTATCTAATCATTATCTTTTATCATTCTATCTTTCCCTATGATTTATAACCCCCAATCATGACCTTCATGTCTGTGACCTCCATTCCCTCCATCATTCAGTTTCTTTCCTGGGTACCACCCTTGCCTGCACTGTCTACATGTCTCCCTTCCCTATTTAGGTCTTTCATGAAACCAATAGAAACCCATGAAACCCATGCTAAAAATTCTTTTCCCCCCTGTACTATCTTCAATCATGGCTTGCCAAACAAAATCCTGGATTATTCCCACCATTCCCTTCCCTTCTATTCACATACTGAAGTAAACTGGAGGAAATCACAAAACTATGCAGAACAAGACCATTACAAATTTATATTATCTAATCTGAAGCAAGGCCTAACTGCAACAAAGCAAACATTCAATTTTGCCTTGAAACAATTTGCTATGCCACTCTCCACAGAAGCTGTTCCAAATATTCTTGTCTCTCCTCAAGCTTCCCAAAGTCCTTCCTTCCTCCTTTCTCTCCTTAACTAAGAACATCACCTCATAATTTACTGAAAAAATTAAGACCATTCAACAAGAGCTCCCCTCTCTCCCTCCTCTTATACCATTCAGTCATCTTCTACTATTAGCTGCACTTCTGTCTCACATTAAGTCAACCTCTGTTGCTAAGACAAACTTCTCTATATGAGCACTTGATGACAATGGCCTCCCAATTTATCACCCCCCTTCAACCTCAAACTAAAAATACACAACATATATAGATATATAGATAGATCTATCTATATATGTAAATCTCCTCCATTCTTTAACAAAAATAAACCTTTTTTGATCCTATCATCCCTGCCATGTACCCTACTATATCTCTCCTCCCTTTCATGGCTAAATTCCTTGAGAACTTTGTCTATACTCAGTGCTTCCACTTCTCTTATCACAGTCTTTTAAATCTTCTGCAAGCTGGCTTCCAATTTCATCATTCAACTGAAACTGCCCTCTCTAAAGTTATTAAGGCTCTGTCTTGAGTCTCTTCTCAATCTGTGTTTACATCAACTTCCATGGGTTCAAATATAATTTCTATGCATATGATTCCCAAGTCTATTTATCCATCCCTACTCTCTCTGCTAAGCTATAATAATACATTACCAATGGCCTCTTGGACACTTTGATGTGGATAATCCTGTAGGCATCTCAAACTAAACATGTCAATACAGAATTCTTTATCTTTTCCCAAAGACTCTCATCTTCCCAGATTTTCTAGTACTTCTGAGTGTACCACTACCCTCCCAGTCACTCAAACCATAAATTCTATGTCATTCTAAATTCAATATTGTCTTCTGCATTAGAATGTATGCTTCTTGAGGACAGAGATGGTGTCTGTCTGTGTTATAACCCCAGCAATCTGCTTAGTACCTAGCAAATAGTAAGCCATTAATAAATACTTGCTAACTAACTAAAGACAGGGAAAGAGGATAAAACAATCCCTATTTGTGGAAGATATTGTTTACTTAGAAAATACTAGACTAGAAAATACTAGAGAATAAGGAAAGAAATTAATTGCAACAACAGTGTGAATAAAATGACACACACATACATACTCATATACATATATATATTCACATATGAATGTGTATATGTATATATATATACATACATTACATATACACTTACAATTGCATAATGTTCCACAAAGATAAACAATTGAGATTACCACAACAGCCAATCTGATTTCAGAAGCCTGAATTCAGTTGATTCTAATTCATCATTATCACATCTTTCTACTGATTTACTTTTTTATTTTTTAACTCATACCAAGTAATTTCGGTAACTGCTTTAGAGAATAATTTTAGGCTTAGAAATCCTATTTCCTTTCCTTTCCTTTCCTCCCTCTTATTTTTTTTCATCATTTCATCATTTACTTGAGATTGTTATTATTTTGTTTAGCTCTACTACCTCAAAAGAGAGGTAATGAATGAAAGGACAAAATGGCACATATATTATCAGATAGAGCTAATATGTTTATTTTTTTGCTGGGAAGGAAGGTAGGAGGATTGAATTAGTGGGTAGTAGTAGAAATGTTTGGGTTTTTTTTTTCTTTTTAAAGGAGGATTGATAATTTTTTTTTAATTTTTTAATTTTTTTTTTTTTTGCTTTTTGGAGGGCAATTGGGGTTAAGTAACTTGTCCACGGTCACATGGCTAGGTTTTTGTTTGTTAAGTATCTGAGGCCAGATCCGAACTCAGGTCCTTCTGACTCCAGGACCGGCATTTGATTGATAATTATTTTTAATGCACATAAGCAAGGATGTTCCAGGAAATGGTTAACAACAGGTTCTAAGAAAATGTATTCATGACACACTTTTAAGTTTAATTTGCAGGATTAACATTTTCTTCATCACTTTCTTAAGTCTAATTAATTAATAAAATAATAATTTGTAGCATTAGCTGATCTCCCAAAGTATAAATGCACACGCCAAAAATTTAACAGTTGAATCCATAGGACCCAACTTTATCACATACACAAGAACTTTATCACTAACACAAGAAAACCATCATGCACATAAGAAAATCAAAGTTTTTAAAAACGGCAACACTCAGCAAATTTGTTACTTCATAGAAAGATCTGTACATAGAAATGTTGAGTCTTAAACAGAGTTCACAATTTCTTGTACGATCATCTTTTTTTGTTCTTTACATATTAAAATGCTTGTGTATGTTGATGATTATTCAGGTCACAGAAAAAAAAAAGAACTCAAATAAATGGGGTACTTAGTACACATGTCTGGGAAATACCAAAATGAGAAAAACAATATTACCAAAATCATTTCATAGATTTAGTGCTTTACAATCCAACTACCAAGCAGCAACTTTGTAGAACTAAAAAAACTAATAACAAAATCATGTATAAGAAAAAATGGCGGGGCGGCTAGGTGGCGCAGTGAATAGAGCGCTGGCCCTGGAGTCAGAAGGACCTGAGTTCAGAGCCGGCCTCCGACACTTAATCCGCACAAACAAAAACCTAGCCGTGTAACCTTGGGCAAGTTACTTAACCCCAATTGCTTTAAAAAAAAAAAAAAATTAAAAAAAAATTAAAAAAAAAAGAAAAAATGGCCTAGAACTGCAAGTAAACTATGAAAAAAAAATATAAGGGGGAAAGGAGATAGGACTTTTTTTTTTTAAAGCAATTGGGGTTAAGTAACTTGCTCAAGGTTACACAGCTAGTTATTTATGTGTGAGTGCTAAGTAATGAGGCTGGTAGTGATCCCGGGTCCTCCCGACTTCAGGGCTGACACTCACTCAGTACTCGCCAAACCAAGGACTTCTAAACCTAAAATTATACTCTAACAAAGTTGCCAAAATTATTTGGTATGAGTTAAAAAATAAAAAAATTAAATCAGTAGAAAGATGTGATAATGAAGAATTAGAAGCAATTGAATTCAAGTGTTTGATCAACATGACAACATGCATTACTTGGTGAAGAACTTCCTATTAGATAAGAATTACCACAAAGTATTTTGACAGAAATTAAGTTTTGATAAACATCTTACATCATATATTATATTATGAGCAAATGGGAGTGACCAAAATATCAAAGATCAGAACATTTTTTAAAAATTAGATATATCACAGCTATGGCTAGAAAAATATTTCACCAAATACAGACACAGACAATTATAGGAAATAAAATAGATAATTTTAATCATATGACATTGAATATCTTTTGCACATACAACAGTAACACAATTAGGATGAAAAGAGAAATAATCAACTGGGAAAAAAACAAATCTTTCCATCAAGAACCCCTGCAAGGGTCTAAGAGGGAACTAACAAAAATATGTGAGACCAAGAGCCATTTTACAATGGATAAATAATCAAAGGACATACAGTTGTCAAAAGAAGTGCAAAGTATTAGCAGTTATATCAATATGTGTCTCCAAATCAATTAGAAGAGAGATGAAAAACAACAACAACAACAACTAAGGTTTCACCTTACAAGAATAGTCAGTGTTGGAGGAGTTGTTGGAAGACAGGCATGTTAATATCCTACTGGTCGAACTGTTCATTGGTCCAACCATTCTGGAAAACAATTTGGAATTATGCTAAGAAAATTACTAAAGTCTATCCTTTGACTCAGATACTCTACTGCAAGGCATATAGCCCAAAGACATCAAAAAATCATGTATATAACAAAAAATTTCTTTTCATAGTAGCAAAGAACAAAGTAGATGCCCACTAATTGGGGAATGGATAATTAAACTGTATATACAACTGTAGGAAGATAGAAAACAAAGTAAATGGAACTAAGAAAAAGTAAACAAAACTATAACATGCAAATGAACAATGCAAAAGGAAAGAATAAAAAATATCAAAACTGTATACTGTGAAATTATAATAACCAAATTTAATAGCAAAGAAGAAATGTGACAATGTTCTCCAAGGAGGTGGGGAATTTTAAGTGTGGATTACCTACTGCAAATAATTTCAGATTTAATGTGCTGATTATTTTTTTAAAATTTCTTCCCCATATTATTCTTTGTGAAAAAAGATGGCACTCTGAGAGGGTAAGAGAAAAAGATAAATTAGGAAGTATGGGTGATGGAAAAATAAGATATCAATAACAGTAAACCATTTTTTAATTTTAAAAAATTGATTTGATTTTTAAAAGATTTACTGGATTCCCTGAAAAGCATTATGAAAAAAAAACCTGTTTCATGAAATTATAAAAGAAAACTGCCCAGAACTACTAGACCCAAAGGGAAATGTATAAAGACCTAATCCACAGTTTACCCACTTAAATGAAATTCAAAACTTATCAAGTATACACACATAAATAGAAAACTCCCAGTGCTTTGGGTAAAAGAAAAAATATTGCCAAGCCAAAAAGAAATTAATTAATTAACAAAGATTTATTAAGTACATGTTATATGACGGGTACTGACTGTATTAGATGCTGAAAACAGGAGAAAAAAAGAAACAGTCCTTGCCTTAAGGAACTACACATTATCTCAGAAGGCTATATGTAAATTTATAGTTATATACAAGATAAAAACAAAGCAGTAAGCAAAAAATGTGCTTTAGACCACTTAAGTCACTCCTAGTAGTCTGCTATACTTACCTTTGATAACCACTGCTCTAACATGATGGTTCTAACACTTCTGTGGTTTTAAATTACAATAGGAAGAAAATTTAGGACAGTATATTCAACATACAGTAATGGTTTTACTCTTTAAAATTTTTGTTGGAAATGGCAATATTTCATGTTTATGTAAGAATCTGAATATATTTTAACCATATATATTTAGCCTAACTAGAAATCCAAGATACTAATGCTATACAAAGCTATCCTTAGAAAACTTTAATCCTACTATCCTGTGAAACAATTTGGAACTATGATCCCAAAGATACTATAAACTGTGTTTACCCTTTGACTCACTATTATGTCTATACCCCAAAGAGATCAAAAAAAGAGGAAAAGGACCCATATGTACAAAAGTATTTATAGCATCTCTTTTTGTAATGGCAAAGAACTGGAAAATAAGGAGGTGCACATCAATTGGTGAATGACCTTAGAAATTATAATATATGGATGTAATAGAATAAAACTGTGCTATAAGAAATATTGAAAATCAGGTTTCCAGGGAAACCTGAAAAGACTTCTATGAACTAATGAGTGAAGTGAGCAAACCCAGCAGAACAATTTATATAATAAAAACATTATAAACACAAAAAATCTGAAACACTTGAGAACTCAGTGTAATGGCCAATGATTCCAGAGGACTTAAGATGAAGCATACAACCCATTTCCAGACAGACAGGTGATGGATGCAAGGTGAAGAATGAATTATATTTTTTGGACATGGCCACTGTGAAAATTTGTTTGCTTGACTATGTATATTTTTATAAAGGTTTTGTTCATCTTTATAAAAATAAAGAAAGCATATGTGGCAGGGGGCAGGGGGAAGAAGTTTGAGAAGGATGAATTATTGGGAGGAAGAAAATGGAATTGAGAGAAAATGTTTGTTAACTGAAAATTGTAATTTAATTCTTAAAAAAAACTAACATTCTTAGATTTCATTACTTAGGATCATTGATTTTAAGCAAATGGACCTTAGAATTCATCTAGTACAGGGGCGGCTAGGTGGCGCAGTGAGTAGAGCGCAGCCCTGGAGTCAGAAGGACCTGAGTTCGAATCCAGCCTCAGACACTAAACACCCACAAACAAAAACCTAGCCGTGTAACCTTGAGCAAGTTACTTAACCCCAATTGCCCTCCAAAAAACAAAAAACAAAAAGAATTCATCTAGTACAAACCCCTCCTTTTACAGATGTGGAAACTGATATCCAGAGAAATTAAGTGACTTGTCCAAGATCATAGTAAGTGGAAGGGTAGGACATTAATTTAGGTCCCCTAAATCAAAACACAAAATTTTTTATTTCCTATTTTAACATGGAAACTATTTAAAATTACATTTTACCATATATACTTGCAGAGTAAGATAACACTGAAAGTCCCTTACTTCACTTTTTAAATACAGACACCAGTGACCAGTTCAACTTATTAAAAAATTATAACCTATGTCATACTCTCTATATCCAAAGGGTGTGTCACATTCTAATCACTCCATAGAATTTAGACTAGTAAAAGAAACAAACTATTTTTATGAGTAACTTTATGAAATAGATTTATTTACATAATTCTAATTGCTTATCCTATTTATATAATACACAGGATAGTGAAATTTGATCCATGTATCCCATATTGATAATAAATAAATTCCTATTATTAGATGTTAGGTCCAAGTAGAAGAAATGAACAAAATTATAAGAAGCTAATAAATAACTTTTTAATAAAGTTCAATAATATCACAAAATTGCAAAACTTCCAAGTTGAAAGAACCACAATAGTTATCTAATCCAACATTTAATGCCTATAAAGTTATCTAAGAAATGGATATTCAGCTTCTGTTTGAAGATCTATACTGAAGAGAAGTCTACTGGTTCAGCCCATTCCTGTTTTGGATAATATTAATTATAATAATGATCTTCCTTTCATCATACCTAAATTTTCTTCTTTGCTCCTAGTTCTGCCTATATTGTGCCAAGTCAAACAAATGTAATCCACATTCTACAGAATAATCCTTCAAACACTTTAAGGAACCTGTAACATAACCCCCTCTAAGGCTTTCCTTCTTAAGAATAAACATTCACAGTAGACTGAAACAATATTTATAAGGTTCAAGTTCATGAATTTGAAATCTTTCATCACCTGAAGTGCCCTTCTCTGGACATTTCCCTGATTACTTTTGTCCTTCCTTAAATGAGAAACAAAGAAATGAATTCAGAAACAGCTCATCCAAGCCACTCTGCCCCCAGATTCCTCCCAAACTATGTAAAAGGGGACTCTGAACAACTTCTGGAGCCCCAGCACCCACAGAACGACACAGAGAAGCTAACCTCCCGCTGAGGACAGCCCAGCAGCCTTGCAGGAAGGACCAGCTCAGCGGTCTGGGAGCCGGCAGAGTGCGGGAGCCAAGCTGAGCGGACCGCATGAGCTGAGGTTTTAGCCCCAGGACGGCAGGGCCAGCAGCCGGCTGGAGAAACCCCAGAACACCAGCAGCTGTGGCGACTCCAGAACGATCAACACAGACATGCCTAAGACAAAGTAAGAGGTTAGTGTCCTATGGATTTTGGGACCAGTATTTGGGTAATGGGTCGGCTCCCTCCCCTGGGGGCTAGAAGCCGCTGAGGAGACACGCCATTTTGTAGTTTTCAGAGGCAGCTCCAGCTCCAGGCCAGCGAATTGTAGGGAGATCCAGCAATCAGTCTTGGGGGGTAATCGTTCTTGCTTTAACCTCCCTGGATCTGGATTGTGATCTAGGGTGGAAGTCGTGGGTGGGTTTACAGCTTGCCAGAAACGGAAGCTGCCCCCCACACGTTCGGAACGAAAATTCCTCTATCTGGCCTTAAAGCCATAGTGTGGCAACAAGCCCAAAAGTCAAGCAATTAAGTGGCAACATGCCAAGGCAAAGGAAACAGAAAAATGTAACCCTAGACTCCTATTTTGGGGGCATAGAGCGGGAAAAGGACTGTGAGGTCAAAAGTCCTGCTCCAAAAGCCCCAGGGGAAAACATGAGCGGGTTGCAGGTCATAGAGGATCTTAAGAAGGACTTTAAAAATCAAATAAGAGAAGTGGAGGAAAAATTGGAAAGAGAAATGAGAAGGATGCAGGAAAAGTATGAAATGAGGGCCAACAGCCTGACTGAGGAAAACAACACCTTAAAAAATAGACTAACTCAAATGGCAAAGGAGGCCCAAAAGGGCAATGAGGAGAAGAATGCCTTAAAAAGTCAAATTTGCCAGATGGAAAAAGAATCTCAAAAGTTCACTGAGGACATTCATTCCTTCAGAGTTAGACTGGAGCAAATGGAAGCTAATGACTTTATGAGAAATCAAGATGCTGTTAAGCAGATCCAAACAAATGAAAGAGTAGAAGGCAATGTGAAATATCTCATGGGAAAAACCACTGACCTGGAAAATAGATCCAGGAGAGACAATTTAAAAATTATTGGACTACCTGAAAGCCATGATCAAAGAAAGAACCTAGAAATCACCCTCCAAGAAATTCTCAAGGAAAACTGCCCTGATGTTCTAGATCCAGAGGGCAAAATAGAGGTTGAAAGAATCCACCAATCACCTCCTGAAAAAGATCCCAAAAAGAAAACTCCCAGGAATATTATAGCCAGGTTCCAGAATCCCCAGATCAAGGAGAAAATACTACAAGCAGCCAGGAAGAAACAATTTCAATATTGTGGAAACACAATCAGAATAGCCCAGGACCTAGCAGCTTCTACACTGAGGGATTGAAGGGCATGGAATATGATATTCCAGAGGGCAAAAGAGCTGGGAATGAACCCAAGGGTCACCTACCCAGCAAAACTGAGTATTTTGTTCAGGGGAAAATATGGTCATTCAGTGGAATAGAGGACTTTCAAGCATTCTTGAGGAAAAAACCAGAATTGAATAGAAAACTTGACATTCAGATACAAGAAGCAAGAGATGCTTGAGAAGGTAATCAAGGAAAAGAAATCAAAAGGAACTTAACAAAGTTAAACTATTTACATTCCTATATGGAAAACTAATAACTGTGACTGATGATATCTTTCTCACTATGAAAATAATGGAAGAAGGGTGTGTGGTCATATGAGTACATATGTGAATGTGTGTGTAGATGGTTACAGTTATATATGGATAGAGGGCATAGGTTGAATTTGTTGGGAAGGGAGGATACTTAAGGGGTGAAATTATGAGGTGAGAGAGGAAAGTGGCAAGAGGAGATGGGGATAGACACGGTAGGGTAAACTATCTCATGTAGAAGAAGCAAGGGGAAATGGTTGCAAGGGAGGGGGAGAATAGGAAGGCAAAAAGGCAAAACCACATTCTCATTGAATTTGGTCCAGGGAGAGAATGACATACATACTAAATGGGATATCTCAACCTACAGCAGAATAGGGGGAAGGGGGATGAGAGGAGGGATGATGGATAGGAGGGCATCCTTAGGGGGAGGGGAGGTTGGAAGTACCCACTATAGAAGAGGGACAGGATCAAGTAGGGAATGGACCAGGTGGGGGGTGGGATGAGTGGGAGGGAATTATAAGCAGCCTTGTACAATATATCTACTATGATAATGTTTTGCATAGCTAGACATGTACAACATATACTGAATTACTTATCTCCCCAGAGGGAATGGGTGACAAGGGAGGAAGGAAATGGATCTGAAATTCGAGGTATTAACATTAAATGTTTCAAATATATATAAATACTATTATTAATACTCTTTTACTTATAATTGGGAGATAAGATGTACAGGCATTGGGACACAAAGATTCACCTTCCTCTAATGGAAAAGTCGAAGGGGGTATGGGAGAAGGTATGGCAGAGAGCAGATTGGAGGAAGTGATATCTTGTGGGACTGCTATTCTGGGAGGCTGGGTAGGGGGATTACAGTGGGAAAATGATTGTAACTCAAAATCTGGCGGAAATGATGTAAAACAGAAGTTAATAAAGCATTTGTTTAAAAAAGAAAAGAAAAGAAAAGAAATGAATTCAATCTGGTAGATGGTAGACCAGGCAAAATACAATGAAAAAATCAGCTCTTTATTCCAGGATACACATTGCCTCTCTAAAGCAGTTGAGCTTGTAGTCCACTAAAATTACCAAATTATCCTTCAGATATATTATTGCCAACCAAGTCTCCTAAATCTCATCATAATAATAGCTACCAATTATATAGCAGCAGGATTGCAAAGCACTTTACAACAACCTTATAAAATGGCAACAACTTTGTGAAGTATTGCTACAATTATCCCCCATTTTACAGATAAGCAAACTGATTTACCATACTTACAACGTTAATCTTACTCCATATGCACATATGATAAAATGTGGTTTTAGTTTTCATACTAAACAGTTTTGTATTTGGTATTAGGGGACTTAAATTCAAATCCTACTCTTACACTTACTATAATCTTGGGCAAGTAATTTAGCTGATAAAAGCTAAGTTATTTGTTCAAGGTCACAAAGTTATTAAGTGTTTTAAGTCATCCTGACTCTAAGTACAGTTCTCTATCCCCTCCTCAGAAGTCTTTGAAATCTGCTGCCCCAAAATCTAGGATACATATCTAAAAACTCCTATATTTCTTCTATTCCAAAGGCTGAGTGGCCACTTCTCCACAAAGTTCCCTTTTCCACATCAGCATCCAGTTCCATCCTGGTTGTTGAAAATTAGATTTAACTCTATTGGTTCCTTCATATTATGAAGAATGAAATTTTCATTAAAGCAAGTCAAGAAAGTATTTGCTCTGCTCTGGGCAAAGAGAATACTAAGAGACATATAAATAAATAAAGTCTCTCATCTCTGCTATATATGGCTCATATATGAAAGGAACCTATAACATAATTCCCTCTAAGTATTTCTTTCTCAAGTACTTGGCTTATGATCTACTTCCCAGATTCATTTATATCCTTTTGTTGTCTATATGGTACGGTCTACATCTAATAACAAGATTACTACTGTTTCTAACTCCACCAACCTACACCTAAATGCTTTCCACAAAGCTTCGCCCCTCCTAGTTGCCAGATTTCCTCAAGAGCATATCTTTTTAAGGGGCACAATGTACAGAGTGCCAGGCCTGGAGTCTGGAAGATTCATCTTCTTGAGTTCAAATCTGGCCTCAGTCACTCTGTGACCCTAAGCAAGTCTGCCTCAATTTCCTTATCTGTAAAATGAGCTGGAGAAAGACATGGCAAACCACTGCAGTATCTTTATGAAGAAAACCCCAAATGTGATCATGAAGAGTCAAATACGACCAAAGACTGAACAACAAAATATCTTAATATGCAACCTCCCCCTCCTCTTTATCTATCCTGTAGCCTCTGAAAAAGGTATTCCACAGCCATATTCGATTCACAGGTCTTATCACATCAAGTCTCAATGATTTCTGTGGGGTCAAATTGCCAGATAGCTTACATTAAGATCGCTAGTTTACCACTGCTTAATATGAATCTTTATTTATTTACTTATTTGTTTGTTTATTGCTGGCATACTAAAGAGCTGGTAGAGTTTTTTTAAAATAACAATGAAAAGATTCTCTTTATGAGATCTACACTGAGATAATATAATTTTTTCTTTAAAGATTCAGTGCTAAACACAAAAACAATCTGCTATTTCTTTATAACCAGAAGTCTTGACTTCAAACTGACCTGTTTAGTTCTTGGTGCCAAGCAGAAGTCTTCAAGACAGCACCACAAGGGCCATTAATACCCTTGAAAGAAAGTCTGTCATTTAAAAGGTATAAGCTCATTCTAGTGACAGCAGCCTTGACTCCCTCGTGGCCTTCAGCTTGAATAACAGAAGAGCGACAATCTTCCAATCCACTATTTGTGTGTATAATCTTTAGAGTAAGGATATCCTCTGAGGATAACTTCAGTGAGTCTAAAATTCTGAAAAAAGAAAATTCATACAGAAAACTAACAACAGACCATGTAAAGCATTTCTCTACTAACACCAAGAGAGAAAACTCAATTTTAGTATGCGTGTAGCATCTGTACT
Source organism: Gymnobelideus leadbeateri (assembly GCA_011680675.1). Classification (NCBI taxonomy): domain Eukaryota; kingdom Metazoa; phylum Chordata; class Mammalia; order Diprotodontia; family Petauridae; genus Gymnobelideus; species Gymnobelideus leadbeateri. The sequence continues at coordinate 182,220 of WOXC01012066.1, read as the reverse complement.
CATGAGCCTCAGTTACCTTAATTTTCTTGAGCTGAAAGGCTAGCTCATTAGGAAAAGCAAAATATTAGCTATGTGCATAGTTTAGGGATATACACTAGCACTTATGTACCTTATCCTTTCTCATAATACATGATGAAGTGATATTCCTTTGATTGAATAATGCTTTTAGGAAAAAATAATCTATTCACTTTTATTAAGGACATCTAGACATCTACCAACACTGCTCAATTTTAGATAATTTATGCATTTGAATATTTGTTATTTAAATTTGATAGCACTCCAGGAAGGCTAACAACACATAAAAAACAAGTTTTAAAATAAATAAGGATACCTAATGCTTTGAAACCAAGTGAAAATTAGGACGTTCTATTGAAAACACTCAGTTCTGAATAACCAAGTGGTAAAAAAATCTATTTAATCGAGAAGGAAAAAGATAATCATAACTCACTAAAACATGAATTGTTTTTAAACAAATTATAACAGCTTACTCCTGGGTTTCATTTTCAGAGTTTATCTCTTTCAGCAGGTTATCTATTCCATGGCACCGTGACAAGTTCCAAGCTATTCTCAGCATATCTGTCACAGGCTTTAAGGCCAAGCAATCAGTAGATAATGGCAAAACCACATAGTAAGGGCTTACAGCATGGTAACCAGGAACATGGACTGGAAGATGGTACCTAAAGAAAATTTATATACAAAAGTTAATACATTTTCTACCACTTTCTTCACCCCCTCCTCAACATTTTTAAAAGGGCATATTGACAGTTACCATACCACAAAATTGGGAAAAGGGATCAGTCCTTCATTTCAACCCCAAAACACTCCTCAACACCATGTTATCATAACTACATTTAAAATACAAGCCCCCAAAACTTTAACATTTGAACCCAACTCAAAACCTCTGATTCAATGAATTATTATTATTGCAAAAAGAAAAATTATTAGCTACTTCCCAATCCATATCTCAAGGAAAAACAAACAGCAAGACTATTCTTTATACATTTTCTGACTTTCAGGGATCCTTACTTTATACAAGTATTGAATTTCATAATACAAATGTAAAAGTAAAAGAGTAATTAATTTTTACTATTTTAGAAATTATTCTTTTTCAGGGACATGTTAAACTAGATAAGATAGCCTCTAAGATCCCAGATTTGGTAATGTATCCAAAAATAGGTAGGAGGCTCGAATGGGTGTTATACTATGAAGAGGCTCCACAATTCCATCAGAGGATAGATCTCCCCTGTAGAAAATACATCCACCAGCTCAGAAAGCAATCTGTCTGGGATTTAGGGAAATCCTAGGAAGTTGCCAAAATGGAATGTAAGCAATTTGCCCAGGGTCATAAAGACAGAAAGCAAAAGAAACAGGACTGGAACACAGGTTTTCATAACTAAAAGTTCAATACCATATACTGGACAACAAACTATTTTTATGTGGTTTTTATATTCATGCAATAAAACAAGAGCAAAATAAATATGAGAACCTAAATTTTCTGAAATCCAGACTAGCCATTTATTCATAACATGATTCAATCAACTGTTTAGAAGCTAAATAATTTTGAAAATTGATTATTTTATTTGAAAACTACCCAATCCTACTCTTCTGTCTCACTCCTATCACCTCTTTTTTTTTTTTTGGACTATTCCATTCTCCATTAACATTTCTATCAGAAAATAAGCAATCAGTTTTGCCACTTCTGAAATTTTCATAGGGAATGAAAACTGGATGGAAAGAAACTTTGAAATGTGTGAATTTTAAAATTTATATATGATTTTGTTGCCTCTTAAAAGCAGGAAAGAATTCACAATGCAACTTGATATTAAAAAATAGTATTGATGGAAGCTAGTGACTTTATGAGAAATCAAGATGCTGTTAAGCAGATCCAAACAAATGAAAGATTAGAAGGCAATGTGAAATATCTCATGGGAAAAACCACTGACCTGGAAAATAGATCCAGGAGAGACAATTTAAAATTATTGGACTACCTGAAAGCCATGATCAAGGAAAGAACCTAGAAATCACCCTTCAAGAAATTCTCAAGGAAAACTGCACTGATGTTTTAGATCCAGAGGGCAAAATAGAGGTTGAAAGAATCCACAGATCACCTCCTGAAAAAGATCCCAAAAAGAAAAGTCCCAGGAATATTATAGCCAGGTTCCAGAATCCCCAGATCAAGGAGAAAATACTCCAAGCAGCCAGGAAGAAACAGTTTCAATATTGTGGAAACACAATCAGAATAGCCCAGGACCTGGCAGCTTCTACACTGAGGATCGAAGGGCATGGAATATGATATTCCAGAGGGCAAAAGAACTGGGAATGAACCCAAGGGTCACCTACCCAGCAAAACTGAGTATTTTGTTTCAGGGGAAAATATGGTCATTCAGTGGAATAGAGGACTTTCAAAGCATTCTTGAGGAAAAAACCAGAATTGAATAGAAAATTTGACATCCAGACACAAGAAGCAAGAGATGCCTGAGAAGGTAATCAGGGAAAAGAAATCAAAAGGAACTTATCAAAGTTGAACTATTTACATTCCTATATGGAAAAGCAATATCTGTGACTGATATCTTTCTCACTATGAAAATAATGGAAGAAGGGGGTGTGGTCATACGAATACATATGTGAATGTGTGTGTATATGGTTACAGTTATATATGGATAGAGGGCATAGGTTGATTTTGTTGGGAAGGGAGAGTACTCAAGGGATGAAATTATGAGGTGAGAGAGGAAAGTGGCAAGAGGAGATGGGGAGAGACATGGTAGGGTAAACTATCTCATGTAGGGAAGTGGGTGCAAAGGAGGGGGAGAATAAGGAAGGCTAAAAAGGCAAAACCACATTCACATTGAATTTGCTTCAGGGAGAAAATGACATACATGCTAAATGGGATATCTCAACCTGCAGCAGGATAGGGGGAAGGGGGATGAGAGGAGGGATGATGGATGGGATGGCATCCTTGGGGTGAGGGGAGGTTGGAAGTACCCTCTATTGAAGAGGGACAGGATCATGTAGGGAATGGACCAGGTGGGGGGTGGGATGAGTGGGAGGGAATTATAAGCAGCCTTGTACAATATATCTACTATGATAATGTTTGCATAGCTAGACATGTACAACATATACTGAATTACTTATCTCCCAAGAAGGAATGGGTGACAAGGGAGGAAGGAAATGGATCTGAAATTTGAGGTCATAACATTAGATGTTTCAAATATATATAAATACTATTATTAATACTCTTTTGCCTATAATTGGGAGATAAGATGTGCAGGCACTGGGACACAAAGATTCATCTTCCTCTAATGGAAAAGTCGATGGGGGTATGGGAGAAGGTATGGGAGAGAGCAGATTGGAGGAAGCGATATCTTGTGGGACTGCTATTCTGGGAGGCTGGGTAGGGGAATAATGGGGGGAAAATGATTGTAACTCAAAATCTGGCGGAAATGAATGATGTAAAACAGAAGTTAATAAAGTATTTGTTTAAAAAAAAATAGTATTGAAAGTATTTCTAATTCTCAAGAATTTCCTATCCAACAGAAACTAAAACAAAAAGCTGGAAAGACCTATTTCTTGTACCATTTACCACAATAAGCTCAAAATACAACATGAGTATGCTGGGGAAATTCTCAACCTGGGTTCCTAGAAAGCCCAAGGAGAATCTCCCCCACCAGGCAGATCTGCTGGGGGGGGGGGGCGGGTGTCAAATGATCTGAATAGCTAAACAGAAAAGAAAAAAATTAGCATGTTAACATGACTTCTCACTTTTAGTACCTTCAACTTCCCAGCATTCAGATTTGTTTTTTATACGTATTCAGGCCCTTTTAGAGTCCACATCCAATCAGGAGCATTCTGCAGCAATTTAGGATATATAAGTAATAATTCTCACATGGGATTGGAGGGAAGAGAATAAAGAAAGGGACAGAGGTGATAAAAGCATGAATAAGGATGGATGCAGTGTCAGAAGAAGGAAGTTGACTTGAGAGATAACTTGAAGTTATAAATGACTGAACTTAACAATTAATTGCATATGGAGATGGAGAGTGAGTGAGGAGTTGAGGGTGATAAGTTGAGAGCCTGGATGATTAGGAACATGATTAGGAACAACCCTGACAATAATAAGAAAGTTAGGAAGAGGAAATGTTTTTGGAGGAAAAAGAGTAAGTTCAGTTTTAGACACTGAATTTAAGGTGTCTATAGGTCATGCCCTTTTAAATATTTAATGAGAGGAATTAACATTTATATAGCATTTAACTATGTGCCAGGCACTGTGCTAAGAGCTTTACAAATATCTCATGTGATCCTCACAACAACCCTGTGATATAAATGTTGCTATCATCCTCATTTTAAAGTTGAGGAAACTGAGGCAAAAAAGGATTTAATGACTTGCCCAGGGTCACACAGCTGGTAGGTGTCTGAGGCTGGATTTGAACTCAGGTCTTCCCAATTCCAGGCTCAGCACTCTATTCACTGCGCCACCTACTTGAGCTGAATGAAGATATAGCAAAGGAGACCAGAGGTGCAGTTGGACAGGCAGGTGAGAACCAGAAGTGAAGAGTGTCAAGAAAACCTAGAAAAGACAATTTCCAGAAGAAGAGGGCAATCAAAAGTGTCAAGAGATGCTACAGGGAGATCAAAAAGGATGAGAACTAAGAAAAAAGCTATTAGATTTGCCAATTAAGAGATTATTGGTGACTCAGGAGAAAGCAGTTTTGGATGAATGAGGTTGGAAGTCAGAATTTGAAGAGTTAAGAGTTAAGAAAGAAGTACTGTATTGGTCAGGAAGATCTGTTTCAATCCCACCTCTGATACTTACAGGCTATGTCACCTGCACAAGTCACTTCAATTCTCGAGGTCTCAGTTTCTACATCTACAAAATAAGAAGTTGGACTAGAATGCCTCTAAGGTCCCTTAGAGTTCTAAGTCTAGCATTCTTTTAGCACACTGCAGGCATGGATGAAAATCTGTAAAAAGGCAGATGGAATGACTTGTATGAGGCAAGAGGAAGCCAAGTTTGGTTGTACTATGACATGCCTGATGGAGAGTAATGCGTTGTGTATATAAGGCTGGAAATATAGGTTGGGCCCAGGTTGTGAAAGGATGGCAAGGAGAGAAGTTTATATTTGATTAGTGGGGAGTCACTAGAGGTTACTGAAAAGGGTAGTGACATGGTCAAACTGGAACTTTGGGGAAATTGCTTTGGCAGTGGTGTAGAGAGAATGGAATGAAGAAGGAAGAGATTTGAGGCTGAGGAACCAAGTAAGAGTCAACTACAATAGTCCATGTGAAAGGTAATCAAGACCTGAGAACTAGGATGGAAGTTGTGTGAATAGAGAGAAGGAAATGGATGTGAGAGATGCTGTAAAGGTAGAGTCTAGTCAAATGGCCTTCTTCCTATAAACTAGCACAATATTCCAACTCAGTGCCTTTGCACATATGGTCTCCCATGCCAAGAATATAGTCTCTCCCCACCTTGCCTCTGAGAATTCCTAGCTTCCTTCATACCAAACACTACATGTTACAGGAGGCCTCTCTCGATCCCCCAAAATACTAGTACCCTATCACCAACAATATAACCTTTTATTGATAAACATTTTTCAGAATTGCCTTTTATTTTTTATTCATACTCCATGGAACATTATGCCCCACACCAGCTACTCCCTGGTGTCATCCCTATTCTGCTTTTCAGCTGGTGTGCAGTCTTTCCCCCATTAGACTGTAAGCTCTTTGAGGGAATAGACTACGTTTCTTTTTCTTATCTGTATCCCAAACGCTTTGCACAGTGCCTGACCCACAGCAGGCTCTTAATTTACTGAATTGAATAACCTATTCTGTATCTACCTATCTATGTAAATGCTTTCTCCCATGAAAGAATATCAACCACAGAAACTTCAGTTTCTGTCTCTTTCCTGTGTAGCACAATGACTGACACTTAATAGTGATTAATATATACTTGTTGATTGTTTGATGTAGTACTTACTTACATAGGAATTCCCTCTAAAATATCTCCTATCAAATGGACATCTAGCCTTTGTTTTACTGAGGAGCCCATCACTTTTTAAAGTAGTACATTCTACTTCTGGACTTCTTAGAACTTAAAACTACCACTGATAAGTTCCTCCTTAAACCTCCATTTTGTGGAGAGGTCCAAGTCAGCCTTCATTTCCCTACCAGACCTATTCCTGGCTTCAAATCCACATCATGCTGTCTCATCCTAGAACTTCCTTTAATGCCTGGAACCTCATCAAACTATAATATCCAATTACCCCTGTGGCCTTCTCAATCTAGAACATCTCTCTGAGAGGCACACCCCCTTCTCCCATTGGTGAATTCTTCCTAGAGCCTCCATTTTGTAGAATGACCCCGGCTAATCTTCTATCTTCCATCCCTCCTAACCCTCCTAGTTCCAGGCTTCAGAACTGTACCTACCTGCTTTTTTGTTCCTTTTTGCTCACTGCCTTTCCCCAATAAAATATAAACTCCTTAAGGGGCAGAGACCCTTTTTTGCTTGTATTTGTATCCCCAGAACTTAGAGAATGTAAGAAATACTTAATAAAAGCTAATTTCTTTCCTTAGGAAATTTTCCTTAAAGAAGCTTAAATTTCCTTTCTACAATTTCCAATCAATACTCCAAGTATAGTATTCTAGGGCCAAGTCTAATCCCACTCTGCAGGATAGCCTATCAAATACTTAAATAAAGCTACTGTGTCCATCTTCAAGTCTTTTCTTTTCTAAACTATATATCTTCAGTTCCTTCAACTAATTCTCATATGCCATGAATTTCATTCTGCTTATTCTCCTGATTATTGTCTCAACAAGTGTCCATATCCTGGATATATACCCCAAATTTAAAACAAAACAAAACCATAACCCTCTATTCTTTATCTCAGGTCAAAAATCAGTTGACCTGGTACACCAGAGAACAATCAACTATCAAAAGTAGTCTCTTTTCAAAGTACTCATAAATCCACATCAGCATTCCTTAGGGAAACAAGGAGCTCCAGCAAGGACGCAGTTCCCCTCTCCATGGGAAAATTGTCTTACTTATTCCCTAACTTTAGGTGTTCAGTGGTCCTCCTTTCCTTCCACCTCTACCATTTATCCTCCTAGAACAGATTATGATTGGTCTTACCTTTTCAAACCTTTTTCCTCAAAGAATTTATTTAATTCCTTCAGGAAACATTTCACTCTCCATAGCTATTACTCTGCACTAGCAAAATCCAAATCATTGTATACTCTATGTAAGGTCCTGCAAAATTCCCTTGCCATCTAAAGAACTAGATACTAATGGAACGCCCATCACTTGGGGAATGGTTGAACTAATTATAGTATATGAATGTGATGAAATACTAGTAAACTTCAGGAAATAATGCAAGGATTGGTTTCATAAAAAAAAACTAGTTTGACATATATGAAAAAACACAGAATTAAGTCAAGAGAACAATTCATACACTAGCAACAGCATTGTAAAGACAAAAAAAATTTTGAAACTTTAGAACTTTGATCAATGCAATGACTATGGAGGACTAAAGATGAAAAAAGCTATCTACTTCCAGACAGAGAGGTAATGGCATCAGTGATGATATTGCTAAAGTAAAAATAAATATAACCTGCAATTAATTGGATGTGTCTAAGAAGGCAGGGGGAAAAGTCAGAGATGACTCTGAGATTATAAGCCTGATTACCTGGAAGACTGTCAATATTTTTTTCCTCAACTGACTCCCAGGCTTAAACTGTCCTCCTCCATTTTACCAAGAAAATTGATAATATGAAGAGAATCCATGGGTGAATAACAAGAATGGTGAAGGGCTTAAAAAGGTCTTATGACACCGAGATCAGTTGAAGGAAATGGGTATGTTTAGCCAGGAAATGTATTTAGCCAGGTGTTTAGCCATCGAAAAAGTAGAATGGGCTGCCTCAGAAGGTATTTTACTCTCTCTCCTTAGTAATGTTGTGAGCTGAGTTCCTCTTCAGGTATTGCTAGAATGAGATAACTAGATGGCCACTGAGCTACCTTTTACCTCTGAGATTTTGTGAATTTTGAAGTCACTTCCCTTTTTTCAAGACCTACATTTAGTGCCACTTCTTCCACAAAACTTGTTTTGATGCTCAAAGTGATCTCTCCCACGCCAAAGTTTTCAGAAAAATAAAATTATAAAGAAAAGTTTCTATTCCATTTTTTTCCTAATAAAATCCTTCTTTACCATTAAAAAAAAAATCAAAGTAAAAGAAGTCCTTACCGCCTAATCACTGACACTGGTAAGAAAAAGACTGGAGTTAGAGTTGATTTACTGGATATATTATCAGACCTGTTTCACAATGGAGAAATGAAAAGTAAAAGAAAAATTAAATAAATTATTTTGTAACATTTTTTTCAAATGCTTCACCAGCATAAATTGTACAGTCTCAAGATAATTTGAATTTTATAATTTAGGGAAATAGAACCCCATTATAACATGGCTTAGAATTATAAACGCTAAAACATATTAAAGGGTCACACTACAGTTCCCCTAAAATAAGTGCATATAGTATAAAAGTCTGATAAAACATGGTCAGTATGACCCATCAATACTAGTTGACCACATTTAGTCACTACTGGCATTAAAACATTACTATCAAAAAAAAAAAAAACACCTTTCAAAACATTTTTAGCATCAACAATTAAATTTCAAAAATCATCAAATAAAAAAGAATATCCAACCCCAGGAGGAATGAATAAATGTACCAATTTTATTTTTTACAAATAAAAAGGAATTAACCTATCTTAGATCTGAGTAGTCCTTTTCAAAATACTTTCACTTAAATGATCCTATTTAATTGTTACAACAACCCTATGAAGTAGGCAGGATACATTTCTCTGACAGATGAATAAACAAAGGCTTATAAATATAAAGTGACTTGCCCAGGTCACATTCTTATCATGAAAAAAGCTAGGACAAGAACTTAAATCTTCTTACCCTTAGACTAATGAATGTTCTTTTCATAATGTTCTCTGTATTGCCACCTATATTATATTTTGTATTATTCACCAACACAAGGATTCAAATAAAGGCATCATTTTTTTCTTTATCCACTTACATTAATTTCTTCCTCTGATAACTAACCACATTGTGAAGGTGAATCTGGATGTCTTGAGTCTAGACCAATGAACTATGCATTATTGTGTAAGAAAAACCTACTACCAATTAAGACTTAAAAATAACATGTATATGTGCTATATAGTTTGTAAATCTTTTCCTTCACAACAGTAATGAGGAATACATAGTGTTAGCATTCTTATTTCCATTTTACAGATAAACAAACTTAAGCTAAGGGTGATTAAATGACTTGCCCATAGCCCACAGCAAGTAGAAGAATTAAAGCTGAACCAGTCTTCTGACTACCAGGCCAGTGTTACTCAATTTAATTCAACTCAATTCAATTAACACAGTAGATAGGGTGGGCCTTGGGATCAGGAAGGCTTAGCCTAAATCCTTCCTCTGAAACATACTAGCTATTTGACTTTAGTAAAACACAACTTATAAATGCCCCAGGTAATAATCTAATATGAGCTGGTGAAATACATTAGCAAATGGAGGAAATCTGCATACTGGAATTTCACTGAACAGATGAAATTACAGGTCTGCCTCAAAAAAATACTGCTATCTGTAAAAATCAGTTAGGTCTAATTCTCTTTTATTTTTTAGAAATGTGCAAATCCAAGTAAACGGGGTTTTATCAGTCAAATGGAATGTACAACATTTTAAGCAATATGACAGAGATTTGATAATGTTTTTAATACTTCTGCCTCACAAATTCCTATATCTGAATTAGCCTACTCTTCAAAACAGGATCATATTAAATATAGTAAATACCAAATAATGCTAATTCGTGCCCCCTTCCCTGGGGTCTTGTTCTTTTAACATATGATAAAATAAAATATGACATATTTGTAGATGCTGTTATTTAGTCATTTCAGTCATTCCAACTTTTTATGACCCCATGGGGGGAGGGGGCGGGGGTTTAGCAAAGACACAGGTATAACTTGACAATTCTTCCTCAGATGAGGAAACTTAGGCAAAAAGGGTTAAGTGACTTGCTCTGGTTCACACAGCTAGTTAACTATATGAGGCCAGATAGGAGTTCAGGAAAACAAGTCTTCAAGCCTAGTTGTCTATCACTGCACTATTTCTGCATAGTAACATGATTTACATATTAATCTGGGACCTCCTGGAAACTAATTCAAAAGGACTGACTAATGATGGGAATTTCAGAAACTAAGGCAAGTTAATAGAGGAGACAAGTAAGGGGAAGTAAAGCCTTTCAGAGGCTCTTATGTGAAATAAAAATCACAATGCCTATAAGAACTAATTCTATACACATGAACTGCTTAAATCACAAATATTGAAATTCTTTTACAATAAGGATACACAAGAAGAAATCACAGGTAAGGATCTATAGTTAAATTTTTATAACATACCATATGTCCATTCTTGATACTTCATCAAACAAAAGAAGACAGAATAATGCTGCCACTTCAGTCACAACAGCAGAATCCTTTTGGAATATCAAGGCAACTGAAGGGTAGAAATGCAAAATTATCTTCTGTCAGATATTTTCAGTTATAATAGAATGCTTTACAAATACATAAAAGATCTTTAAATGTGAAATAAAGATACATATTATAAAAGTTACATAACTGATCGAGTTTTGAAGTTCAGGAAATATGCAAATAAAAAAAAGTATCACTATGGAACATATTAGTGTCTGAACTTTGATTTGACCACTCAAACTAGCCTACTTACTATTCCACATATATGTCACTTCACCTCCTGCTTCTCTACCTTTGTACAGATACTCCCCCTATCCTGGAACATTCTCCTTCCTCCTAAGAACCCCCTGGAATCACTGACTCCTTCCAAGGCTCAACTGAAGGATCAATCCAAACAAAATGACTTTCTCCTCCCTAGATGTCAATGCACTCCCTACCACCAAAACAAAAAAATGTAATATTTACTTGGATTATGTTTTTTGTATTTTCTTAACTACAAACATACCATGACTGTTTTCATTTTTATATTTGTATCCCCAAGGCCTAGTATAGTACCTGGCACATAGTAGGTACTCATTAAATGCCTGTCAAATGAATCCTAGGGGAACAGGAACAGATTGAAAAATGGAGGGGACTTTTAAGGTTATTCAGTTCAACCGGCTTATCTTATAGAGGAGAAAACAAAGTCCCTGAGAATTCAAGTGATTTCTCCAAGGTCACAATAATAGTAAATGACAAAGCAGCACTAGGCAAATAGGATCAATTAACTTAAGTTTTTCATGACATATAATTACTCATTCAACATCAGGATTTTGGCAAATCAATTAAATTCTAAGTAAATTTTTTCTCTCAGAATAACTATCTCATCTTCCCACTAAATACAAAGATCTCTCTCTCTCTCTCTCTCTCTCTCTCTCTCTCTCTTTCTCTCCAGATTTTGCTGATGGTATGGCAAACACCCTGGCCACAATACTGATGAACTCAAGAGCATTTAACCCTTCGTTACCCCATTTGGGGTTCTTTTGGCAGAGACACCATAGTGGTTTGCCACTTCCTCATCCTGCTCATTTTACAGATTAGGAAATAAGGCAAACAGGGTTAAATGACTTGCCCAGAGTCACACAGCTATCAAGCATCTGAAATCTGATTTCAACTCACAAAGATGAGACTTCCTGACTCCAAACCCAGCATTCCACCCACTATACCACCTAGCTACCCCCTAATTATAACTAGACAAAGACAACAAAACAATAAGAATGAATAGGTACCACCTACATAGGATCAATAATTTGGATTGTGTGCTACAGAAGAGAGGAGGTTTCAAGATGAGAAAGACAGTAATCAGTATTTCCATACTGAGAGAAAAATACACTATATTTGAAGTCATAAGGCCCAAGTTAAAAATCCTAATTCTACTACTTACTACTCTTGTAATACTGGGCAAGTTACTTCATGTCTCTCTGGCAGTTTTCTCATCTATAAAATTTGAGGGTTGGGGGCGGCTAGGTGGCGCAGTGAGTAAGAGCACCGGCCTCGGAGTTTGGATGACCCGAGATCAGATCCGGCCTCAGAAAATGAGCACCCACGCATAAATCAAATGACTAGCCGTGTAACCTTGAGCAAGTTACTTAACCCCAATTGCTTAAAAAAAAAAAAAAAAAATTTGAGGGTTGGATTAAATATCCTCAAAGGATCTTTCCAGCTCTAAATATATGATCCTATTATTTATATCTCAAAGTCCAAAAAATACAATGCAATGTCTAGACCCCCAAAAGTCTGTAGAGTTACTCAGACTTTTAGTTTTCCTTTTTACCTAGTTGAATATGAAACCAGTCATACTAGAAATGATTCCAGCAACAAGAAAAGGAGCATTAAGTGTCTAATAGAGAAATTTTAGGCCACATAAAAAGCAACTGAGATCAACCCAAACATATTAAAATTAGCAAAGGCCGATAAAGCCAGGGTTTAAAAGAAATTAAATCAGGAATAAAGTAAATCAGTCATGAATGACCCAAGAATAAGAAAAACTATAAAATCTACATGATATTGCCACTATAGTATTGCAGGCTATTGTCATTAGGCAGTAATGTAATATAATTCTGTAATATCTAATATACTCATCATTGTGTAAAGGGCTACTAAAAATGTCACAGTTTAGTCTAAATTTTCATGAACCTACATATTTCTGAACCTATTTATAAGAAATTATTTACTTTTACCAAAAAAGGTCTTTTTAAATAAAGACCTAAGTCTTTTCTCTCTAAATGCACAAAACATTGGAATTAGAGATCAATAATAAGATGTGAAACCACCTGTTTCAACTGAATTGTATTTTATCCTTATCAAATACCTAGAAACTGATAAGCCTGTGAACATTTAACTGTCTAATCTCAACACCTCTTGTTTAGATGAGAAGGAAATAGAATCTATTGACCTAATCCAGGAGGGAAAAAGAGAGTATTATAAAATAAAGGCTCATGAGGGGAGTGAATTGTGAGCTAAAGATATCAGGCTAACTATTATAGATTTCTTCTTTATGATAAATGTTAAAAGCAGAAGCTATAGGACTTGACAAAAACTTTATAAGGATTAATCTCCACAGATGATTCTGAAAGGCATACAAGCTACCAATTTTACAGGTGGCGATATGTGATCCTAATGCTTGTCTAATGAGATAAGCTACCAGAGGATGCAGGATTTGATGACAGAAACAAAATAAACAACAAATGAGGGTTATAAAAGAGACTGCAGTAACAGCAGCTGTGGTGGTGATTCTTTATATGCATGTACTCTACTTAAATGTCAAGACACCAGATGGTGCATGTATGAGGGGTACAAAGCATCCTCATGAGACCCAGCTTTTAACAGATCAAAGGTCAACACAATGAAAGTACTCTATTTAATAATGGGATTAGAAGGAAAAAAAAATTCACAAAGTACATACAATATGTCATTTCTAAAATGTACTGGTGGCCCTTAAGGCTTTCTAGAAAATCAGGCATTTTTCATTCATTAGAAGTTCAAAGTTGCCCTAGTAGGTGTCAGATTTTAACAATTATTTTTCTTTGTTAACATAAATATCCATACATACATACATATATACACACATATATATACACATATATACATATATTTGTATATACACACACATAGACATAGTTTACGTATGAATGTTAATAAGTGTTTATGTGTATTGTGTATACATATATACATACATATAGACATATGTAAAAAGGAAAAGTTGTTAAACACAAAATAAATGAATCTCTCTAACCAATAAATAACATTACATTATTGATAAGAGCTTTTAATTACCTCTGAAAAACAGGAAGAAGACAGAAGACTCCTGTGAAACAGATAGACGTTTAACTGAATCAGCAGTCAGAAGTTTTCTTAAGATTGTAAGGCATGGTAATATCATACATTCCATTTCCTAGTCAAGAATAAAAAGCAGAGCAATTTTATTTTCATATATTCTACTAAAAGTAAATAAAACATTTTAATATTATATAACAGGCCTTTTCATCAAAATTTAAATAAACTTTACTTGAGAATTATTTTTTTAAATAAGGTCAACATCATTATTTATTGATTTCTATGTAGTTGTGCTCTTAGATTCAAAGCCCAATAACGGAGAACATTCAAGTACATTGAGTAGTAAATCTAATTAATGAAATAAGCACTAAAAAAATACAATTTTGCTGTGCTTTTATGGCTTGGAATTTTGGGGGTAGGAGAAATATAGTTTAGAGATAGTGGTAGAGGGAAACTTACCTCACCATCTTTTCTTATGCATTCATTTAAAACAAAAAATATTTTATCAATTAAATCCATCTTATTCACCACATTATGCATTTTGATATCTACAAGAGAAAGAAAATTATAAAAATTCAATAAGTCATAAAAATGACAGAAAGTCCAAAATAGTATTTTATTCAGAATTTGTTGTTATTAACTCCTAATTTAACCTTAGTTTAATGTTCTAAAGGTTTATTAGAGCATTTTTCAAAGGAATAAATGTTAAATTCCTCTTTTAAATATGCTTAGCTTATTTGAGTTCTTAAGGTAAAAGAAGCACAAAGTTTTAATATTTTTGTAAAGGACAACTGAAATGTAAAAATAGTGAATAACATGAAAACACATTTTGTAGTTACTTAAAAATTAAGGTAAGTTTTAATATCTAATCTAAAAATAACCTTCATACAGAGTTGCATAGTTCTTCAAATGTTCCTCTCATCATAAATTAACTAGGGTTTTCAGAGAAAAGAAACAAATCACAGATTTGTCATTTTTCCAATATAATCTTTTGTTGTCTATTTGTTCCCTACTTCTCATATATTTCAATATATTATTTAAGCCTCTTTCACAGTGGCATCTATGCCCTTGCTATTCCTAGGAATCTTTTATTTCAACTGAAGTCTCCTCTGTTTATCATCTCCAATTACTATTTAAGATATAATTATTAATAAAGATAATGTGGCTGAATGTCACAAATATGTACAAAATATGTTTTTACAATGCCATGTAGTGGCCTAGTCTCACTCAATAATTTCACAGAATGACAGCTGTCTTTGTCTTCTAATTTCTGGCTACTTTTTACAAAACTAACCAAAAGTTGCCATAAGATATAAAGTGTAACTGAAGTGTTCTAGGTTGTAAGCTGGGAATTAAGCCTGATTCCAGAGTTTGGAATATGTCTAGAGGGTTCTTTACCTTTTTTATGTCATTTTTTGACAGTCTCATGTCCTATGGCCTATGGGCCTCCTTCTCAGAAGAATGTTTTTCAATGAATAAATACATAGGATTATAAAGGAATTATGCTGAAGTACAGCTTTCAAAATCATGAAAAGAATAATTTTATAGACTCCAGGAGAAGAACACCTTACATAGATGAAGTATAAACTAGTGCCATAATTTCAATTTACTTCTTAATATGCCAAATCAAGCTTTTCATGGATTGCATGGTACTGAGCTGTACATCTCAAGAACATTGTAGACACCCCCCCTACACACACACACACCCATGAATCTTTATTAATTTTATTTGTTTTGGTTAATACTTCCCAAATACATGTGAAAAAAAGTTTTAACAAATCATTTTTTAAAATTTTGAGTTCCAAATTCTCTCACCCCTCTTCCTCATGAGGAGGCAAGCAATCTGATTTTGATTATGCATGTGAAGTCATGCAAAACATACTTCCATTTTAGCCATCTTGCACAAGAAACACAAGCAAAATAAAACAAAGATAAAAGAAAAAATTTTAAAGTATGCTTCAATCTATATTTAGAGTTTAATAGTTCTCTTTCCAGAGGTATAAATCCATAAATGTTAAGGAACACACCAGAATTCAGAATTTTATCAAAATTTTCAAAAAATATCTATTCAGAGGCATTAATTTGCCCAATGTTAGGGCACAGAGCAAAGTCCAACAATTAGATTACTGACTCTTGAATAAGCAAAAACTTACACTCTAAATATTAAGATAAATATAATTAAAATATTTATACAATGTCATGACCTATTGCTAAGGCTAGAAATTTTAGATGCTTTTAGACAGTATATTTTGCAAACTGAAAAAGAATTTTCATTTTCTATAAGAGATCTCTTCAATAAAAAACACACATGTTGGCAATATTACCTTAGTTTTTCCTGACAGAATGTTCTGGTACATTAATGAAGCATTAACAAGTATTAACATAGAAAGAGCACTGGCTCTGGAGCCAAAGGGCCTGGGTTCAAATCCTACCTCTGATGCTTGCTACTTGTGTGACTTTAGTCAAATAATTGAACTTCCATAGGCCTCCACTGCCTCATTTGTAAAGTGAGAGGGTTGGTCTAGGTGGCCTCTGAAAGTCCCTCCCAGCTTTAGGTCTATAATATAAATGAACAAATTGAGCTTCAGGATTTCGGTTGCATGAAGCAATTAATTTTTTTTTTTGCTTTTTTTTTTTTTGGAGAGCAATTGGGGTTAAGTAACTTGCCCAAGGTTACACGGCTAGGTTTTTGTTTGTGTGTGTTAAGTGTCTGAGGGAGGATCCAAACTCAGGTCCTTCTGACTCCAGGGCTGGCGCTCTACTCACTGTGCCACCTAGCCGCCCCAAGCAACTAATTTATACCTGGGATTAGAATCTTCCATAGAAACACTATAAATAATGATACCAACTTTTAACAGTATTGACAGAAGTAAATAATAATAAACACAAAGTAGCTAACATGAAGGAACATTAAGTTACATATTTATAATACTTAAACTAAACTAAAGAAAAAATATCTTACTATAAGCTGTCTCAAAATCAATTCATAAAAATGTACAATATATAAACTACTATATTTCTACTTAGAAATAGGTGATTTGATGAAATTCTTCTTATATCATGGCAAAATGGAAATCATGTGTACCACACAGGGAGACACAACACAAGGCACTACAATTTTGGAAGCAAAAAAGATTCATAGAATAATTTTTAGAAATAGAAAGAATACTATTCCAGACTACAACAATGTAAAACTAATTAATCAGAATTTCATGAATCATTTCCCCCAAGATTTAGTTACCTTGAAAAATTATAGCTAATTGCTCTAACGCCGACTTCCTCAATGGTAGGTCCACAATATCTGAAGTAAAGACTTCATATAATTTTTCAACAGCCTCCACCTAAGAATGAAAATTTATTTACATTTTTAACACACATAAATTTCTAAAATACAACTTTAATAATTGCTCTGCAAGCAAAAATTTTTCGGGGTGGCTAGGAGGCACAGTGAATAGAGCACCGGCCCTGGAGTCAGGAGGACCTGAGTTCAAATCTGGCCTCAGACACTTTAATACAAAAACTAGCCTTGTGACCTTGAGCAAATCACTTAACCAAAATTGCCCTAACTTCCCCCTCTCCAAAAAGAGCAAAAAAAAAATTTTTTTTTCAAAATCTACTTTTCTCTTGAGTCACTCAATTTCATATTTATTTTATACAGTACTAAATTATAGTGCCCTTATTATTAAAAACCATAAAACTTCTTTGCATTTTCAAACTAGGTTGTGCTAAGTCATAGGACAATAACTAACTTTTCGATCCAAGACAAAACAGTTACACTTCTTCTGTCTGCTTATCTTCCAAATGTCTAATTCATTTACTGTAAATATCTGACACATTATGTTGGCTAGAAAGCAATATTTCCTAAAGATCCCACTAAATCACTTTTTAAATTTCACCTGAAATCCAAGCTATAATAATATTCTTTTTTTTTTCATCAGAAATCACACTAGTAGAGGCAGAAATTATATAGGAATGTAGGGCATCAAGCCCTGACTTGCCCTCCCTAAGACAGTTGGAGGCTACCTGTGCCAAGGAAGAAACCATGAACTGCTCATCCTTATAACTCTTCCCCAGAGGATTAAACTGAGTTTACCTACAGAGTAGGCTTAGTGTGATTACAAGAACAATAACATTATATTTTACCAAGTTTTTGTAGAAAGGATGGTTTAAAGATTAGGAGGACATAGTAGAAAGAGAATAAAAAGAGGGAAAAAACTGCAAACTTCTAAAGCTTTGTCTAAGATTTATCCTTCTTACCCTAAATTAAGAGCAGCATATAAAAGATGAATTTACAGATATTTTTGCATGTCTCTCTGAATGCAGAAAACTCTAGCAAGTATAATTTATTAGGATTTTTGGTCACCTAATTTTATTGGGTTGTTTTTTTTTTTTAAACAATTAAAGAAGTTTAATTCCCAGAAGGCAAATTAATAGAGATGTCACTATATTCTCTGACTTTCAAAACAAAGGCAATAATAGAAAGTTGCTTTTCCAGTAATAGCTACCACCACCACCAGATGAAAATGTATTTTTAAGCTTAATAATAACTCACTTTCCATATACAACAAAATATTTATAGCAGTACTTTCCGTGGTAGCAAAGAACTAGAGTTAAAGCAGATTCCCATCAATTGGGAAATGGCTAAATAAACTGTAGAACATGAATGTAACGGGATATCATTTTGCTGTAAGAAACAATATGATGAATACTGAGAAGCAGAAAAACTTGTATGAACTGATGCAAAGCGAAGCAAAGCTATGAAAACAATATACATAATGATTATAACAACATAAGTGGGAAAACCAACACCACAAATCAGTTATAAATAAATATTGTAAAATTACAAAGAATAAACTTGGTTCTAAATAAGTCAAGACTGGTTCCCTTTCTCTAGAGTGATAGGGATCCAGTGGTATGGAATTTTACACATGATATCTGATATTTTAAATATTTTGATTGGTGTGTTGATTTATTTCCTCTTCTCTTTAAAAAAAAAATCTTTGGTGTATAAAAGATGGATCTCTGGGAGGAGAGAGGGGTCCGAACACAGGGAGAAATATGAATGATATGGAAAAACAAAAGGTATCAATAAAAATGTTTTTAAAAGAAGTTTTAAAAAAAACTCCAGAAATAACTCATATTATAATAGCCCTTTCTCAAAATGGCCCTGTGCTATAGGTAATAAAAGTCCTGCTATCCCTCTCTGGAGTTAAAGGAGATTAAATGACACATAGAATGACATACCTGGATATCATCTCTTACAATTATCTCATTTATTCCAGTCTCTGAGGAAGAGGTGATTTTTCTCCTAACCACGAGCATTCTCTCACGATTCCTTCACCCGCTATTCTCTTCCAAGAGATTGTTTACTATCATCCCCTCCTCACCTCTATAATCTTCAGGTTTTTCCTGTCTATTAGTTTCTACTGCCTATAAAAAACATCCATATTTCCCTCATCATAAAAAAAAAAAAAATCCCGAGATCCCACCATCCCTGATTAACTACAGATCTCGATCTCACCTCCCTTTATAGTTAGTCTTTAAGAATGTCAACTACAGGGGGGGCGGAGCCAAGATGGCGGAGTAGAAACAGCATTTCCAATGTGCTCTGCCCCACACAAATTTCAAACAATGTGAAAGGGAGCTCCGAACAACTTCTGGAGCCACAGCACCCACAGAACGGCAGAGAGAAGCTAACCTCCTGCTGAGGACAGCCCAGCAGCCCCACAGGGAGCAGCCAGAGCAGCGCTCTGAGAGCAGGCAGCCCAGCGCGCTGGGAACCAACAGCGCAGTGCGCAGAGCGGAGCCCAGGTCCACGGTTTTAGCCGCGGGGCGGCCGGGCCTTCAGCTGGCTGGAGGAACCCCAGAACACCAGCAATTGTGGCGATTCCAGAATTATCAGCACAGATATGCCTAGGACAAAGTGAGAGGTTAGTGCCCTATGGACTTTGGGACCAGTACTTGGGGAACACATGGCTTGCTCCCCTGGGGGCGAAAAGCTGCTGAAGAAACAGCTGCACAGAAGCCATTTTGCAGCTTCAGTAGTGGCTCTAGCTCCTGGTCTGTGAACTGTTGGGAGACCCAGCAATCAGTCTGGGGGTTAATTGCTCTTGCTTTAAACTGCCTGGATCTGGATTGTGGTCTGGGGGGGAAGTTTGGGGTGGGTATCCAATTTACCAGAGTGGGTGGAGGCTTTACAGAGGCCACCCAACTGGTGGAAGTTGTGAAGACCCCACGTTTGGACGGAAGCTCCCCTGTCTGGTGGCAGAGTCCTACTGTAGCAACAAGCCCAAAAATCAAGTAATTAAGTGGCAACATGCCTAGGCAAAAGAAACAAAATAAACAGAAAAGTTCAACATTGGAACTCCTATTTTAGGAGCAAAGAGGCTCAAAGCACGGAGGAGAACTGTGGGGTCAGAACTCCAGCACCAAAAGCCCCAAATGAAAATACAAGCTGGCTACAGGCCATAGAGGACCTTAAGAAGCAGATAAGAGAAGTGGGGGAAATTTTGGGAAGAGAAATTAAAAAGATGCAAGAAAAGTATGAAATGACAGTCAACAGCCTGACTGAGGAAAATAACACCTTAAAAAATAGACTAACTCAAATGGCAAAAGAGGCTCAGAAAGGCAATGAGGAGAAGAATGCCTTAAAAAGTCGAATTTGCCAGATGGAAAAAGAATCTCAAAAGCTCACTGAGGAGATTCATTCCTTCAGAGTTAGACTGGAGCAAATGGAAGCTAGTGACTTTATGAGAAATCAAGATACTATTAAACAGATCCAAACAAATGAAAGAATAGAAGGCAATGTGAAATATCTCATGGAAAAAACCATTGACCTGGAAAATAGATCCAGGAGAGATAATTTAAAAATTATTGGACTACCTGAAAGCCATGATCAAAGAAAGAACCTAGAAATCATCCTTAAAGAAATTCTCAAGGAAAATTGCCCTGATGTTTTAGACCCAGAGGGCAAAATAGAGGTTGAAAGAATCCACCGATCACCTCCTGAAAAAGATCCCAAAAGAAAACTCCCAGGAATATTATAGCCAGGTTCCAGAATCCCCAGATCAAGGAGAAAATACTACAAGCAGCCAGGAAGAAACAATTTCAATATTGTGGAAACACAATCAGAATAGCCCAGGACCTGGCAGCTTCTACACTGAGGGATCGAAGAGCATGGAATATGATATTCCAGAGGGCAAAAGAGCTGGGATTGAAGCCAAGGGTCGCCTACCCAGCAAAACTGAGTATCCTGTTTCAGGGGAAAATATGGTCATTCAGTGGAATAGAGGATTTTCAAGCATTCTTGATGAAAAAACCAGAGTTGATTAGAAAATTTGACATTCAGACACAAGAAGCAAGAAATGCTTGAGAAGGTAATCAAGGAAAAGAAATCAAAAGGAACTTATCAAAGTTGGACTATTTACATTCCTACATGGAAAAACAATAACTG
Source organism: Gymnobelideus leadbeateri (assembly GCA_011680675.1). NCBI lineage: Eukaryota > Metazoa > Chordata > Mammalia > Diprotodontia > Petauridae > Gymnobelideus > Gymnobelideus leadbeateri. The sequence goes on along the minus strand of WOXC01012066.1, from coordinate 160,927 downwards.
TGTTTGATTAAACCTTTCTCATTATGAAAATAAAAAAAAAAAAAGAATGTCAACTACAGCGGTGCTTCCACTTCTCTACTACCAAATGAAATGGATTCTTTTCAATTCTCTTCATTCTTGAACTTTTTAGCATTTAACAGTGTTGACCACTCTCTCTTTCTAAATATGCATTCCTCTATGCTTTTGTCTTGCTGTTCTCTCCTAGTTCTTCTACCTATCTGACTCCTCCTTCTCATTCACTTTTACTCTATCATCAATATGATCTATGTCACACCTACAATGTGATAACTGTGGGTATACATCAAGGCTAAGCTCTGGGTTCTCTTTTCTTCTCCATACTCTCACTTGGTAACTTCATGATCTCTGTTCATATGCGTGCGTGCGTGTGTGTGCGTGTGTGTGGGTGTGTGTGTGTGCGCACGCACATATATAGTGTATATATTGTATATGTATATATACATATGTGTGTGTATATATATACACACATATAATGTGTCTATGTAGGGGGCTATATACATATACATATACATATACATATACATATACATATACATATACATATACATATACATATACACATACATATGATGTGTATATGTAGGGGGTGATATTGAGGGTTAGCTCTGAGGGGTCTGCCACTGCACGAATCTAGGCCAAGGACCCCCTTGAGCCTTGTTCCCACCTGCCTGGGCCTACTATATCTCAGAATGTTGACTCACCACCCTCCATTCATCCTTACTCCATCCCTCTGTGCAAGGGAGGCTCAGAACATTCTGGCTGTCCCTGAAACACAGACACTTGAGTGATATAGATAAAAAAGCAAGAGATAAGAAAGCCGGGAAGCATCCCATGGGAGTAGCCTCTAGTAAAGTTGCAAGTTAGGTACCTTATGTAACAAACTACGTTGATGTTTCCCATGAGAAAGGATGATGTAAGTGCTTCAGCTACATTATATAAACCCTAACCCCCTCAGATGCTTATCTGAGATTTGCTTAGCATACAATAAATATGAATGCAGGCCACAAGTATATATGCTTATGTATATATGGATATGTATGTGTGGGTATATATATATATATATATATATATATATATACACACACATATATATATATGTAATACATATTCACATAAGATATTGAGATAGATATCAACATGTAAAGATAGCAGATAGATAGATCCATTCCTAGTCTCTCACTTGAGCTCAAGTATTCCATCACTGACTACCTACTTGAACATTTCAAACTGAATACCCCAAGGGCATCTGAAACACAATATGTACAAAACAGAAACCATGTTATATTTCCCTCTATTCTTCCATAATGGTAATGGAATTTAAAGATCCCCTTGTATTGGCTTGGTTTTCAGGTTAAGTGTTAAAACCCATAGCTTGTGAATCCCACTTGTAGGATAGGCCTGTTGACATGAAGAGAGGGGGCTGAACTAGGAGGAGCTGGTGCAGTGGATAGAGAGATTCAAGCAGAGAGAGGCCAGAAGAACTTTTGGGAGCAGCATCATGGAGGCAGAGAGAGAGAGTGAATTGCCAGGGGCCAGAATTGCTGAGAGAGAGGGAATTGCCAGCCAAAGCCACCCAGATTGCTGAGGGCCAGCTGGAGCTACCCAGGACTTTTGAGAATTGCCACCCAGAGCTGCCAAGAACTGAGGAGACATGACTCTGGTACCAGTATTTTTTCTGTCTGTTTTGATGTTACTTTGCTAGATTGGTCTGCTGGTAAAGGACAGTGCTGTTGTTGCAGAGGTCCTGGGACCTTGCTGTTGGTTCAGAAGCCCTGAAGGAGGGTTTTCTTATTGTATGTTTACAGAAATCCTGAAGGAGGGTTAGTGTTTTCAGGGGTCCTGAGACTGTTCTGCAGGCAGAGAGTAAATTGATGAGGACACTGGCAATGTATATTGTGGCTTTGTTAAGCTTTGTATTCCCAGGAACAGAGATTGCTGAAAACTTGCCTCCAGTCAAGATGAAGAACAGACGGGGGCAGGTAGGTGGCGCAGTGAGTAAGAGTGCCAGCCTTGGAGTTGGGACGACCCGGGATCAAATCCAGCCTCAGAAAATGAGCACCCACACACAAATAATGACTGGTCGTGTAACCTTGGGCAAGTTACTTAACTCCAATTGCTTTAAAAAAAAAAAAGATGAAAAAAAGACCTCTCCTTGGGTATTGAATGCTGTGATAATATCTTAACCTTGTTGTAACTTAGGGATAGATGACCTTTGTGCTCTCCACTGCCCCTTTGAGAAGAAGTGTGCTTGGTGGTGATGGACAGTATTATAATTCAATTGTGACCCAGGGATGGGAAACTTTTGACTTTTATACTTTGTGACTGACCAAATGAATGTACTTTATTTATGATTGGAAACTAATCTCCAGTTGAATAGAGAAAAGACTTTGTGCTTGACTAAATGAATGTACTGTCCAGGGGTGGAGTACTTGGACCATAATGCTTTGTAATTGAATTGAGAACTTACTAAAAGACTGAGTTACCCAGCATTTTGATTTTGATTTTCTGTGAATGTTTTGCCTTAATCTGTCACTGAATAAATGGAGTTTCCTATGCTCATAATCCGAACCTGGAAGTTTCTTGTGCTTGGCGTTACCATCTTCCAAACTTCTCTATAATTATGGAGGGGCACCTCCATCTTTCCAGTCATACAGGTTTACAAAATTACTATCATGCTCAACTACTCATTCTCATTCACATCAATATAAATCAGTTCTCAAATATTGTCTCTATCTCCATAACATTACTATTCTCTCCCAACTCAACTATACCATACTGCCTTTGAGCATGGTTTATTAAGCATTTATCTTACTGAGCTCTCCCAGCTCTCCCAGTTGCTCTTGAGACCAACAGGTCACACTAGCAAGATGGTTAGAAATATAGTCTAAAATCACAGAACAAATTATCTCCTATGAAAAGTTAATAGTTCTATGTAAATGTCAAACTCACAATCTTGATCTCATTAGAACAATTCTCTATCCAAAATAACTAGCTGGCAAGAGATAAGAAATAATATAGAGTTAAAATGAAACCAAATACATTCAGGTAATTTCAAAGGACAAAATTATACTTGTTATGTCTTACAAAAATCAAAATAATTATCCCCTTACATATTTAAACTAACTTTACAAAGCTAAATCCTAATGGTTAAAATTTTCCATTGAGTCTATTCACAAATATCTTAAATGAGCAGGTTAGGTATGTAGAGTAAATGGACTATGTATTTGGATTCTGATTTTCAAACACTAATTTGAAAGAAAGCTAGCCTGAAATGTCAAAGCACTATCCATTCTACCAAAGTTATTAACATATCAGTATAATATGAAATGATGGACAGTGATTAGCTATTTTTCATCCTTATAGAATCCAAAAGGTAAAATAACATAAATGGGAAGGATTGACTAGGCATCTTAAAAAGTGATAGCCCACATGATGATACTATCTATGTATAATATTGAAAAATGAACAGTATTATAAAATATGACCACACAAAATATATGTGAATATATATATTTATTTTCATAATATGCATATTGCATATTCACTTGTTTTGCCTTAGTCTGAATAACAACCTACTGCAGTTAGCTCTTGATTATAGCAAATAACCATTTTGAATGAGAATCATAATTCCTTCAGATTCTCTAGATTATAAACTCCACATTTTAGCCTTAGTGTTCCCAGAAGTCCCTAGCACACTTTCTACTGGCCTGAACTGCTAAATTTAGATCTGATTCAGTGATCTCTAACCTCTAGGTCAATAAGTACAGAAAGCACTGAAATACACACACCCATGCTTTAAGATATGGAATTTCAAGCAGAAAGCAAGATAAAACAATAGCCATAACATCCATTTAAAACTTCATGCACATATGTTACAGAGCCTACAAAATCATGTAGAAAGCAAAATACTATTCTCTATATTTTAATAATAATAATAATAATAATAATAATGGAAAATAAAGGTAGGATAAAGATATAACTAACTCTTGATTTCCTGAAAGAGTAGGTAGTGACATGTTTGACCCATAACAGATAATACAAGTATTTTCAGAATTCATTAGATCACTTTTTCAGATTTACTTTTCAAATTCTAATCTGTTTAAGGTAACATTAAGATTAAATTTTTTTCTTTCTTTTTTTTTTTTGCTTTTTTGGAGGGCAATTGTGGTTAAGTGACTTGCCCAAAGTCACATGGCTAGTAAGTGTGTTAAGTGTCTGAGGACAAATTTGAACTCAGATCTTCCTGACTCCAGGGCTGGTGCTCCATTCACTGTGCCACCTAGCCGCCCCAAGATTAATTTTTTTTAACCTTATACTTTTTTTTTTTTTTTTTTTGCTTTTTGGAGGGGGGAGGGCAGGGCAACTGGGAGTGACTTGCCAAAAGTCACATGGCTAGTAAGTGTTAAGTGTCTGAGAACAGATTTGAACTCAGGTCCTCCTGACTCCAGGGCTGGTGTCAGGCAGCTCTATTCACTGCGCCACCTAGCCGCCCCACATCAAGATTAATTTAAACATACCAGCTGAATGACCCATGGAAATGAAACACAAAGTATGCTATCTGACCAGTCTGCAATTTAAAATATGTCATAACTTTCCTCCAACATATTTAAACAAAAGCTAATAATACAACATAAAAAATGGCATCAAAATGATATTTGATTCACCTTTATAATCGGTTGTCTTGTGTCATCCAATTTGAGGTCAATAGGTTTTTCCACAATAAGTAAGTTGGCGACTTTAGAGAGAAGGTTAGCGTCTATGGAAGGGCGCTTTGTGCTTCTCCCTTCTTCATTTATTAGTTGAAATGCTAAAAGCTTTAATGCTTTGTCCCGTACCCTAAGGACATAAAATATTATTATAAACGTGTTTTCTACCCAAAATTATATATTAAACATATAATATCACAATTACAAAGGGTTCTAACATATGCATAAAGGTAAGTGCCTATTTTCCAGATTATAACATGCATTTAGAAGAGCTTCAGTATATCTTGAACAGGGACTGTTAAATTACAACTGTGTCAGGTTTGTGGTTTCTATGATCCTTCTTATTATGCATATGACGAGATGTTTGCTTCTTAGAACTGCATAATTACAAGTGCCATTCTTCCCCAGGTGAATGTAAATGAACTGATATTGCTTGCTAGAAAATATGTAGGTACATGCAAACATTATACATAGCTACATTAATAATTAAGGCTTTCTCCCACTGTTAGGATCTTTGTGTACTGGAAATTTATTGTCCCCTCCAACAGAGAATCTGAGTTAGAATTCTTATGTAAAATGCCAAGGGGAAAAAATCCTTAAATTCCTCCACAAGGATCTTCATCTGACAGATTAATCTAAGGACATCTTCTCCAAAGAGGTTCAGGCAAATTAAAAATGGCTATCTACAATGCAGTTTTATTCTTCCTGCTTCCTTTTTAATTTCACTCCTAAATCTAGTCAAGATTTAGCCTTATTTCTCAAACTCTACAGATCAGCACCAAATTGGGCTTAAGGTCATAAAAGAGCTCTTCACCATTCACCTTGTTGGTCAATTTGAGTAAATGAGGAAACTTTCTACTTAATAATCCCATTGTCTCAAATCCCTCAAATAATTAGTGTTCAAAAATTCCCAAACCATAGCTCTAAAAATTGGTCGCAGTAACAGATATCACTTAACTCCCTACTATCCAAAAGAGAAAGTATCCTAATGCACAACAAAAAAGGTATCTCTCCTACACAAAAAAAAAGCTATTAAGTATTCTTGCCACTCTTATCCACTGTGTCAACTAGCTGCCCGTGACTCAATTATACATAGCCAAATAGATTATGAATAAATCCATTTCTCCCCAAATGTAAAATTATATATTTTACAGCCTAATATGTAAAAAAAAACCTCACCTTTCATAAAATGACTTAGAACCAAGATAATTCCAATTAAATACGTTTTCTAGAAAAACTGAACAAATACTATAATAATGTAAATAGAACAACAATAAAAAAACTAAAACTGGATGCTATGAAAATATAAAAAGTTTGTCCCAAAGGAAAACAAAATGAGAAAGCATCTACCTCTTCTTTGCAAAGGTAGGGGATTTTGCATATAATCTGACAACTTTGATATATTGGTTAGTTGTGCTGAACCACATATTTGTTTCTCTCTTTTTAATATTTTGTAAAAAGGATAACTATGAAAAAAGAGGGGGAAGAAGAATCCGGGAACCATAGCTGATATAAAAAGAAAAAATATCAGGAAAAATGTACATTTAAGCACAAAATAGTTTTGACTGAAATATCCATTTTAAAGTATCTGCATTATAGCTTTACCTACTCTTATGTTGCTTCTTCATGCTGCTGATGTTCTAATCATTTTAAAAGCTGGGACTGAACCCAAGGGTCACCTACCCAGCAAAACTAAGTATTTTGTTTCAGGGAAAAATATGGTTATTCAGTGAATTAGAGGACTTTCAAGCATTCTTGAGGAAAAAACCAGAGTTGAATAGAAAATCTGACATCCAGACACAAGAAGCAAGAGATGCCCGAGAAGGTAATCAGGGAAAAGAAATCAAAAGGAACTTACCAAAGTTGAACTATTTACATTCCTACATGGAAAAACAATAACTGTGACTGATGAAACCTTTCTCAGTATGAAAATAATGGAAAAAGGGTATATGGACATATGAATACATATGTGAATGTGTGTATATATGTTTACAGTTATACATGGATAGAGGGCATAGGTTGAATTTGTTGGGAAGGGATGATACTTAAGGGGTGAAATTATGAGGTGAGAGAGGAAAGTGGCAAGAGGAGATGGGGAGAGACAGGGTAGGGTAAACTATCTCATGTAGAAGAAGCAAGGGGAAGTGGCTGCAGGGGAGGGGTAGAACAGGAAGGCAAAAAGGCAAAACCATATTCTCATTGAATTTGGCTCAGGGAGAGAATGACATACATACTAAATGGGATATCTCAACCTGCAGCAGAGTAGGGGGAAGAGGGATGAGGGGAGGGGGGTGATGGAGGGGAGGGCACTCTGGGAGGAGGGGAGGTTGAAAGTACCCACTATTGAAGAGGGACAGGATCAAAGTAGGGAATGGACCAGGTGGGGGTGGGATGGGTGGGAGGGAATTATAAGCAGCCTTTTACAATATATCTACTATGGTAATGTTTTGCATAGCTATACATGTACAACACATACTGAATTACTTATCTTCCCAGAGGGAATGGGTGACAAGGGAGGAAGGGAATGGATCTGAAATTTGAGGTTTTAAAATTAAATGTTTCAGAATTAAATAAAAAGAGGAAAAAGGTTTAATTCCTTTTAGAAAATTTTACACTGCTTTTAATGACCCTACCATCCTTAGAACAAATGCTCACCTGTTTTTTTAACAACACTTCAATACAAATAACTGAAACACAAAATAATATATGCAAAATAAAAAGTAAAAGCAAAGTAAAATCCAAAGAATGCAGCTAATGAGAAAAGAAGTCATTTGCTAGGCTTCTGAGCCCTCTTCACATGGAGGCTCTGGAAGCAGTTTTCTGTTCTATTCTCCAGTCCTCCAACCATCACTGCATATGATTTGGGTCTAGCCATTTAATGAATACTAAATCAACCAAACTGTGCAATCACCTAGCCCACATCAGTCTAAATTTTCTTCAAGAATAATACTATATTGAAAAAATTTTGCATTAGCAAAAATCAATGAAACTAGTTAAGAAGTAAAGGTATCGGGGCGTCTAGGTGGCGCAGTGAGTAGAGCGTCGGCCCTGGAGTCAGAAGGACCTGAGTTCGGATCCGGCCTCAGACACTTAATGCACACACAAATAAAAACCCTAGCCATGTGGCCTGGGGCAAGTTACTTAACCCCAATTGCCCTCCAAAAAGCAAAAAAAAAAAAATACTAGAAGTAAAGCTATCAAATGAGAGAAAAAAATTGCATCAAACATCTCTAATGAGAGTCTGATACACAAGACATACAGGAAACTAAAACACTTAAGACCAAGAGCCATTGCCCATTGGACAAGAAGTCAAAGAATAAGAATAGTTCTCAAACAAAGAATTACAGAATATTAGAAACCACATGAAAAACCACCCCAAATCACTAACAATAAGAAAAAGGCACATCAAATTAATTCTTAGGTACTTATAGCTAACAAATGACAAGAAGATAGATTTAGAAAATCCTGACAAGAGTTATATGAACTGCTAAAAAGTGAAACAGGAGAATAGTGGACACGATAATAGCAATATTGTAACAAAGATCAACTCTGAAAAACTCAGCTACTCTGATAAATTTAATTATCCATAATAATTCCTAAAGTCTCATGATGAAAAATGCTAAGGGGAGAACTGATATATATTCAGAGGGCAGAGTAAAGCATATTTTTTTCACTTTCTTTTTCTTGCTTTTTTTTGGCAACATGGTTAAAATGGCATGATTTAACATATATAATGGATATCATACTACTTGCCTTCTCAATGGATGGAGGAGGAGCTAAAAGGAAGAAGAGAATTTGGAACTCAAATTTTTTTAAAAATGAATAGTAAAAAAATAAAATTAAGGGAGTGGATTAAGAAATATACATATCCTATATATATATGTATGTTTATATAAAATATATATAATATACACAATATATTATATTATATATATATATATATATAACATATGTATGTATGTATATATTTTAAAGGAAATAAAGTTAACCTGAACTTAATGAAGTCATGCTATTTCATTATGATCACTGCTTCCTTTCCCAGACTTTCACTAACTGGAATTTTGCCTAGAATCAAAATTAAACTTAAGGGAAAAAATCTCCAAACTTCATTTTCTTCCCTTCTCTGAAAACCAGGTTAATCTTTTCCTTTTTTCTAATCCTGGAGTACCTCACCTAGTCTACATAATCATCTTCTTTTTTTTTTTTTTTTAAAGCAACTGGGGTTAAGTAACTTGCTCAAGGCTACACAGCTAGTCATTATTTATGTGTGGGTACTCATTTTCTGAGGACAGATTTGATCCAGGGTCATCCGAACTCCAAGGCTGGCACTCTTACTCACTGCGCCACCTAGCCGCCCCTGACTTCATAATCTTCTAAAGATTATTTACAGTATTTTGGCAATCACATCAACCAGTTTTTTGAGTACACAAATATTTGATTTATCTGGAAAAGTTACTTCATCTTCATCAAGGGCAGCTGTATTTACTGTCCCATCTAGCCACCATGACTCCATATTCTATCCATATCTTTTAAAAATACACATTGGCTAATGTGTCTTATACATCACTATCAGTATATTCAAACAATTCTCTTTTTTCCTCCTTATCAGAATTATCTCTCTTTGTGTCTTCAGAATTTCTTTTTTTCAGAATTCCCCATTCTTTTGGGGCTGACTTCCCAAGTGGAACTTACTTCTTGTGATCCTACCTAACCGTCCCCAGAACCCTTTGAAATATGCTCTCCTAAAATCAAAAGTCCATATCAGATTATTCCCAACTTTTCCCTTCTTCTCCATCATAAACTCCAAGATGGCATGGTCATTTCCTCAAAAGTTTCTCTAATTTCCACCTTATTTGGTCAAAACCAGAATACAATTTCCCATTGCTGATTCCTCCACATTTTTGAAGGTTGAATTTGAGAGCAAAGAAATTATAAGCTATTATTTTTGGTAGAATTCTAACAGGTGTTCAGATAATTGACACACAACATCTCCCTAAGCCCATCAGTACTACACCATCACTACTACTCCAGCCTTGTTCCTGAACTCATCTATTTCATTTTTCTCTCCAGACAGTTTGAAATATATTCTTATTAAGATATCATTATTGCTGTCTTCAGGACATGGTCCAATTTGCCAATGCTCTTCTTAAACTACTATGCCCAGAACTGAACATTCTAATCCAGATGTGCCATGAATATAGTATTTTTTTTTCAAATTTGGGTTCTCTGTGACTACCAGGATCTATAGTCTCATATTTCAGCTGTCTCTTCTAGGTTCTTAAAATCTAAAATTTTATAGTAATGCGATCTATGCATTTATTCCAAGTCACTCATAAAAATATATGTATAGGGGCAACTAGGTGGCGCCGTGAATAGAGCGCCGGCCCTGGAGTCAGAAGGACCTAAGTTCGGATCCAGCCTCAGACACTTAACACACATAAATAAAAACCTAGCCATGTGACCTTGGGCAAGTTACTTAACCACAATTGCCCTCCAAAAATAAAAAAAAAGTATGTATAATCTTACATTAATCTTGCAGATGGATAATAAATTGGGCATAGAATTAAGTAGGAAGAGGAGACTAAGCTAGAAAGCATCCAAGAATCTTTGTAATTCCTTTAATGATCCCAAAATGCTCATTGCTACAAAAGTCCATTTCCTCATCACCAATATGTGAATCAGGGAAGAAACACCCTTGGAAGAAAGAAAAAAATTACAAGTTACCCAAAGTTTAATGGAAAGATGTTTATTTCTAGGGTATAAGCTAGTTGTAGCATGTTACCAGTGATGACTTGTTCACACAACTAATAAAAAATACAGCATTCCAAGGACATGAAAGACTAGATGAATCACATAATCAAGATGAGAAATAACAGAGGGATGAAATATAACATTGTTAGGCCTTTAATGAAATATTTTCAAAGTCTCTACATCAAGTAATAAACACATATAAAATTCTGAAAACATTAAAGCTTTATATAAATGCAATTTCTTATTATCCTCAGGTGTGCTTCTCTTCTCATTAATATCTCTGGTACTCACCAAAATAGCTGTTTGTTTCTTGAAAAATAAACATAGTAATGCTTTCAAAATTATAAAACAAAATATTTTTTAAAGGGACAGATGTAATTAAAACTAAAAGGGAAACACATGTGAAATACGACCCACAAAATCATTAAAAGCAGTGTCATTTTATTACCAATGTTCTTCCCTAGATATAAAGAAGCAAACTTTTCCTTTATTTTTCTTTGGATCTTAATATACTTAGAAACTACCTATATCCTTAAACTAATAAAGCCAGTCTCATTCCATGAAGAGATTAACCAGACTTTGTGAGAAATTTGTATTTTCTATACTTAAAAAGGTTTACTTACGATTGCTTTTTCAACAGCAAGAGCCGAAATATAGACTTTAATCTGGAAGTTTCTGGGAGAATCCCACCTCCACCCTCAGGATTTGTTTCACTCAGAATGAGGATGCAGTTTCCCAAGGAGTCTTCTGTGTCTGCATAACCCTAAAACAATTTTTTAAATATGAATTTTTATAGTTTAGAGAGTCAGAAGACCAAATTTTCCAAAACCTATCATAAAATTTTTAAAATAATACTGATGTACATTGAAAATAAGAAATGATTTGCCTTTCCTATAACTTATAAATCTATACCGAATAATTCTGAAAATTATAGTGGAAAAAGTAGTAGACATTTTCATTTTCCCCTATCCATTCACAAGATCTGGACATCCTCATTAAATTTTTGTTTAAAATATGCAAAATATACAAAAGTTGATTTTTTTTTGAAAGCAGATTGTAAACAGCTCACTTTGGGAGAAGAATCAATATTTCTATTCTACCAGGTTATCGTAGAACACTGGAAAAGATACTTAAATATTGAACACTAGTCATGAGATTATTTTATACTATATTTACTATGTCAGTTATCATTCCTATTGTCACAGCTTAATCTGAGTAATGTAGAGATAGTATGTTCTGATAACATATGCAGAATTATGTATGACTACCCGAAGCAAAATCTATTCAATAAATTCTCTTTCAGTACGTTAGGGTACTTAAGTGTATCTAGAAAACTAATGCACTTCTTCCTTAAGATATATTCACTATCTATTTGGATCCAAGATTGTTTTTAAACTAACATTTCTGTCCTTCATCATTTCCAAAGCACAGAACCTTACAAAGAATGAAAATAAAGATGCAAACTAGAAAAGATGATATAAGGATTAGTTGAAGGAGCTTGAAGAATTGTTGAAGAATTGAGAAAACAGGCAAAAAATGACCAATGCCTTTAGTTTTTCAAGGGTTTTCATTTGGAAGGAAGATTTGATTTATCTTGATCGGCCCCATAAATATAGTCTCATAGGAACTTATAGAAAGGCAGACTATAGTTCAATGAAAGGAAGAATTTTCTGATTAAAAACAAATATATGAAAATGGAATGAAATGCACTGTCTTTTGAGGTAGAGAATGATTTAAGTACAGGCTGAAATTCGATTTATTCTGGAGTATTATAAAAGAGGGTTTGTGGTTCCAGCTACAGAGGAGGCTGGGGCTGGTGGATCAATTTAGCTTAAGAGTTATGGATTAGAGTAGGGCTGAAGCCATTTGGGAGCCCCTGGTAGCAAGAACCTAGCCACAGGGATTTTCCAAGCAAGTCAAACCACCACCATCTCCCCTTAGCTCCAATGCAGACAACTCATGGCCTTGAATTGGAGAGCTTTGAGAATAATAATGTGTTCATCAAATTTGCTTCCAGTCCAAGTCCTTCAGCCACCAGTGAAGGGAGAATAAGGTGTAAGAAGAATGGAAAGATGGGGATTAAGGTAAGCAAGTTATAAGTGGCTTTGAAAATCAAAAAGAATACTTTATATTTGATCCTAAAAATCAAAGACTACCAGAAGGAACCACTGGAGTTTGTTAAATGGGGTAAAAGAGAGTGGTAACAACATAAGACCTGCTCCTTGAAAAGAATACTTTGATAACTAAGAGGAAAATGGACTAGAGTGAAGACTTATGGCAGAGTCCAGGCATGAGGTAACAAGGGCCTGAACCAAAGTGGTGGTAGTATCAGAGGAGAGAAGGGGCCATATGAGACATGTTATAGAAGGAAAATTGACAGGCCTTGGCAACAAATTGGATATAGGAGAAAGGAGGTGAAAAAGAGTGAGGAGTCAAAGCTGACACCTAGATTATAAACCTGGTAGATTGGGAAGATTGTGGTACCCTCAATAGAAACAGGAAAGTTAGGAACAGGGGAGAATTTGGCAGAAAAAATGATTTCAGTTTGGACCTGTTGTGTTTTAGATGTCTACAGGACATCCAGTTTGAGATGTCTAAAAGGCAGTGGGAGATGCAAGACACTAGGTGTTCCCCAAGGCTCCCGTTCTGGCCTTTTTCTTCTCCTTCTATGTTGTTTTGATGATTCTCAGATCTATTTATCCAGTTCTAACCTCTCCTGACCTCTAGTCTCACATCTCCAACCCCCAAGTTGGATATCTTCAACTACATGTACCACAAACTCAGTATGTTTAAAACTAAATTCATCATCTTCTCCCTAAACCCTGCCTCCCCTCTTCCAAACTTCCCTACTTTACAGGGTATCAGCATACTTCCAATCAAGTAGGTTCACAACCTAAGCATCAGCCTTGATTTTTTACTCTTGTCCCCCATATGCAATCTGTTGCCAGCTCATGTCATTTTTGCCCTCACAATATCTCTTGTATACATACCATTCTCACCTGTGAAACTAATACCACCCTGGTACAGGTTCTCATCACTCCATTAATGCAATAACCTTCAACATGGTCTCCTTGCCTCAAGTCTCTCTCCACTCCAGTTCATCTTCCACTCAGTTTTCTTTTTTTTTTTTTTAAAGCAATTGGGGTTAAGTAACTTGCTCAAGGTTACACAGCTAGTCATTATTTATGTGTGGGTGCTCATTTTCTGAGGCCGGATTCGATCTCGGGTCATCCCAACTCCAAGGCCGGTGCTCTTACTCACTGCGCCACCTAGACGCCCCTCCACTCAGTTTTCAAATTTATCTTCCTAAAGTGAAGATCTGATCAACACACACACACACACACACACACACACACACACACACACACACACCCTCCCCCCCCCACATACACCACATTCATTAAACTCCAGTGGTTCTCTACCACCTCCAGTAACAAATGTAAAATTCTCTGGCATTCAAAACCCTTCCCAACCTAGCTCCTCCTGCCTTTCCAGTCTTCTCACACCTACTACCTTCTCACATATCCTCTGGTCCAGTGACACTGGCCTCCTTGCTATTCCTTTACACCATACTCTTTCAGCCCCGTGCCTTTCCACTGGTTTGTCATGCCTATAATGCTTTCTGTTTTTATCTCCACAAGCTGGTTTCCCTGACTTCCTTCAAGACTCAGCTCAGCTCATGCTCTACAAGAGGATCTTCTCAGTCCTCCCACTGCTAGTGCTTTCCCTCTAAGATTATCTTCCATCTATTCTGCATATATATTTTGTATGATACATAACCATTTATATGTTTTCTCTCTCCTTTAGAATAATAGCTCTTTAAAGGCACAAATGATGTTTTACATTTCTTTTTATTCCCACTTAACACAGTGGCTTTCAGTGTGCTTCATAAAGAAAGGGGAAGGAGGGTGAGTCCCGCGCTCCCGGCCGCGGTAGGATCCGCTGCCATCCGCACCTTACGGGGCACCAGGGCCCTCGAGGCCCTCTCAGCTAGGAGCCGGGGGGGCCTCCGGGCCTGCAGGATGGGCGGGGATGTGGGCCTGCGGGGAGGCTGAAGGAGACGGGGCTGGTTGGGGACTCAGCGGTGCCGGAGGCCTTCCCGGCTCTTAAGGGGTCTCTTTTCCCGCTTGCGTTTTCTCCCCAGAAATGGGCAAGTTCATGAAACCCGGGAAGGTGGTGCTGGTCCTGGCCGGCCGGTACTCCGGCCGCAAAGCCGTCATCGTCAAGAACATTGACGATGGGACCTCTGACAGGCCCTACAGCCATGCCTTGGTGGCAGGTATCGACCGCTACCCCCGAAAAGTTACTGCAGCAATGGGCAAAAAGAAGATTGCCAAGCGATCGAAAATCAAGTCCTTTGTGAAAGTTTATAACTACAACCACCTCATGCCCACCAGATACTCTGTGGATATCCCATTGGACAAAACAGTTGTCAACAAGGATGTGTTCCGTGACCCTGCACTAAAACGTAAGGCAAGGAGGGAGGCCAAGGTCAAGTTTGAGGAAAGGTATAAGACAGGCAAAAACAAGTGGTTCTTCCAGAAGCTACGGTTTTAGAACTACTATGTTGGTCAGTAAATAAAATGTGTACTAAAAATGAAAAAAAAAAAAAAGGGGGGAAGGAACAAGCAGTTACATGGTAAATGTAGTCAGTTACTTAGAAGCACTTTTTATAAATACTATCTCATTTGAGCCTCACAACAACTCCATGAGGTAGGTACTATTTATTACCCCCATTTTACAACTGAGGAAACCGAATCAGTTAGTGATTTGCCCAGGGTCAAATTAAGACACTATTAAGTGTCTTGAGGCCAGATTTGAATTCAGGTCTTCATGCCTCCAGGCCCATCATTAAGCACTGCACTACCAGATTTCTCTAAAAAATGCTCTTATATGAAGGGCAGAGGCAAGATGGTAGAGTAAAGGCAGGGATTCACCTGAGCTCTCCCAAAGCTCCAAACAACAGTAAAATAACACCTCAAAATGTATTTGGAGTACCAGAACCAATAAAGGACAGTGGGAAAAAACTTTCCAGCCCAAGACAATTTAGAAGGTCTGAAGGAAAGGTCTATCTCACTGCATGAGAGTGGAGCACGGTCCAATGCAGGCCTTACCTTGGCAAGGCAGCAGGTCTTCTAATAGCTGTGGTTTGAAGAGTTCTAAGTCCATAGACCTTAGAGGGTTGGACAATAAGTCTGAAAGAAATTACAGGGGACCCTTTGCTGGCACTTGTTAGAAGCGATGTTGTATTGCCCATATATAATTATGGGTCACAGTTCCAGGGCAAAGAGAAGCATTAGCAGAATTAGGGACTCTGATCACAGTTCCAGGACAGAAAAAAAGTAGTTGCGGTTGCTCACAGATAAGAGCCTGGGTCAGAAGATCAATAACCACACCTCTTCTTAAATCATACCACCTTAGAAGAACTGAAAACTTACAGACCTCCATAATTATCTCTGAAAAGAGCAATACAAAAAAATCTAAAGCTTAGGACAGTACTCTCTCAACCCTAAGAGCAGGGACAACTTTAACATCAAGTTAAAAATCAAGAAATAGGCTAGAAACCAAAAAAAAAAGGAATTTGACCACAAAAAGTTACTATGGTGACAGGAAAGATCAAAACACAAACTTAGAAGACAACAAACAATGTCAAAACAGCTACATGAAAAGCCTCAAAGAAAAATGTGAATTGTTCTCAAGAAAAAAAAAGAATTCCTGAAAGATCTCAAAAAAAAAAAGAAAGATTGAGGAAAAACTGGGGAGGAAAATGAGAGTGATGCAAGAAAATCGTCAGGAAAAAAAGTCAACAGCCTGGTAAAGGAGGCACACAAAAAAAAAATTGCTGAAAAAAATAACACTTTAAAAAGCAATAGACCAAATGGTAAAAGCACAAAAATCTGCTGAAGAGAATTCATTTAAAAGCAAAATTGGCCAAATGAAAAAAAAAAAAAAGTAACAAATATTCACTGAAGAACTCCTTAAAAAGTAGAACTGGGGTGGCTAGGTGGCGCAGTGAGTAGAGCATCGGCCCTGGAGTCAAAAGGACCTGAGTTCGGATCCAGCCTCAGACACTTAATGCACACACAAACAAAAACCTAGCCATGTGACCTTGGGCAAGTTACTTAACCCCAATTGCCCTCCAAAAAAAAAGCAAAAAAAAAAAAAAAAAAGTAGAACTGGCCAAATGGAAAGAGAGGTACAAAAGCTCACTGAAGAAAATAAATCATTAAAAATTAGAATTGGGCAAGTGGAAGCTAATGATTCCACAAGACATCAACAATCAATCAAATAAAATCAAAAGAATGAAAAAAATAGAAGATATGAAATATCTTATTGGAAAAATAACTGACCTGGAAAATAGTTCCAGAAGATATAATTTATAAGTTATTGGACTACCTATAAGCCATGATCAAAAAAAAAAAAAAAAAGAGCCTAGACATCATCTTTCAAGAAATTATCAAAGTGCCCTGATATCTTAGAACCAGAGGGCAAAATAGAAATTGAAAGAGTCTATCAATTACCTCCTAAAAGAGTTCCCAAAATGAAAATATACAGGAATATTATAGACAAATTTGAGGGCTTTCAGGTCAAAGAAAAATACTGCAAGCAGCCAGAAAGAATCAATTCAAATATCATGGAGCCACAGTCAGAATAACACAAGATTTAAGAGCTATTACATGAAACTGAAGGTCTTAGATGATGATTTTCTACAGGGCAAAGGGGTTAGGATTACAACCAAGAACCACCTATCCAGCAAAACCACATATAATCCTTGAGGGGGAAAAATAGTTATTTAATAAAATAGAGGACATTCAAATATTTCTGATGAAAAAGATTAGAGCTAAAAACTGACTTTCATAGAAGACTCAAGAGAAGCATAAAAAGGTAACAGGAAAGAGAAATCATAAGTAATTTAATAAAGTTAAACTGTTTATATTCCTATATGGAAAGATTATATAAGTAATTCCTAAAACTTAAAACTTTATCATTATTAAGGCAATTAAAAGGAGTATACACAGAAGGCATAGGTATAATTTAACTATGATGGGATGATATCTAAAAAAATAAAGGGGGGAGCCTGTTGTAGGTTACAAAAGGCATTCAATGCCAAACAGATTTTATATTTGATCCTCGAGGTGACAGGGAACCACAGGGATGTATTGAGCAGGAGGGTGACATAATCAGATAAACATTTTGGGAAAATCACTTTGGTGGCTGAATGGAAGATGGCTAGAATGGGGAGAGACCTATGGAAGGTAGATTCACCATCTGGCTATTGCAAAAGTCTAGGTGTGAGATAATAAAGACTTGTACCAGGACTATAGCAGTATCTTACTATGTGAATGACAAAGCACTAGCAGTATGAAAATAATGTTTTGGGTTTTATTCAGTATCATGCATTTAGTAGCTATTCTAAATTTGCTGAATGAGTTAATAAAAAAAATAGGCTATTTTAATAAAAAATTATCAGGAATAAACAAGTATAAATTGATTAGAAAACTTTCGTGTGTGATATATCTTATGTTTGACAAACCATTGCTGTGGCTATTTTGCTTCCTTTAGGAAGTAGTAGAAGCAACTTCATGCAATTCAGGGTTTCAAAAAATTTTCTAATAGGAAGATACATAGGACACAATGTGTCACCAATACAACATGCTACCAGAGTACTTATAAATATTATTTGATAATAATAAAATTAAAAATTAACAGTGAACTAAAGTTTCTTTAAGAGGTAACATTTTTTAAAATGGGGAAACCTGGCAAATCATTTATAGTACAGTAATAAACCCAATCCTGCCATTTGTAATGGAAATGCAGATTTAAAGATCTTCCCTGCCCCTAGGCCCTTTGATTGGCTTAAGAGACTTTGATTGGCTTTAACAGACTCTGAAAACCTTCCTTGATTTGAAAATATGCTCTGCCTCCTAATAAGCTGAATGTGGTCACATGGAGCCTGTGGTGGGAGGCTTGGTTTTCAGGAATGACCACACCTTGATGCTGTGTGATTGGGCAGTGGATCAAAAGGGTGGTTACATTCTCTGAGCCTGGAGAAGGCTATATAAACCCTTAGGAGAGGCTTTGCTTTGGGGCTCCCTTTGAGAAGTGTTGTGTGATTTGACCAGATGAGACTCTGGGAAGCCATTGTTGAGAGCCCCCCGGCTTTGAAAACCCAGATGTTGATGCTTCCTTCTCTGGTAACTGTGATTTTGATATTGATGATGGTTGGACAGTTTGGAAGCCTGTCTGTTTGATCTTTAAGTTCTGTAACTCTGAAGTTTGGGGTGCTGACCTTTTTCCCCTGAACTAGGTAATGTGTGTTTGTTTGATTAAAGTAAGCTTGTTAACCCATTTTGAGTTGCTTTCCTTTTGAAAAGCAGATCTAAGAACCTGTGTTGGCAGTTACCCTGGGGGTATTGGGGTGCTTGCTGCTACACCATTAAATTTTGTAAATTTAGGATTAATCATTTATCAAATCCATATTATTTCCTCCATAGGCCACCCAAAATATGTAATGTAATATTATTTCTATTAACAGAAGCATATGCTCCAATGGCAAATTTTGCTAAGTTTCTTAAAACAAAAACAAAAATAATACATAAGGCATAATACATTCCATTGCATAGAGCTTCCCCTTCCCACCCTCAAGCTAAGACAGAATATACTTCCCTAGTTTCCTAGGTCTGAAAGTATACATATCCACCCTATGATATAGAAATAACAAATTAGTAGGACACAGATGGTATCTCTCCACTGCCAACTGACTGAACTGTCTAACTCTTATACTGAATAAAAGAATTAATGACACAGTGGATAGAGTGCCGACCCCGGAATCAATTAGACCTAGATCCAAACCCCATCTCAGACACTTACTAGCTATGTAACCCTGGGCAAATTGCCTAATTTTTTTTCTTAGTTTCCTCACCTGCAAAAGCGAGAGCATTGGATTATATAACAATATCCTCCCAGTTCTAAGTCTATTATGAGTCTATGAGCTTATGATTTTATTAGTTATTTAATGGCTATGCTCAATTTTTAAACTGCTCTGAGCTCCTTGGGTGGAGTAATTGAAGTAAAAATCTCAAATATCACCAAGTTTACTCTTTCATACATAAACTGTGTACAAATTAGCTGCCAGAAAGATTTATTGGCACATTTTCTATCCTTAGACACTTTGACTTTTGGCCTTTTAAAAATTTCTATTATAATGTGACAGTTTTCCTGCATGAATGCTTTAAAAATCAATCATATTCAGTCCAAGATAAATAACACATGAAAAGCGAAAAAGCACAAAGTACCTGTAGAATTGGAACAACGGGACAAAGAGATTCAATAAACTTGTTCCAGGTCAATGGTGTCATAATCAACTGTCCCTGAAGCAAATACATCAGAATATTCTTGACAACAGAGTTCACCTGCTCAAAACAAAGATGAAGCAATTCAATGAAAAAGAGATAGAATACTGGCAAGGTGAGCGAGGTATACTCAGATTAGAACAATAAGGAAAACTCATATGTATAACAACATTTCTAAAAAATGATTGCAATTTTGACAACATAGTAACATTCTAAGTGTCTTCCTTTAACCAATTCTATTCTTGACCTTTAAAGTCTGGGGGTTTTTATTTCTCCTTTATAGGAAGGAATCAGTTTTCTTTAATAATCTGGTATACCTATATCTTTTCTCTTCTGGATGAAAACTATAAGAGAGAAAAAAAATAACTTACCTAATTCTCACAATACAAGATTTCTTATGTTATAATTGTCACATTCTCTAAATATTTCCCAGCACTTGAGCAAAACATTACTGAGCCTATTCAAAAGGCAGTTTCTTTTGAGCTTAAAATAAAATCTACTCAGCTATTATTAGAAACTTAAGGATTTTCCTCCAATTCAATATCTTCAGAATAAAGAATTCTTTTCAGTTTAGTGTTAATACATACCCCATCTTTGGATTCTTGAAGACCAAATGTGCACATTTCATACAGTACTTTTGGATGAAGTAGAAAATTAACTTCATGACATACTGAATGCCCTGATGTTGCCACAGTGTTGATGCCTAAACAATGCTTTAAAAGAATTGTAAAATATTTTAAAAAATAAGATTAGTAGCATTGACTTCAAGAGAATATCCCACTTTCCTCTATTTATATTTTAATAAGTCCAGTAAATTTTGTTAGTTTAACAAGAAATTTAGATGAAAACTTTTTTGCAAAGTAACTTAAAAGTCCAATATAATAGGAACAGGTCTCAGAAAACTGTTACAAAGTCACTAATTCACTGTTCATATAGTTATAATTTATATTAGTTTATAAGCATAAAGAAATATAGTAACTGTAATTAGAATTATTTTGAAAGCATTTTCCTTAAGAAATAAGATCAAAGTAAAAATAAATAAAGCAAATTCACAATGTAATACAAAGTTCACTGCCAATTTAGAGGCAGTGGCATAGTGCATGGGGGCCAGCTAAAATACAAACAGGAGCCTCTAAACCATTCCTGTACTGATCTAATATGAAAGATACATATTTAGTTTTAAAAATCTAACATTATCTATTTTTTATTTTATTTTTACTAGGGCTTGTCCATTAGGAAGCTTTTCTGAGATGGACAGTACAGGTTGCAGTTGAATAATGAGTTGGGTCCAGAACTGAACAAAAGAAGGGTCAATTCAATTTCTTTTAAGAATCTGCAGAGCTCTTTTAATGATCCCACACTTCCTAGAAAAGCAAAGGTCCATTATTTTAATACCAGTATTTTACCATCACTGATATATGGTAGCAAGTCAGGGAATAAGATTGCCTCCAAAAAATTAAGGAAATCGTGGGCACCAGGGACAATGGGGAAAAGAATGTTGGGTATTAAAAACCTATAGTATATATGAGAAACTCCAAAGAACAGGATAAAAGATGTTATTAAGGATCTGTATGATAGGAAGTGAAAACAAACTGGTCATATGACCAAGAACTGATCACTCAGCAAAGTTGGACAGTCAGAGTGCTCCACTAGTACCATGGAAATATCAAGAGAAAGGATGGAGAACCTCCAACACATTTTGTGGAGCCTCTGAGGGGGATTTATAGGAGTACCAAAGACAAGAAATGGAAAGCATAAGCAATACGGAATGGATTACAATCTGCACTGCTGCAAGAAATTTCCAAATCAATGGTATCATAGATCACTTTGAATACTAGGTATTTAATATTATTAGCAACCTGTGTATAGTAACATGTATCTTGCAACACAAAAGGCATCATTATAAATCACTTTAAGAATCTACTACGCACCAAGCACTGGGGATGCAAAAATAAAATGAAATGGTCTCTGTCCTCAAGGAGCTTATGCCCTACTAGAAATATAACATGTACAAATATATACAAAATAAATATAACCAATCGCTGCAGAGGGAGGGATTAGCAGCTGGATGGATGACTAAAGGCTTCATATAACAAGTAGCATTTGAGCTGAATTTTGAAGGAAACTAGGGATTCTAAGTAATGGATGTGTAGAAGAAATACATTCCAAGCATGAGGACCAACAGACTGTGTGAAGTCTCATAGAAAGGAGATAGAAAGGTCTTGTACAAGGCCTGTATAGCTGTACCCTGAAGTGTATGAAAAGAACTAATAGGTGATTAGCCCAAAATGGTAGGCTGAAGTCCATTTGTGTGGTACTGGTCTGGGCTCTGTTCTTAAATGTTACCTGGGGAAAAAGTCATATAATCACAAGATTTCAGTGTTGGAAGGGATCTGAGAAGTCATCTACTACAGCATGTATCTGAGTGAAAATTTTTCTTTCTACAACATACCTGAAAAGGGTTCATTCAGTTTTGAACTCTAGCAAGGAAATACCCATCATCTTCCAGGGTAGCCCACTCCAATTTTAGATAATTTTATTTGTTAGGGAGTTTTTTCCTTATGTCAAGTCTAAATTTTCCTCTTTATATCTTCTATCCATTGCTTCTAGCTATTCTTTCTGGGGCTAGCAAAGCAAATTTAAACTCTATTCCACTTGATATTCTTTCATATATACTGAACACAGCTATGAAGTGTCCCTTCCCCCATGACTTCTATCCTCCACTTCCTTCATATGGCATTATATCAAGGTCTTTGATCATCTTTATTACCCTTCTCTGGAGTCTTTCTATTTTACTAATGTCTTTCCTAAAATGTTTTTCCCAAAATTGAATACAATATTCCAGCTATGATCTGACTAAGACAATGTATAATAGGGATGTCACCTTCATAGTCCTGGAACCTATGATACACGAATAAAGTCTAAAAATGAATTATCTTTCTTGATTATCATATCACAATATTGACTCATATTGAGTTTGAAATCCTGATGAACCACTATCCAGCCATTCCTCCTTGTCTAAGTCTATTTTTAACCATAAGAATTTACATTTATCTCTATTAAATTCCATTTTATTGGATTCAGTTCAACATTCTGGCTTGTCAAGATCTTTTTTAATTCGCCCTGTCATCCAACATGTGAGCTATCTCTTCCCTTTTTCTGTCATATGCAAATCTAATAAG
This sequence comes from Gymnobelideus leadbeateri, assembly GCA_011680675.1. Lineage (NCBI taxonomy): Eukaryota > Metazoa > Chordata > Mammalia > Diprotodontia > Petauridae > Gymnobelideus > Gymnobelideus leadbeateri. The sequence continues at coordinate 137,917 of WOXC01012066.1, read as the reverse complement.
CATTTCATTTATGCCCTTATCCAAGTGACTAATAAAAATGTTAAATATCACAAGACCAAAGATAGATCTCTGGCATATTACCCTAGAGATATATTTACTAAATCACTTACCTTCTCCAGACTTTATTTTTCTCCTATGTACAATGACGGGAATACATGATCACCAAGCTTTCTTTCAGTTCTAATATTTAAATTCTACAAATCTTAGCCTCATGATTTTTTTTTTGAAGGGCAATTGGGGTTAAGTAAGTTGCCCAAGGTCACACAGCTAGGTTTTTGTTTGTGTGTGTTAAGTGTCTGAGGCCGGATTTGAACTCAGGTCCTTCTGACTCCAGGGCCAGCACTCTACTCACTTTGCCACCTAGCTGCCCCCAATGATTTTTATTTTACCTCCAGGAATCAAGCAAAAAATGAAGTCACCAACCATGACTTCTTAAAAAGCTGCTAAAAAAAATTAAAGGTCAGCTAAGAGTAAATAACAAATTTTAAAAACATCTGTATAGAGTAATTTTTTTAACCACGTAAAATGGTTGGCACCTGGAATCCAAAGGCAATTACGATTAAACAAGTTTAATTCAATTTAACTCAACAGATATTTATTAAGCATCTATTGTGTACAAAGAATTGTGCTGAGGATATAAAAGAAAAAAAATAGACAGTCCTAAAGAAGCTTGCAGGATATGGCATGAACAAAGATAAGTAAAAACAAAGGAAAACTGAAGCAGTGCAAAGGTTGGAAGGTAGGAGACACACCCAATAGGGCTTCACAGAAGAGGTGGCACTTTGAGCTAAGTTTTAAATTAAGATAAGAATTCTGAAAAGCTGATGAGAAAGGAAGAAATTCCAGGGAAGAGGATAGCCTGAAAAATGCATGGAAGCAGGAGTCAATAATACAGCCCATTTGGGTGTGGAGTGTATTAAGGGAAGGAATATAGAGAAAAATGGGAGTGCCTTAATGAAATGATGGATTAAGGTCAATACTAAAATGATTATACTGAATTATTTCTTCATTAAAAAAAAAAAGATAAAATCAAGGTGAGAAGATCCAAAATTATAAAACTGAAGTCAAAGGTAAATCAGTTTTGTAAAATTCAACTTTTCCTAAGGAACAGTAACGTCTACTATTTTAATACGATGGATCAAATATTTTACAAAGCAAAAAAAAATAATAATAAAGTGGTTTAACCACTAAATGTGAAATCACATTAATAAAATTCTCATATGTAAACTGAGTTCTTAAAATTCAAGTAAGTTTAAGAAATTTATTAAATCTCATAAAATCAAGAGAAAACAAACAAAATTAAATTTAAACCTCCCTGCTTACATGACTTCCACCATAGTTTAGGCACTCCTCATTTAATATCCTGGACTACTAAAATAGTCTCCTGTACAGTGTCTTTCCTCTCCAATCCAAACTGTAGAGATCTAATAAAAAAAAAATCTTCTTAAAGCACAGAACTAATCATATCACTCCCCTAGTTAGAACTTTTCACTGGATCTCTAATTGCCTACAATATTTCTTCTAAATTATAAACTGTTTACCTCAGCATTTAAAATCCTCCAAAATCTGATTCCAAACTAATATATCAGATGAAAATTTCAAATGCCTTTCTTTTATTCTATATTATAGACAAAATGTCCAATTAACTACTCTTTGAACTCAGTACTACTTCTGATAGCCCCAACCCTTATGTGTATGCTATCACAAGTACCACTGGTTTCTGGACTTAGAAGGAAGCGTTGGACCCTTTGAAACTTTTGGACACTTTGAAACAGTTGTGCCACTTAAGCTTTTTGAGCCTTAGTTTCCTCACCTGTAAAATGGGAATAATAATATAGTACCTACCTGTCAAGATTCTTATGAAGCTCCAATGAGATAAAGTATATAAACTGCTTACAAACTTTAAAATATTATACAGGGGCGGCTAGGTGGCGCAGTGAGTAAGAGCGCCAGCCTCGGAGTTGGGATGACCCGAGATCGAATCCGGCCTCAGAAAATGAGCACCCACACACAGATAATGACTAGCCATGTAACCTTGAGCAAGTTACTTAACCCTAATTGCTTTAAAAAAAAAAAAAAAAAATATATATATATATATATATATATATATATTATACAAATGTCAGATATAATTATTAGAATCCTTAACATTTTTGTAGGCTCACCTCAGGTACCCCCTTTAAACAATGCCTTTCCTGATCTACCTAGTTGTCTCACCCATTAAAGGTCTTTCCTTTACTGGTGCACATGTTCTATGTCCCTATAGAATATAATCTCTAAATCCCAAGTGGGTTAGCACAGTGTTTTGCACAGATTAGGCACACTTAAAAACATTTAGTTCAATTGAATTGAATTATGTATTAGAAAATAACTTTTTTCTTTTAAAAAATAAATTCTCATTCCAACCTGTACAATTTCCTGGCAGCAGCGATAACTTTCAGCTTTCACAGGCAGCAAAGGATACGACAATAGACGAAGGAACACCTTTTGAATTTCTTTCTGTAGTAACAGGCTAGTCTGTTCAGATTTCCATCTAGAAATATGAGTTGGGACAAACTAATTAGTAGTATATACAGGATGCTGAGAATGATTTATTACAAAATAATCTCTATGTCTAAGTGCCACCTATGGAGTTAAGCAATGTCTGCTAGCATTACTGGAAAGGCTAGAGTAATAATGAAAAAAGAAAAAATTACTAAAAAATGATTGAAGAAGAAAGGAAAGTAGGAAAAAAGAATAGACAGAAAGGTGGAAATAAAATCTCTCTAATAATTGTCTCTGGTACCGCTCAATGCAATCCTGTCATAGGCTGCCTTCTCCTTGAAATATATAGGGAAAAGGTCTTGACGAGATAAATATTTTAGAAATCATAAATAATATTAAACTTGATTGTATTAGAGGTACCACCTCACACCTATTAGATTGGTTAATATGACAGAAAAGGAAGAATGATAAAAGATGTGGAAAAACTGGAACACTAATGCATTGTTGGTGGAGTTGTGAACTAATCCAATCATTCTGGAGAGCAATCTGGAACTATGCCCAAAGGCTTATAAAACTGTGGATACCTTTTGATCCAGCAATATCATTACTAGGTCTATATTCCAAAAAAATCATAAAAAAGGGAAAAGGACCCACATATACAAAAGTATTTACAGTAGTTCTTTTTGTGGTGCCAAAGAATTTGAAATTAAGGGGATGCCCATCAATTGGTGAATGGTTGAACAAGCTGTGGTATATTAATGTAATGAAATTCTATTGTGCTATAAGAAACAACGAGCAGGAGAATTTCAGAAAAACTTGGAAAGACTTACATGAACTGATGCCAAGTGAAGTGAGCATAACCAGCAGAACAGTGTATACAGAAGCAGCAACATTGTACAATAATCAACTATGATAGACTTAGCTCTTCTCAGCAATACAATGATTTAAGAAAATTCCAAAAGACAAATGATGGAAAATGCTATCCAAATCCAGAGAAAAAACTGTGGAATCTGAATGCAGATCAAAGCACACTATTTTATCTTTTCTTCTTCTTTCTCATTTTTCCCTTTCATTGTGATTCTTTTTTCACAATGTAACTAATGTGGAAATATGTTTAATATGATTATAGATGTATGGTCTATGTCAGATTGCATGTTGTCTTGGGAAGTGGGGAGGGAAAAAAATTTGGAACTCAATTATCTTTAAAAAGCGAATGCTGAAAACAATCTATACATGTAATTAGAAAAAAAAATACTATTAAGTGGGGGCAGGGGGAGAATATGAGTGATCCAGAGGGAAGACATAAACTATGGTAAACTATGATCTAACATAGGCTCTACAAGCTTTCACATGACATTCCAGAAGATTTAGCTGAAGGGAATGTCTTTACCATGCTAACTCACTTTAAAACTGTGATGCAACAAGAAGTTTGACAGGGGGAAAAAAAGCTAAAGGAAAAAATAACAGCTTCCCACTTCCTTTTTTCCCCACGAATACAATTACATAAAATTCTACAATTTAACCTATCCAATACATTCAACTGACCCTTGAAGACATACTGAACACCTAATATGGACCCAGCAACAGTTATCACTTTTTCTTGAAGAGATTTCAGGACACAAAATCCACTGACTTCATTAGTAATTCATTTATACCTGACTGTATCTCTACATGTCTGAAATAAACCTTTTGCTGTTGCAATTTAAATTAATTATATATACTGTAGAATTTAGTCAGTGCCTTGGCCAGCTTTACTAATTTTTCTTTTTTTGTTCTTTGGTATAATTAATAGATTTCTAGAAAAGGGTAGGGAAGAGATGCAGTGAGTGATGTTAAAAATAATTTTTTTTAAAGTAAGCGACTAATGCTCTAAATTATAGAGCATGTGACAATCTGCAACAACAGAGACAATTTCCTCCCTGGGAGTTAGCTCCCTACACCACTAAAATTCCAGTCCAAAAATAACATATACATATATAAGTAGGATCTATTATTATTGCAGAAAAGCATTATGGAAAAAATTTAAATTAGGGACTAGGTTGATAAATTATAAAGGATTGTGGAATTCATTAAGGAAAACTCCTTGGAAGAGATGGCCTTATGCTACAGTTTTAAGTAGAAGGAATTACTTTTTAAAAATTCTGACCTGATAATTTCCTTTAGATAGTTGGCAAAACCTCTGCAGACATCATAAGGATTATGCTGGAAGCCTCCCTATAATTTTCATGTATCTGACTAGGCCATTTGGAGGACACCCTGCTCTTGTCCTCTGCTTGAGTTTATCCCTACATTTTACCTGAATTCCCTATGAGAACCTGTGCTCTCTTTGTTCAACTTTATAATTTCTAGTCTTGGGGCGGCTAGGTGGCACAGTGAGTAGAGTGTCAGCCCTGGAGTCAGAAGGACCTGAGTTCGGATGGGACCTCAGACACTATAATGCACACACAAATAAAAACCTAGCCGTGTGGCCTTGGGCAAGTTACTTAACCCCAATTGCCCTCCAAAAAACCAGAAAAAAAAAATAATAAGTTCTAGTCTTTGCTTTGACAGAAAGAGGGATCTTCACGTGTAGTCAGGCCTTCTAATTTCTGAGCACTGCCAAGAGGGTACAGTGAATCACAACCAAGTAAGAATTCCACTATAAAAGTCAGCCAAATCCAGGCCTTCAGACCACCCCGCTGCTTTTTAAGTGTTCACTGTAAATCCCAGTCTGCTGCTGGAGCAAATGTAGGCCTTTAAGAGCACAGATTATTTTGTTTCTTACTCTTCATAACCCTATTGCTTAGTACAACATTTAAAAAACATTTGTTAAATGGGGGAAAAATGGATTTAAATGTACTTAAAACAATGTTTTCAGACAGATACAAAACAAGTGGGTGGAAATGCAAACATAATTTTTAGTATGGGCTTATGCCTAAGCTTTGAACATTTAAAAAGTTTCCTTCATTATGTTTTATAGCAATTAATGTGGTAACAAAAAAGACAGAATTCTTAAGATTAGAAAATATTACCATCCTGACCCATCTGCAATCTATATGAAATATACTCTGAACAAATAATCTTATCACATATAACATAACCAATATAAGAAGGGAATTATTACATGTTTGAACATAGACAGATGATCTTCTTTATTAACGGGAAGTGCTGATAATAAGAGAGGCTAAATATAGCTTGGTTTGCCATTTCCACTAACTCAAAGAGATTCTTCTCTCCCTGGAAAAAGATGCAGAATGCAAAAGGAAAATGTCAGATTCATGTATTATACAATCCTCAGCAGCCAACTGAGCAGTTTCTAATAATTAGAATATTCTTAGACCCTGAGGTCATTACTCATTCTTTTCCATAAACTTTTGTGCAAGTACACTAAGCATTCAACTCTATGGAACTGGTGCTAGAAAAATTAAAAAATTCATTACAAATGGCATATGCTCTAAATTTAGAAATGCAATAGAGTTACCACAGTCTATGGTTAATTCTTTTATTTATTTTAAATACTGCATTCCTGGCTAGATTACAAACTCTTCAAAGACAATAAAAATGTCTTCTACTTTATTGTGTAGTTCTCACAGAGCAGTGTTGGGAACATAGTAATCATCCAGTAAATAAATACCTGTTGGTGATTAACTGACCTATTCACTCACCAAATAAATATGCATTAAGAATCTATTATATAAGGCATCATGCCATAAAAGGATTATCAATAAATCAATAAGCATTTACAGTGCCCACTGTGTGGCAGACATGGTGCTAGGTACTACAGTTACAACTATAAAAATTGCAATAGCCCCTGCCGTTAAAGATCTATGTGAGACTACGAAAATATCTAAAGCAGAAACATTTAGACTTAGTCATGATTAAAACCATTGGCATGTCAGAAGATCATCTATACTCATAAAGCAGTATAATAGCTAGCAAACACCCTAAGTTGGGAGAGGAAACAAGGAGAAATGAGGTACAAGTAGAACCAGAATTCAAGTGCTACATCCTCTGTGATACTAAAGTATAAGTAGAACCAGAATTCAAGTGCTACATCCCCTGTGATCTTAAGTATCTTACAGATTCATCTTGCTATGTTTTCAGGTTAAAAGTCAAGTGAGATAAGTCTTCCCAGTGACTAAATAAATGTCATAGTTTTAGGTTATTATCTTAGCAAGTAAGAAGTACATTAACTCTTCTAGGTCATTAAGGTACCAGTCAGCAATCACACAGTGAAGGGCCTCTACTAGGAGATACCACAACACATAATCACTTTAATGACAATGCACTCAATAGTATCATCCTCCTCTCAAAAAAAGATGCTTTTCAAAGTTCCTAATTAGGGATCCTATGAAAATTTAGACAATATAAGTTTGTAATAGTCACACACAAGAATTTGTCAACAAACACTAAAATATCATTTCATTTCTTAACTACTGCTATTTATTTCAGATATTTAGAATTTTAATTTGTTTCACTTTGCTCTCTTAATGTAATTTTAAAATAACATCTCCAATTGGCAAACTTTTGTCCTTCCTGGTTAAAAATTATAACTTAAATTGTGGGAAGACTCTGTCAACAATTTACATTAGATGTAAAAGTTTTCTACCTCTTTCTCCATATCAGTCATGAAGTTACAGCTACAATCAAGTGAATAAACTATCTTTGCAGTTCCCTTATAAATAGTGTAGTTTTCAGCATTCAGCTGTTCCAAATAGGCAATAACAGTCTCATGAATATTTGGATATTCCAAGGACAAAGGCATTTCCAGAGAAATATGGAACAATGGAGTCATCAAGCTTTCTGGTAAAAACTGGCTTGCCTATAATAGAATTTAAAAGAATTAATTTTAAAGCATACACACATTTGCATATATACATACATGCCCTATCAGCACAATACATAAAATGAAAGGGGAAAGAAAAATGCAATATTAATCGTTATTGCAGAAGAGGTATTTAGCTTAAGGTTTAAAATGTCCCCATATTCTATCTGGAGAACAAATTGATAATAACAAAATTCATGATCTATATAAAGGGTAAACCTGCATTACTGGATATAAAATCATTACAGGAAAGGCATTGTTAAACTGTCGAGAAGAAGGGACTCAGGATGTGGGAGAGCCTCAAATTCATGCCAAATAAGGACTGGTTGAAGGAAGTATAGATGTTTAATCTGGAGAAGAAAAGGGGTATTACTAGATAGCTGCTTTGAAATATTTGAAAGGCTATAAAGTTAAAAAGTAATAATAAGGTTTTACTTGGTCCTAGAGTAGAATTAGGAACAATAGTTCTGGAAGGTGAAAAGCAGCAAATTTAAGCTTTTTATTAGGAAAAACTTCCTAAAAATGTGAGCTATCCCAACAAGAGGAAAGTGACCTTCACTAGAAGTATTTAAGTAAAGTCCTCACTTAACTCCAGTTGCCCTACCTTCCCCTCTTCAAAATAAGAGCAAAAAAATAAAATAAAATAAAGTCCTGATGACCACTTGCTTGGTAATCTCCAGATAAGATTCTTTCTTAAGGTTCAGGTTAAACCAAATGGCCAGTAAAGCCCTTTCTAACTCTGTTTTCATATTTCATATTTTTTTAAGTGTTTGCAGTTTCCTAGTAGAATTCCAAGAATCAATCAAGAAAAGGAAAGATAATTTAAATTTTCAGAGCAAAAGACCAAGTGACAAAGCTCATTACTATAACTAAACTTTTGGCTTTAATGAGGGGTATTTCATTGCTCCTTGCTTTATGGAAATAACATAGCATGAAATATTTTTTGCTATCTGAAAAATGAATTTCAAAAGCTAAACTAGTTGAAAAAGTAAAGACTTTTAATAAAAGAAAATGTGGGACACATACATTTTAAAAAGCACTAAGAATGGAATTTTCAAGGTAAAGCTATAGGTAAGAGACTCACAAGAATAGACACAGAAGTCCTTTTAAAACATTAGAAAAATCAAAGGAAACCTCATTTTTCAGTATCTGCAAATAGGACTTTTACAATCAAAATGAGGCCTCTTTTGGAAGAGAAACAGTCTCATTTGTGTCCTTTGATACCTGTATCTATACAATAGATCCAGAGAACCACATAAATGAGGCCAAGGTCATGGATTCAAACTCTTACTCTGGACAAGTTAGCTTTCTTCTGTTCCATAACAGCAGATGACATTCCAAACCCAAGTCAAGATTTTTGTGGAGTTTTTAAAGAGGGAACAATGCTATCCTCCTTTATGGTTGTTTCCACCCTCTATTCAGAACACTATTTAGGGAGCTAGTAACAGACAGAGGGTAGCATAACCTCATGTAACACAAATGTAAGGGTTAAAATTTAAGGAAAAGTGAAATTTTAGTTTTACCTAAATTTCCTTCAAAAATTCTATTTTGGATATAGGAAATAAGGAGAATGATGTATTACTAATAGCAAAGAGGATAATCCAATAGGTTTTCTACACCTTACATGAAATATTCTTTAACGCTACTCACTTAATCTAAAATGGATATTTTCTAGGCGACTATTTGTAATTTATTCATAAGGTTTCCAAATGACACAAATAAAGATACAAATTTTACCTATTAAAAAGAAAACCACCTAGGATTCAAGAACCTTTGGAATTTCTCAACAATACTATTATTAATCCCTTTAGGGATTTCCAAAACTTAGTAATCAAATCAATTTGTGAATATTATATTTCAGCTACTCTATAGATCTCCTCTTCTCTGGTATCATGTCTTACCTGAGGGTATTCTGCCCAAACGAAGGTAAATTTTGAAGGCTGAAACCTACCTAACTTAATTTGGGGTTTACTGGCTAGTTTTCTTTCTCAAAGACCAAGCCTTAAAACCAAATTCACTCTGGATGTCAAATAGGACAACAATAGGTTCCCCAGCCCACCCCAATCACCACTTAATTGCTATTTTTTGGGCCCTCCAGGCTCAGAGCCAAAGTAAATAGTAACTGTTTCTCTTTTGGCCAGCAACCCTGAGTGTCAGCCCCTGACAATTTTATTTTTTTCCCTAGATTAAAAGAGCCATCCTTTGACTCATTTCTTAAAGAGGCCTATTCACTAAATAGGTATTACCTCACTCAAAGTGAGAACTTGAAAAGACCTTAGCTTAAAAAGGCCAAATTCTCCCATAGCTTCCAGGGACAATTCCAATCATTTTGATATCTGGCCACTGGACCCAGAAGGCTCTAGATGAGAAAATGAGGCTGGTGACTTTACACAGTCCTCCCTCATTCAAATCCAATTCAATTGCAAGTCATTTCGGTCTTCATTATCTCTCTGACATCTTGGTTTTCTTCAAGAATGAAGGACAAACCACAGCCACTTTATGGATTACAGATTTAGTGATGGAAGCTAAATTAAAGGCCTTCTAGTCTAATCCTCCCATTTTAGAATTGAGGAAACTAAGGTCAAGGTTAAATAAGTTTCCTAAGGTCATACAGTCATAAATATGAGAGGCAGGAATGGAACTGAGGTCCTCTGACTACAGAACCAGTTCTCTTTCAAATATAGAAAGGAGATTTAAAGTAATCATTTTATATGTAACTTTACCTGGAATCATGCAAAGTTTTTACATCAGAATTGTGCAAATGTTTGTTCATTGCTATATATTCATGTAAATTCTATGCATTTATACTGACCTGAACAAAAGCAAAGTGTTTTATCTTTCCCTATACAAAATGTCAAAAAGAAATTTCTTTTCAAAATCTTGACATTATTCAATAAACTACAAGTAAAAAATGTTTCTTTCTTACCTTTTCTACAGGAAGAAGTGTTTGCAACAGTCTAATAGTAAAAAGTGAGATGCTAACAAAAGACATTTTATGGTGGACTAACATCACCATGTCTGGCTCTTCGGAACTGACACAGTTTTTGTGGTAGGAGATGGCATCTCCAAGTGAATCCAAGACTGCAATTAGCTTTAGTTTCTAAAAATAGAACAAATATACAAAAAGGATAATTTTGGTTATATTGGTTACAATTGGTTACAACTGCATGGAAATAATACACAGCCAATTTTCAGTAGTCAATGAAGAACAAAGAAAGTACCACAAGTTATTCCCCTGTGAAAGGGCTACCAAAACATCATGTGAAAAGGTTAAACAATACCAAAAGATAATACTGTTCCATGAAAGCCTAAAGAAGATAATTTCATTTAAGATGTCAAGTCCCATGATAATTAACTTAATAATTAATAATTACTACCATGAAAACTTAATAATTATAAACCTACTGCTAGTCTATCACTCTGTTAGTACATTTTATCTCTTGCATATCTCATATATATTAATCAATAAATATTAATATATCTTGCATATATTAATAAATGTTGAATCTGCTGTGTGTCTATGTAATTATAGGTGACAGGAGGCATTTAAAAGTATGTTTCTAGATATTAAATATCCATTTAGTACCAAATACCAAAAGCAATCAAAGAAAAATTTAGCGTCAAACCGAGGAAACTTGATAAAATTTTATATTACTCCATGTAATGAGTTAGGGGTTTTCCGAAGTGGAAACAAAAATATGGTACTGAAAAATTTCAAGGTCAAGTGCCTTACAGAAAAAAAAAGTTATTTCATTAATTCCCAAGCAATACTATCCCTCTTAGTTTTCCATGACAGATGAATCAAAGGTACACTAAGGCATTGTTGGTAAAGCTGTGGTTCAGTACAACCATTTTGGAAAGCAATTTAGAATTATGTAAATAAAATTACTAAAGTGTCCATACCCTTTGACTTATGGATTCAACTACTAGGTTTATACACAAGTAGACCATTGAGAAGTCCTCATATATACCAATATATAGAGATACACACACATAGATAGACAGATAGACAGACACAGAAATAAATATAGATAGATATCTAAGCATTTTTTTCTGATAGCAAAGAATTGCAAATAAAAGAGATGTCCACGGAGAGATGAATGATAAACTAATTATGGTACACAAACACAATGGAATATCACTGTCCTATAAGAAATGACAAATACCAAGAAGCAAAGAAAGAATTGTATGAATTGATGCATAGTGAAATAGGCAGAGCAAAGAAAACAAGGTACCCAATAATTACAATGTAAATGGAAAATCACATAAAAATCAAAAGTGAAATTTGCAAAATTACAAAGAAAAAGCATGAGGAGATAAGAGAATACATCCCCACTGCATCCCTTTGAAGAGGGAGTAGGGACATGAATATGGTACATTAAATATATTTTTCAAACTTTTTCAATGTCTTGAACAATTTTGCTGACTTTTTTCTTCTTTGTTTTTAAAAAATATTATTGTTATATGAGATAACTCTCTGGGAGGAGGAAGGGACTTGGGAAAATTTTGGTGACATTGAAATGAAGAAATCAATAAAAAGGTATTTTTAAAAAGGAATCAAATGTAGCAGCACCAAGTATGGAAAAAGTAGCAGCAGCAGGACCTACAAGGTCAATGTCTTTCTATCTTTCTTTGACAGGCAAACTGACAAAGACCCTCGCCACACTAGCACTAAGAAAAGTATTAAAATATAAATTATATAATACAGAATATTATTGCCAAAAGTTTTGACTGTACAATAAGTTAATGATCTGACATCTTAAATGAAAGTAAAATATTTTCTTTTTTAGACTTTGCAAGAAACAAAGGACTTTGTGCTCACATTCTTTGGTGGCATTACCTATGATAGATGAATATCATTTGAAAAAAACTATGCTACTGCCCTAAAGACTTTCACTGAAGACAGTAGACAACAAAGATGATATTTTCTGAATTAAAAGGTATAAGGAAACCCAAAGTATTATCAGACCCTGAAATGACCACAAAAGAGTAAATTTGGAATCAAAAATCAAGTAGACCAGTACCAAACTTAATGCCAAGTAATCAATATACTTAAGTTGAAGAATGTTTACAAGAATAAGAAAAATGTTGAGCTTTCAGGAAAAAAAAATAAATAACTGTCTACAATAGTGAGCACCCATCTTTAGAGGACAATAGTTTAAAGATTGTACTTCTTCATTCTATAATACACAAACAGATCACACTGTTAAAACTTTCAACAGAGATTGAAATAAAAATTAAATTAGTGGGGCAAGAATAAGTACTCAAATCCATATAGTTCACACAAAATTCAAAGCACATGTATCCATCATCTTCTCATTATACAAAGAATTGGGATAAATTGAGGTCAAAGAACAAAAAAATGAAAAATTAAAAGAACATTAGAAAATACTGTCTGTTACATGGGACGGCTCTCCGGGAGTGAGAGGGGGAAAGATACCAGGGATAAGTGATGATGTAAGAAACAAAAGATAACAATAAAAAATTATATTAAAAAGAAATGAAGGGGATAGTATCAGAGAAACTGTGGAAGACATGTATGAACTGATGTAGTGAATAAAATCAGGAAACTAATTTGTACGATAACAAAAAATATTATGAATATATACATATATACATATGTACATATGTATATATATATATAAAACTTTTTAAAGAATTAGGAACTCTGACAATGCAATGATTGGCTACAATTTCAGAAACATGACAAAATATGTTACCAATTTCCAGACAGAGTGCAGACTTTTTGTTGTTGTTTTAAGCTGCTAATATAGGAATTTTCTTTTTACTTGATTACACGTGCTGATAACAATTTTTGTTTTTTCTAGTTTTTTCAGCTGATGATAGGAAAGGCAGGAGGGAGACAATTTAGAGTTGAAAATAAAAGTGAATTTTTTTAAAGAAAAGTTAAAGGAAGATAACAGTTTCTAGCAACTTATTTCAGCAAATCTATTCAGATGATTCTGATGATGTAAACCTGACAAAAGTCATTTGGAGATTAGAGGCAGTTTTTAATAATAATAGCTAGCATATATATTGTACTTTAAAGTTTACAAAGTACTTTAAAAATATTGTCAAATTTTAACCTTCTAACTACCCTGGGAGGTAGACACTATTATTATCGCCATTTTACTAAGGCAAACAGAGTTTAAATGATTTGCCCAGAGTCACACAGTTAGTAATTGTTAAGTCAGGTCTTCTTGACTATAGCTCTATCCCTCTATCTACTGTACCACCTAGCTGCCCCAACTGTTATGTTGTAAGTAAAAAGAAAATAAATGTTAATCTTCCTAACACGAATTAGAAAAAGTTCTAAATAAATCAATTTGATACCAGTGTATTGGATATAGTCACCAATTATCCACTCCATTCTGGGATTTGAACAATAAATGCTTTATTGAAAGATAGTATCTCCTTATCTCTTCTATGCTTTACAAATTGCTTTTCCTGTAGATAAGCCATGGATCAAGAATGATGTTCACATTTTATCACTTCTGATATCAGGTGATCCAAATTCAATAAAATCATTTGCAACTAGATAGACTAGTTCTATACTTACACAGGGAGGCAGAAATCAATAACCAGATATTTAGAACTGTCTTATTTTTGTTGCACAGTATTCTCTTAATTTATAAGGTAGGATAACTTTAAAAGAACATAGATTTTTTTTCCATTTAAATGCTACATTATCACCTTTTTAATTCTGATTCTGAATGAAGTTATAAATATAGATCTTCTATGAAAACATGGATCAAACAATAAAATATATGAAATTTGTATAGCAACTAAAAATAATGGACTATAAAACAGGTCAATATATTTGTCAGTCAAAGTAACAATAGGAGAAAATAAATATTAAATATGACAAAATCTAGACACAGAAAAATATAAGACTATTGCCTCATCTATGTTCAAATATGAATTCCAGTCTGGAAGATATAAAATCACTGAAATAGACAAAAATCTAAAAGACTTGAGAAGTAAGGAAGTACAAAGTAAAGAACACAATCTGGAATCAAAGAACTGGAAATCATGTCCATATAAAATATAAGCTCTCTAAGGACAGGGGCTATTTCATTTTTTCCTTTGTGCTCCCAGTGCTTTGCACAAAAGGCCCTTAAGAAATGCTGAACTGAATGGAAAGATTAATGAATTATTTCTCTAAAATTGCGTGACAAAAAAAAAATGTTAACAATTGCTTTTAAAAAAAAAGAATTGCTTTTGATTCTCATACTTCTTATATTTACAACACAAAATCATAGATTTAGAGGCAGAAGAGATCTTAGAAGAAATGGAATCTAAGCCCCTCATTCTACAGGTGAAGAAAATAAGACCCAGAGAAGTTAAATGACTTTAAAAGAGAGTGACTAAGAGAGTGAGAGATAGACAGATAGAGATAAAGACAGAGAGATAAAGACAGAGATAAGAGAAAGAGATGGATAGTAGTTGAGACACACATTAAGTTTGTAGGAGACAAAATCCAACAAAGACTCCAGGAAAACCCACATACTCAAATATCTAAATACAGGATGTTCCAAAAGTCATAGTGCAGTTACATTTTTTTTTAAATAACTACAATCTCACTAAAACTTTTGGGATACCCTGTACAAGTGCATAATATTTAGGCAGTAAGCAAGATGAACCAGATATCCAAAACTAGTATGCAAATTTGATTTAATAAATATCAATGACACCTAACAGGATAAAACCTATAACTGACCATATGGCTCTATTCAACAGACCTTCTTCAGAAGAAACAGGATACATTAAAAGGGTATAGTTTAACATTATAATATTAATAAGACATATATACATGTAACAAACTCTAGAAATCATAGAAGAAAAAGATGGAGAGAAAATTAATGGAGTTAGAAACAAGTAATATTTTTCAAATATTGGGGAAAAGAGAAGGACCAATAAAAAGACAGAACCACTGCTCATTGTGAATGGGATAATGATAAATGATGGCTGAGGAAAGAAAGAACTATTCAATTTTTACTTTGTTTTCTCTTCCAAGAAGAATGACTTTATATGGAAGAATAAAGTGCAAAATAAGCTAATACAGGAGAGAGTAATCAAGCTGCCCTTGATGAGTTCAACTTATCTAATTCAGATAAACTACATTCTTGGGTATTGAAAGGACTGCCTGTTGTGGCTGATGAACTACTGCCAGTAATATCTAAAAGATTATACAAAATGCACTGAGGAAAGAGCAAATGTTATCCTAACTTACAAAATGCACTGAAAAAAGAGCAAATGTTATCCTACCTTAAAAAAAAAAAAAAAAGAAGGAAATCTGCCAACTATACACCAGTGAGTGGCTTTGATTACTGGCAAAATTCTCAAAAACATTTGCAAAGAGATAGGGAATATCTAGAAGGTAAAGAGATGATCACAAAGACCCAGCATGGCTTTATCGAGAAAATGTAATATGTTAGTCTAACCTTATTTCCTATGTTGCCAGGATTAATAAAGTTACTGAATGGTCTGCCTCACAAGGGAATGGGTTTTCCTGCACTGGAAGTCTTCAAACAGATGACTGCTATTGAGTAGGTTTTAGTGGAAAGTCCATTTGAGTTTGTTGAACTAGATGGCCACAAAAGTTGCTTCCAAAACTGAAACTCATGATTCCATGACATTATTAAGAAATGACTGAACATATTCCATTAGAAGAGAAACAAAACAAAATAAAATAAAATAAAATAAAATGAAATAAAATAAAATAAAATAAACCCAGAGGTAAGAGGGTGAAGCAGTCCAGATTCATGTAGCATGGAAAGGAAACATCTCTGTATACCTTAATAACTCTTAAAATAATCAGTGTACAATGTCTTAAAGAAAATACTAAACATGAATGCTATCTTCTGTTTAAGAAAGAAATACACAATATATTGTCAAATGTCCTCAACAAAAATTTATATGATTTTGAAAATATGACACTTCAGGAAGTAAAATTTAAACTATCTGGAAAATTTATTAATGAGGAAAATCTCATTCTTCAATGGCAGCTGATTAGCAAGGCATTAAGGCATTCAGAAGAAAAAAGTATTATATTACATTCACAGGAGAAAAAAGTTCTAGGCAGACCTAAATACTGTTGTAGCTGTCAATTCACATTTCTCCAATTCATTTCCATGAAAAAATTTTAGTAAATATCATTAGCCTTTGAATTACTATTTAGTAAAACAAAAAACTTTCAGTTCTTAGAATACATAATTCTTGGGGATGGAGTCAAGATGGCGGAGCAGAAACAGGACTTCCTCAAGGCTCTGGCTTCCACCTCCTCCAATTCATGTAAAAGGAGACTCTGAACAAACTTTGGAGCTACAGAGAAGCTAACCTCCCGCTGAGGACAGCCTGGCAGGCCAGCAGGAATCAGCTAGCACAGAGCCGACCCCAGCCCATGGGAGCTGGAGGTTTTAGCCCCAGAGCGGACCTGATCAGCCACAAGCTAGAGGGACTTCAGATCACCAGCAGCTGTGGCGGTTTCCAGAATTATCAATACATAGATGCAAAGGACAAAGTAAGAGCTCAGTGGACTTTGGGATCCAGTATTTGGGAGTGTGTGGGCTTTTGCCCCCAGGGCAAGAAGACTCTGAGGAGCCAAGGCCATGCAGCTGAGCCACATAGCAGCTTCAGCCCCTGACCTGCAGAGTGTAGGAAGACCAAGCAACCAGTATAAGGGGCAATCCCTCTTGCTTTAACCTGCTTGGATCTGGATTGCGGTCTAGGGTGGAGGTCCTGGGGTGTGCGACCAGCTTGCCAGAGCTTTTGGAGGCTTCAGAGAGGGCACCCATCTTCGGCAACTGTGAAAACCGTAGCGTTTGGGACGGAAGCTCCCCTTTCTGGTGGCAGAGTCCTACTGTGGCAAAAAGTCCAGGAGTCAAGTGACTGAGTGGCAACATGAGCAGGCAAAGGAAGCAAAATAAACAGGGCACCCCAACTTTACACACCTATTTTGGTGACAAAAAGGATCAAAGCATGGAATAGGAGGAAGACGGTAAAGTCAGAACTACTGTACTAAAAGCTTCAAAGAAGCAAATAAGAGAAGTGGAGGAAAAATTGGGAAGAGAAATGAGAACAATGAAAGAAAATTACAAAACGAGAGTCAAGGGCCTGAATGAGGAAAATGCACCTTTAAAAATAGACTAACTCAAATGGCAAAAGAGGCTCAAAAAGGCAATGAGGAGAAGAATGCCTTAAAAAGCCAAATTTGCCAGATGGAAAAATAATCTCAAAAATAATCTCAATGAGGAGAATCATTCCTTCAGAATTAGACTGGAGCAAATGGAAGCTAGTGCCTTTGTGAGAAATTAAGATGCTGTTAAACAGATCCAAACAAATGAAAGAATAGAAGGCAATGTGAAATATCACATGGGAAAAGCCACTGACCTGGAAAATAGATTCAGGAGATAATTTAAAAATTATTGGACTACCTAAAAGCCATGATCAAAGAAAGAACCTAGAAACCACCCTCCAAGAAATTCTCAAGGAAAACTGCCCTGATGTTTCAGAACCAGAGGGCAAAACAGAGGTTGAAAGAATCCACCAATCACCTCCTAAAAAGATCCCAAAAAGAAAACTCCTAGGAATATTATAGCCAGGTTCAGGAATTCCCAGATCAAGGAGAGAATATTACAAGCAGCCAGGAAGAAACAATTTGAATATTGTGGAAACACAATCAGGATAACATAGGATCTGGCAGCTTCTACATTGAGGGATTAAAGGGCCTGGAATATGATATTCCAGAGGTCAAAGGACCTGGGATTAAAACCAAGAATCACCTGCCCAGCAAAACTGAGTATCATGTTTCAGGGGAAAATATGGTCATTCAGTGGAATAAAGGACTTTCAAGTATTCTTGAAGAAAAAACCAGAGTTGAATAGAAAATCTGACATTCAGATACAAGAAGCAAGAGAAGCATGAGAAGATAAACAGGGAAAAGAAATCATAAGGAACTTATCAGAGTTGAACTACTTACATCCCTACATGGAAAAACGAAAATCATAACTGATGAAACTTTTCTCAGTATGAAAATAGTTGAAGGGAATAGAAATATATATATATGTCTATACAGGAGGATATATGGGCATATGAATACATATGTGAATGTGTGTATATATGTTTACAAGTATACATAGATAGAGAGCACAGGACCAATTCAATAGGAAGGGATGATATTTAAAAGGTGATATTAAGAGGTGAGAGACGAATATAACAAGAGGAGATGGGGAGAGACAGAATGGAGTAAACTATCTCATATAGAAGAGTGTAATGGAAATGCAAATTTAAAGATCTTCCCTGCCCCTTGCTTAAGTGCTCCTGGAGCCTGTGATGGGAGGCTTGTTTTTCAGGAATGCCCACACCTTGATACTTTGTGATTGGGCAATGGATCAAGAAGGTTGTTACATTCTCTGAGCCAGGAGAAGGCTATATAAGCCCTGATGTGAGGCTCTGCTTGGGGCTCACTTTGAGAAGTGTTGTGTGATTTGACAGATGAGACTCTGGGCAGCCATTGAGTGACCCCCAGCTTTGAAAACCCAGATGTTGATGCTTCCCTCTCTGGTAACTGTGATTTGGTATTGATGTGTAATGGTTGGACAGTTTGGAAGCCTGTCTGCTTGGTCTGTTTGTTTCTCTGTCTTGTAAGTTCTGTCTGTCTACTTTGAAGCTCGGGGTGCTGACCTTTTTCCCCTGAACTAGGTAAACAATATGTTTGAATGATTAAAGTAAGCTTATTAACCCATTTTGAGTTGCTTTCCTTTAGAATGGCAGATCTAAGAACCTGTATTGGCAGCCATCCTGGGGATGTTGGGGTGCTTGCTGCTACAAAGAGGCAAGGGAAAATAGTTACAATGGAGGGGAAGAACAGGAAGGGAAAAAGGCAAAACCTTATTCTCATTGAATTTGGCTCACAGAGGGAATAACATACACACTAAATAGGGTATCTCACCCTACAGGAGAATAGGGGGGAAGGGGATGAGAGAGGGGATGATGGAAGGGAGGGCAGGCTGGGGGAGAGGGAAGTCGGAAGCACCCACTTTTGAAAAGGGACAGGATCAAAGTTGAGAATAGAACAAGTGGGAGGTGGGATAGGAGGGAGGGAAATATAGTCAGTCTTTTACAGTATATCTACCGTGGTAATATTTTACATAGCTACACATGTACAACATATACTGAATTACTTATCTTCCCAGTAAGGGTGGGTGACAAGGAAGGAAGGGAATGAATCTGGAATTCAAAGTTTTAAAATCAAATGTTTAAAAATACATACATACATACATACATACATATATATATATATATATATATATATATATAATTAATACTATTTTACATTTAATTGAGAAATAAGGTATACAGGCACTGAGGCATAGAGATCCACCATGCCCTACTGGAAAAGTCAAAGGGAGTATGGGAGAAGATCCAGGAAAGAGAAGATTGGAGAAGGGGATATCCTGTGGGACTGCTATTTTGGGGCAGTGGCTAGGGGAAAAATGGGGAAAAAATTTGTAACTCAAAATCTGGCAGAAATGAATGATGTAAACCAGAAGTTAATAAAGCATCTGAAAAAAAAAAAAGGAATACATAATTCTTGGAAAGTCTTTTATACTATTTCTACTTATTTCAAGCAGTTTTGTTTGACTTAATAATTCCAACCCATGAGCTAGAACTTAAGCAACAGATTTAACTTTTAAAATAAAAATGATTCACTATATTCAAAAAGAACAGCAGCCAGAAGTTAAAAGTGAACCATTATTTGCAAAGTAAAGTCTTACAACCAAAATCTTTAATAACAAGTGATAATATATTCTTTGTACTTCAGAGTAAAAATTCATTAAATGAAAATTTTTAATAAGAAAATCTCCTTTAAAAATTAAAAAAAAAAAGTTTCCTAAGAATACTATACCAGTGTGCCTTTGATATGACAGCTTCAAAAGTATTATACAAAAACTGCACTAAGGTAAATGCTGTTAGTTGTCCCAACTTTATAGAAGAAGAAATTGAGGTATTTAGGCCTTAAAATACTACATTAATCATGAAATATTAGAAGCCCTTAAATACCAGGATCAGGAGTATTTTATCCTACTGATAATATGAAGTCACTGAAAGAGAGTTAGAAAAGAAATGACAAGATCATAATAGGATGCAGATTGGGAAAATTACACATGTAACTTTGTGGAGGATGGATAATTATGTTGGCAGATTTGTGAGGGACAGATTGAAGACAGGTTATAGGCAGGAGGAAGTTACAAAAGCTAATATAACAGCAGAGGCAAAAAATGCTAAGTGCCTGAACTAATGGCTCTACAAATATATATGGAAGAGACATGTGAAATACTGGAGAGAAAGAATCAATAGGATGTGAAGAAGTGAGGGATAGGTAAGAATCAATCAATTACCAACCCTGTATTAAATGCCTCTTGGTCCTAAGCCCTATGCTAGATATCAGGGACACAAAGACAAAAAGGTAACAATCCTAGCTCTCAAGGAACCCAAGAGGTTGTAGAAAGACAGGCACATTAATACATTTTTCGTGAACCTGTAAAATGGTATGATAATTTTGGAAAGCTATTTGGAATTATAAAAATAAACAAAAATTTCTGTTCCCTTTGAACCAGAGACTCCAATACTGGGCTTATACACCAAAGAAGTCATCAATAAGAAAAAAGTTCCCATGTACTCCAAAATATTTATTACAGCATTTTTTGTGATAGCTAAGAACTGGAAACAAAGCAGATGCCCATCAACTGGAGAATGGCTAAAGAAAATGTGGTACAGGAGCAGCTAGGTGGTGCAATGAATAGAGCACTGGCCCTCGAGTCAGGAGGTCCCGAGTTCAAATCCGGCTTCAGACACTTAACACAAAACTAGCCATGTGACCTTAGGCAAGTCACTTAACCCTAATTGCCCTCCCGAAAAAAAAAGCAAAAAAAAAAAAAGAAAGAAAGAAAGAAAACGTGGTACAATTCATCCTAATTCTTTTATACAACATGACTAATGTGAAAATATGCTTAATAGGAATATATATGCAAGACCTAAATCAGATTGCATGCTATCTTGGGCAGGGGGGAGAGAGAAGAAAAGGGGAAAAAATTTAAAACTTATGGAAGTGAATGTTGAAAACTAAAAATAAACAAATTAATTCTTTAAAAATATGGTACATCTGCTATAAGAAATGGTGTATAATGACTAAAGAGGACAGAAAGATCTTTGTGAATCTATGATGCAGACTGAAGTAAGTAGAGCCAAGAAACAGTGTACACAATAATCATAAAAATGTACATGGGAAGAACAATGGCACATCAAAAAGTCAAAAGTAAATAAACAAATTATAAAGATCAATGGAACTCAAAGGAATAGATACAAGAAGACATCCATAACCCACACCTTTGTGGAGATAGAAAATTCACAGATGTCACACCTTGCACATGTTTTTGGACTTTTTCAATTTACTGATCAGTTGTGCTGATTTTTTCCTCTCTAAAAAACTACTATTTGTCATATGAAATGGTTCTAAGGAAAGGAAAGGGGGAGGAAATATGGGATGCTATGGTGATGTAAAAAACAGAATATCAATTAAAGCTTATTTTTACAAAAGATAATATGTAGTCACACATTTCAGTAAATTATGAGGGCAGAAACCAGCTTAAGAAGAGCTGACAGGGGGCGTCTAGGTGGCGCAGTGAGTAGAGCACCGGCCCTGGAGTCAGAAGGACCTGAGTTCAGATCCGGCCTCAGACACTTAATGCATGCACAAACAAAAACCTAGCTGTGTGACCTTGGGCAAGTTACTTAACCCCAATTGCCCTCCAAAAAAAAAAAAAAAAGCAAAAAAAAAAAAAGAAGAGCTGATGAATAAATAGTAAGAAAGCAGAAGCCAGTGTAAAATAAGTTTTCTAAATGGGTCGTAAGTATAAGACTATAGCAAAGTCACAGTCAGAGAAGGAGGTGTCTTTTAGGAGACTGTAAAATCTATCCACGTTTATAAGCAGAGTCAGTTGACTGGAATTGAAACACATTACACTGTTCTCACATCAAAAGAGTCATTCATGGAATTTCTTCAATGTCTACTCATTTAATCATTACAACAAGACCAAAAAGATTTTTCTTTCTTAGATACAGAATATTAGCACAGTATATTTAAACATTATCACTAACATCTTGAAAATCTGTTTTGTCAGAAACAGAGATTGAAAGGGCAATGGAAAGATGTATGATGAATATAAGTATACTTCCAACAATGACATACATACAAGAAATGGCAAAAAAGACATCAAGGATATGTATGACAAGAAAACAAGGCAATATAAGCAAAGGATATCAGATACACAGTCCTAGTGTTTGTACCATTATGCATAGAACATTAAAAGACCCAGTAAAAAGCTTTTGGCTTATTATGTTTCTCTATGAAGTATTCATGTAAGAACAAAGACACAAGATCACATGGGATGAAAAGGCATCAGTGGGTTAAGATCTGGATCAATGAAAAAATACATACACTAACAGGATCGTGAATCCTTAGTAGTATTACTAATACCATACTAATGAAAGTTTTAATTCTTACCAAGTCTAAAGCAAAAAGGCTGTTGTCATCCCAGATATCTTCAGACAATGAATCTCTAATAAGTATTACAACTTCTGCAAGCAATTCCAGAACTTGCACTGTTATTTCTCTACTACCTGCAAATTCAAATGGAGGAAAAAAATGGTAATTTTTTAAAAGATTCTATAAATTAACTTGGTTAAATTTCAAAGAAAATCTTCTTTTAAGCTAGTAAGAACAGTAACTAGAAACATCAAAAGCTTATTTCCAACTTGGTAATGCTAGAAAATTCATATTGTTGCTTATCCTTCGTTTTTAAAGAGGACCAATTACACAACAGGGTGATATCCTGACTTGCAGGAGAATTGGATTTAAGTGAGGCAGAGCTGTGCAAAATCTCAGCCTCACTCTCTCTTCCAGAGTAATCAAAGTCCAATGGCAAGAGAAAAGTTAAGATGTCTGGCAATGACCTGGGATGCAGTGGATGACCTTGGTGTTTTCAACGTCTGATCAAACTAAGTGCTCCACAGAACCTGTTTTAGCCACCTTTGTGGCCATTGGAACAAACTGTACTTTTCTACCCATTCTACCACGAGAAGTTTTCAAATGCTTGTAGCAGACATCCTCCTAACTCACTGACAGTTTTAAGGCCCATCAGTTACCCTCAACCTGGTTTAGCCCCTCTGTCAAGATGTTTCAATGGGGTGTGACCACTGCAAATGCTATAGCTTCTTAGAGTCACAGGTGAGGGCTGGTTGAGAGGTAGATACCAAAATGGATGAACAGCCCTAGAAAGGCTACCCTCATAATCTTGTCATGTAGTCTGCTGTGAACACAAATTTCTTTCCCTAGAATTTAGAATACAAGAGTTTCTCAAATTTCAAAAAAAATTTTTCACTCACAAATACAATTGTTCTTTTGAAAAAGAGAAAAGGAAGAAGAATTACAGCAAGTCAATTCAGGTAGAAAGAGAGATGCTATTCAGACTGGTTCAACTATAGGCTGAAGTCTTTAACTGGGAGATTTGATTAAATCTCTTCTCAGAACTAACACTTTAAAAGATTAAAAATAATGTATAATTTAACACAAAAGGCCTTGATGTTTTTATATTTTAATACACAAAAGAGGAGGCTGGGTTTACTCTAAATTTCAATTCAATTGTACCTCTTTCCATGAATTCTTCCAAAACTACTTCTGCTGTAAACTGTCTCTTCTTGCTAAAAGCACATATTGCCTGGTGCAATTCATACTAGTCACCAATCATTAACTATCATTCTTACGTTTATCTTTGTTTACTAGCTTAAGTTTTCTGAACTAATAAAAAAAAAGAAAATGGAGGTGACATTATCAATTAATAACACTAAGATTTTGATTTTGATTTGATACTTGAAATACAAAGAATCAGATGCTAATAAACATATATTCAAGTCAGATGCTATAAAATGTACAATTATATTTCTTCAGAAAATTATACCCCATGAGAATGAAAATATCCTAAATGTTTCCCACTACACTCAGATAGACTAATTCAGATTTCAGGACAATACATTTTTATACTCTAGGTCTGAGAAGACACAAGAGCTTTCAATTACAAAACTGATAGACTTATATAAAGGTTAAATGAATTCAGTCCTTGAAAGGATTTGTACTAGTCATGAGCATCTCTCATGCAAGGATTTCAATTAATGTCAAATCAAGTCTAGGGCTGGTCTCTAGACTTAGATTACTGCCAAGTAGGCTGGTATGCCAGATATGAGCACCTATTCTAAAGGAGGATAAAATATTAGATCACTCCCAGAAGAAAGTTATCCTCAACCTATACTAAAGGCAGAATTACATAATGGAAAAAAAAATAATAGATTGTGAGGGAATAGAGTAACAAAGCTGGTACTAGAAATTAAGTATGTGACACTGGACATGTCACTTAAATCATCATATTCTGTTTTTCATCTGTAAAATGACTAAAATACATGATTTTGAAATGTCTTTGAGCTATAGAATTCCATTTTAATAAAGGAGCTCCAAATATATGTACTATATGTATATATTTTTTTCAACATGTCTAATAGCCTGCTAACTGCAAAAAGTAGATTTCTAGCTAATGAAAGTGAAACAAGCTAGTACATAAAAGGTCTCTGTAACTTCAAAATGGGAAGACTTCTAATGAATTTATAAATCACTCTTATTAAACAACATTATTTTACAAATCATTCTTACTAAGCAACATTCACAAATTATGCAGGATCCTAAGAAAAAAGAGGGGCAACAGAAATTTTAGAAAATTAATTTACCAAAAAGTACCAGCACAATTAATTAATTTGGTTTTTTGCACAAAATCAAAGGTCAAAAGGAAAAGTATAATATATAAAACTATTTTAAAACTACAAAAATAAGAACTGAAATTATCAAGAAAAATAATACAATTATTACTCATGATGCTAAAGTTAAAAACCTTCATAAAACATTAATACAACTCTCATCCCTGGTAGCAGAGTATTAATAATTAGTCACATAATTAGTATTATGGCGTAAGTAAGGAGGATTTTGTTATCCTTTTTAGAGTTTAGTTTCTCAAGATCCGTGGTCATGGCAATGTCTAGCTTCCAGGTGTTGGATAATGACTCCCAGAATAGCCTCAAGGATCCTAGATAGTAATTCCTAGAATCATTATGACAGGCAGTCCTACTGAGACTGCATAGTGAGATAAGGAGTGACATAATGCAATATTTATTACACTTGCACTGAATGACAATATTGCTAAAGTTAACCTGTGAGTTTAAGGTTGGAAAAATGCCATCTTTGTCTGTTGCCCTATAAAGCAAGTAGGCACTGGTCAGTGAGAAAGGAACTTTTTTGGATTTGGGTAATACACAGAAGAATGCATGTACCTGCCTCAACAGGTCCCCATGTGGCTTGACGGAATTTATGGGAGTGCACAAGCTGTACCTGTTTCGATTGAGACATAGGGGTAGCTACCCTAACTTCTCACCTGCCCCTTTAAAAGGGCGATGGTAGAAATGCTACAGGAGTTGCTGCTCCCATTATCAGCAGCCCTTTTCAGAAGAATAGACTAGAATAAAGTAAAATTATTAACCCCTCCAAAGCTGTTGTCCTGTCCTTCCAATCTGACCAGATCAAGAGTGAACCTGTAAGAGGCTAGAGTCCAAAAAACTCCATTGCCTCCTGTGTGCTATTTGTGAAACATATGGGGGGAAAAAATCTTGGAAGTATAGTTTTCCAAAAAGAAAAAAATAATGTAAAGATTTTGACTATAAACAGACTGCAATTTCCTAAAACAAAGCCCTTTATTCCATGTCTGGAAGCATTCCTTAAAGACTTGAATACATGTGAAATATTTTTAATTCTCCCAATGTGAACTTTAAAGAACATAAATTCATTTATCTTTTATTTAAGTCTTGACAGGTTTGTGAACCACAGAAGATAATGATTTTTTTTTTGAGAAAAGCAATGCTGCTTTCCAAGCTTTTCTCCCTTACTAATTAATCTAGAGAATAATCAGGATAACACAATTATTTTCTAAACAACACAACTACATAATAAAAAAGTAAAATATTAGGAGTCCTGTTAAAATGAACAGGCAAAAAATTGAATAAAAATAGAGAAATTCTATAAGAAATAGTCAAGACTTATTTCTAATATGTGACTAAATAGGGAAAAAAGAAATGTTAATAACCAAATGGAATTTTCCCCCGAAAAATATGCTTTCAAGTTGATTTCAATATGAGTTTCCCATTAAATATCAATCATGGCAACAAGAAAAAGCCTAAAAAATTATTCTTATGGGGATATTTTTATGTAAAAATATGATAAATAATCACTATTAAACTTCTTTAATATTTAAATCAAGTGCTACTTATATGCATAAACCTGTTAGCCAGGAAACTGTCACTGATCACACAACATTAATAAACAACAATTACAAAGTTCAACATTAAATATAATATAAATCATCTCTAAAAACCAACCTCTCAATTAAGCTACCAACATGAAGAGGCTCAATTTTAATAGTTTTAATTTAGAATAATAAATCTTAATAGCTATTTACATAAACAAGTAGACTTCATCAAAACCTCATCCAGTAGGGAAGAAAAGAGATACAAACTCATTACAAAATAAAATACAACTGGGAATGACACTATAGATAAGATCTAAACTTGCTAACAGCTTTGTACAGTTTGGGCAGGAACACAGTGAGAGGAAAGAACATTTTGCTTGAAATAAAAAACTGTCCAAAAAATTCCTCAAAGACCAATGTTTTGCTTATCTCTTCAAGCTGACCATCTTCTCTCTGATTTATTCAGGTTGGCTTCTGCTTTCAGTGATTCTGTTTAAAGCAGGCATGAAGACAGACTAAAAAGTAGTATAGTAGAGTAAAAAAAAGCCCTGGCTTCAAGTCAAGGGAGAGCTTTGTTTGATTCTTGGCTCTGATACTACCTGTGGATCATGAACCTTTTCTCATCTGTGAAACAGGCATATGAAAAAAATTTACACCATGTATTTCACAATGAAGTTGTGGAGAAATTCCCTTGAAAACTGAAAGCATCAACTACTACTGTCTGTGGGCTCTCCTTGGCAACCACACTGGAAGAGCCTTGTGACATGGCAATTGTTTGTAGCTACCTATATTTTTACCCAATATCTGTTTTCTAACTTTTGCCAGCTACCCAAGGAAAACACATAATCTCAAACAGTCTAAATGCCTTACGTGGCTGGTTTAAAAAGGAAAGAAAAGATACAAGAATTCTTGAAAATACCTCAAATTCTAATATAAAATGACCCCAAGAAGTAACTAATTCAAACCAACTCACTTGTCCTTAAGAGAGGGACTGCTGATTCCAGAACAGAGATGCAGAACTGAGGAAGACTAAGTTGCTGGAATTGTAGCTCCAATGTATCCTCAATTTCTAGCTCTCGCAGGTCAGTCTGTGCCATATCCAAAGGTGAATGAATGGAAAGTCTAGGAACTGTACTACCTTCACTGTAGAATCAACAATAAACACCAAAAATGAACTTCAGTAATTCAGTTCCTAAATATTTATTAAGTGCCTACTATCAGGCACTGTCTTGGGCACATTAAAAGGTAAAATAAAATATAGTTTCCTATTGCAATCTAATAGAAAGAGATAAAAAACAAACAACTATAATAAAAGGAAGGAAATGATCAAATGATCAAGGTAAAGAGGAGACTGAGGATTATTAATAGTTGGAGGAGAGAGATATTCCTCATAGTTAGTGGACACTGTTTGGGGATAAGAATCAGAGAAGGAGGTGGCACTTGACTTTAACTTTGAGAAAAGGAAAGGTTTTCACATGAGGCTCTGTAGGGGAGCCCATTCCATGCATGGGGGAATAGCATGGATACAGAGGTAGATAAGAGAAGAAAGACAGTGAGTAATCTAGCATGGCTGGAACAGAATACAAAAAAAGTTACAAAAATAAAAATGGAGTTAGATTATGAGGGCTGCAAATGCCAGGAAAAAATTTACACCCAATTTTGAAAGTAGAGAAAGTCAACAAAAGTTTTTGAATAGGAGTCACATGATTAAGGTGTTACATCAGAAAGCAAAGGGGGTGGGGGGGAGCCAAGATGGCGGGGTAGAAACAGCACTTCCAAGGTGCTCTGCCCCACACAAATTCCAAACAATGTGAAAGGGACTCCGAACAACTTCTGGAGCCCCAGCACCCACAGAAAGACACGGAGAAGCTAACCTCCTGATGAGGCCAGCCCAGCAGCCCTGCAGGGAGCAGCCAACACAGCGCTCTGAGAGCGGGCAGCACAGCACTGCAAACCAACAGTGCAGTGCTCTGGGAGCTGAGCCCATGAGAGCTACGGTTTTAGCCCCAGGGCGGCTGGGCCAGCAGCCAGCTGGAGAGACCCCAGAACACCAGCAGCTGTGGCGATTCCAGAATTATCAGCACAGATATGCCTAGGACAAAGTAAGAGGTTTGTGCCCTATGGACTTTGGGTCCAGTATTTGGGGAACACGTTGGCTTCCTCCCCTGGGGGTGAAAAGCTGCTGAGGAAACACAGCACAGAGGCCATTTTGCAGCATCAGTGGCAGCTCCAGCTACTGGTCTGCGAACTATAGAGAGATCCAGCAATCAGTCTGGGGGTTAATCGCTCTTGCTTCAACCTGCTTGGATCTGGATTGTGGTCTTGGGGGTAGGCCTGGGGTGGGTGTCCAATTTGCCAGAGCGGGTGGAGGCTTTACAGAGGCCACCTAACCTGTGGAAGTTGTGAAGACCCCACATTTGGGACGGAAGCTCTCCTGTCTGGTGGCAGAGTCCTACTGTGGCAACAAGCCCCAAAATCAAGTAATTAAGTGGCAATATGCCTAGGCAAAGGGAACAAAATAAACAGAAAAATGCAACTTTAGATTCCTATTTTGGGGGCAAAGAGGGAAGCAGAGAACGGGAGGAGGACTGTAGGGTCAGAACTCCTGCACCAAAAGCCCCAAATGAAAATACAAGCTGGCTACAGTCCATAGAGGACCTGAAGAAGCAGATAAGAGAAGTGGGGGGAAAATTGGGAAGAGAAATGAGAAAGATGCAAGAAAAGTATGAAATGGCAGTCAACAGCATGACTGAGGAAAACAACACCTTAAAAAATAGACTAACTCAAATGGCAAAATAGGCTCAGAAAGGCAATGAGGAGAAGAATACCTTAAAAAGCCAAATTTAAGGGGAGCCAAGACGACGGAATAGAAACAGCGCGTCCAAGCCACTCTTCCCCCCAGACTACCTCCAAACTATGTAAAAGGGGACTGTGAACAACTTCTGGAGCCCCAGCACCCACAGAATGGCACAGAGAAGCTAACCTCCCGCTGAGGACAGCCCAGCAGCCCTGCAGGAAGGACCAGCGCAGCACTCTGGGAGCCAGCAACACAGCGTGCAATGCGGGGAGCCGAGCAAAGGTCCGCCTGAGTTGCGGTTTTAGCCCCAGGGCGGCAGGGCCAGCAGCCAGCTGGAGGGACCCCAGAACACCAGCAGCTGTGGCGATTCCAGAATTATCAACAAAGACATGCCTAGGACAAAGTGAGAGGTTATTGCCCTATGGACTTTGGGACCAGCATTTGGGGAACGCCTCGGCTTCCTCCCGTGGGGGCTAGAAGCCACTGAGGAGACACGCCATTTTGTAGTTTTCAGAGGCAGCTCCAGCTCCTGGCCTGCGAACTTTAGGGAGATACAGCGATCAGTCTTTGGGGGTAATCGCTCTTGCTTTAACCTCCCTGGTTCTGGATTGTGATCTGGGGTGGAGGTCATGGGTAGGTTTCCAGCTTGCCAGAAACGGAAGTTGGCCCCCCCCACACCTTCAGGGCGAAAGTTCCTGTGTCTGCCGCCAGGCCAAACCGTGGCAACAAGCCCAAAAGTCAAGTAATTAAGTGGCAACATGCCAAGGCAAAGGAAACAAATTAAACAGAAAAATGCAACCTTAGACTCTTACTTTGGGGGCAAAGAGGATCAAAGCATAGAGCGAGAGGAGGGCTGTGAGGTCAGAAGTCCTGCTCCAAAAGCCCCAGGGGAAAACATGAGCGGGTTGCAGGCCATAGAGGGCCTTAAGAAGGACTTTAAAAATCAAATAAGAGAAGTGGAGGAAAAATTGGAAAGAGAAATGAGAAGGATGCAGGAAAAGTATGAAATGAGGGTCAACAGCCTGACTGAGGAAAACAACACCTTAAAATAGACTAACTCAAATGGCAAAGGAGGCCCAAAAGGGCAATGAGGAGAAGAATGCCTTAAAAAGTCAAATTTGCCAGATGGAAAAAGAATCTCAAAAGTTCACTGAGGAGATTCATTCCCTCAGAGTTAGACTGGAGCAAATGGAAGCTAATGATTTTATGAGATATCAAGATACTGTTAAGCTGATCCAAACAAATGAAAGATTAGAAGGCAATGTGAAATATCTCATGGGAAAAACCACTGACCTGGAAAATAGATCCAGGAGAGACAATTTAAAAATTATTGGACTACCTGAAAGCCATGATCAAAGAAAGAACCTAGAAATCACCCTTCAAGAAATTCTCAAGGAAAACTGCCCTGATGTTTTAGATCCAGAGGGCAAAATAGAGGTTGAAAGAATCCACAGATCACCTCCTGAAAAAGATCCCAAAAAGAAAACTCCCAGGAATATTATAGCCAGGTTCCAGAATCCCCAGATCAAGGAGAAAATACTACAAGTAGCCAGGACGAAACAATTTCAATATTGTGGAAACACAATCAGAATAGCCCAGGACCTGGAAGCTTCTACACTGAGGGATCGAAGGGCAAGGAATATGATATTCCAGAGGGCAAAAGAGCTGGGATTGAAGCCAAGGGTCACCTACCCAGCAAAACTGAGTATCTTGTTTCAGGGGAAAATATGGTCATTTAGTGTTATAGAGCACTTTCAAGCACTCTTGAGGAAAAAAAACAGAGTTGAATAGAAAATTTGACATTCAGACACAAGAAGCAAGAGATGCCTGAGAAGGTAATCAGGGAAAAGAAATCAAAAGGAACTTATCAAAGTTAAACTATTTACATTCCTACATGGAAAAACAATAACTGTGTCTGATGAAACCTTTCTCATTATGAAAATAATTGAAGAAGAGTATATGGGCATATGAATACATATGTGAATGTGTGTATATATGTTTACAGGTATACATGGATAGAGGGCACAGGTTGAATTTGGTGGGAAGGGAAGATATTTAAGGGGTGAAGTTAAGAGGTGAGAGAGGAAAGTGACAAGAGGAGATGGGGAGAGACAGGGTAGGGTAAACTATCTCATGTAGAAGAGGCAAGGGGAAGTAGTTGCAGGGGAGGGGAAGAACAGGAAGGCAAAAAGGCAAAACCCTATTCTCACTGAATTTGGCTCAGGGAGAGAATCACCTACATACTAAATGGGATATCTCACCCTGCAGGAGAGTAGGGGGAAGGGGGATGAGAGGGGAGATGATGGAGGGGAGGACATTCTAGAGGGAGGGGAGGTTGGAAGTACCCACTTTCGAAGAGGGACAGGATCAAAGTAGGGAATGGACCCGGTGGGGGGGTGGGATGGGTGGGAGGGAAATATAAGCAGTCTTTTACAATGTATCTACTATGGTAATGTTTTGCATAGCTATGCATGTACAACACATACTGAATTGCTTATCTTCTGAGAGGGAGTGGGTGACAAGGGAGGAAGGGAATGGATCTGAAATTCGAAGTCTTAAAATTAAATGTTTCAAATGTAAAAAAAAAAATGGTTAAAAGTCCATTATAATGAACCAGACAAGAGTAATATAGTCCTGAACTAAGGATGCAGAGAAGGAGTAAAAATGAGGAAATATCTGGGAAATACTGTAGAAGTTCCTCTCAGTAATGGGATGAGGGCCTACTACTGGAGAATGGATTATACATTGTCAGATACTGTAACTGAGTCTGCTGTTTTTGCTTAACTATTTTTCTTTGTTACAATTTGAACAGCGCACACAAAGGGGATATGTTCTACAAATGACAATAATATAAAAGCAAAAGGGATGAAAAAAAAACAAAAATATCCTGAAGGTAGAACTGACTGACAGAACTTTGTAATCAACTGCACGTGACTGAGTGAAGGAAAAGGAAGGCCCAAGTTAGACATCTGCATAACTGAGACACTTGTGATGTAATAGTTTCTGGGTTCATGTTCAGTTTCAAGCATGTTCAGTTTGGAGTGCCAGTCAGACATTTGGATGGATATATAGTGTGCAAATGGAAATATGAAATCATATCTGTGGAGAGAATCTGAAGAAATATATGCTTGCTCCTCAGAGGAAATTTACTACATATTTATAATTTTGCTTATAAGAAGCATCATACTGCCCACATTTAAATTTCTTCTTGCCCAAATCCTAAGCCAATTAAGTGATCGATCCCTAAAAAAATACATATGATTAAATTCTATAAAAATGGCTCAAAATTATAACTAAAGCAAAAAAATTAATTTGTAATTTGTTCTTTCAATGAATTTGGAACCATGTTACACATTTCTGAAGCAATAAGAAACATTGATCACATGGCTCAATTCTATAGAAAAACAAAACCAACAGATCTACAACACAGTCCTACAATTAACTTAGAAATTTCAGAAAAGTCATGGAGCAATTAGGGCAGTGGAGAGAGCACCAGCTCTGGAGTCTGAAAGACCTGAGTTCAAATCTGACCCCAGATGCTTACTAGCTGTGTAATCCTGTCAAAATTACTTAACCCCAACTGCCTCAAAAAAAAAAAAAATAGATAAATCATATAATGTGGTAGTCTTTCAGTGATTCTTACAAAATGTTTCCAATACCTGTTTATTTTCTCTCTCATGACCTCAATTTTTTTTTTCATTAACTTGTCCAACTCTATCTGGAAAAGAATGCTAATAAAGGAAAAGTGCAGAGACCTAATTTAATTAATATATAGAATACCAAATAAATTTTGATAAGTCTTGCAAAATGCATCATTACAAAGAAATCAGTAAGTTTTTCTCATTAAAGTAATACTTAATGGTATAGGCCTTTTTCACAACAGAAAGAAGCCCTAGGATACCAAGTTTTCCTGTGAGGAAGGAAAATATCTATAAACATTTAGCATGAAGAATTCACAAGGAAACCCCCCCCATCCACCCAAAACAAACACACAAACACACACACACACACACACACACACACACACACACACACGTTAGAACAATAAAAAGAGGGAAAAAATACCTAATTGAAACTTTCTCTGTTTCATAGGGAAAAAAAATCCACAGCCCTGGTTGATGACCATAATCATCATCTGATATACTGTAATAATTATATGATGATAGGATATAATTTATATAGAAGGAGAAATGACTAGACTTGTTTCATTGGTGTAAGGAACTCCCAGAGGAGGAAATTCCTCCTACCAGTACAGTTCAGCACCTTCTCACAATTTACAGGCATAGAGAACTGCCTGGAACACAAAAGGTTAAGTGATTTGTCAAGGATCACACACAATCAGTATGTATCAGAGACAGGACTTGAATCCAGGTCTGCTCTCCATTCACTATGCCATGCTGTCTCTCATATACAAAGATAAACCTAAAATGTTTTAAAAATACTTTTGGACCAAGGATAAGGCACATATCAACACTTATCACTACATATCCAGATTAACTTTATTTTTAAACACATTCAACATAGGAAAAACTAGAGTTAAATGAAAAGTAAATCAAGAAGGAGCTGATTGACTTTTTAAACGTTATTTTTGATTGGTGATAGAATTCACAAAGGATTCTTTAGATAATATATTTTTTAATTCATTTAAAATGTTGGCATTTATCAAAAAATTGAAGACACTTTTTACAAACACATCTACTGTTTAAAGCTAGGTCTACATGTATATGCTGCTTCAAAGAGATGACAGAAATGTTTCTTTTCTAACATATAAACAGAAACAGATGCAGTGAGAAGCAGTGGTCAGTGTTGTTCTTGTAGATAAAAAATCCAGGATTCAAGTCTTATCTCTGATACAGGCATAGAGAACTGCCTGGAACACAAAAGGTTAACTAACTACATCACCATCAATAAATCACTTAACCCCCATGTGCTTCAGATTAATTCCTAGGACTTATCAACCAAGTCCAGAAGGGTTATAATCAGCTTTGGTGAAAGAAGTTACCATATCAGAAACTTCCTACACTTGAATGCAAGTTTTTTACATCATGGTTTTTTTTTTATTCTTTATACTTGCTTCCCTAGTGCCTAGCATGGTATCTAGCATATAGCAGGCACTGCATAAATATTTACTGACTGGATAATAAAAATATCATAGCCCTTCATATAGCTTCATTATGGTATAAACAACAATGAAAAACAACAGAGATATTCTACATATCTGTTAAGATAATTTCACTAGTCCATTCACTTTCATTAAGGTCACCTGGAAGATACTGTATCCCAATCCTGGCCATCTCCTCTGGGACGCAAGCCTATGTGTCCAACCACTGAAGGTCGAGGGCTACTGCTTCCCGGGGAAGTATTCTGGGAATGATGGGCACCTCTTGTTTCACGGCTATAGGACAAGGAAGAATTCTGGGAAACTGTGTCTGATAGAATAAAAAATAAGAAAATTATCAGTAATATATGAATTAGCCAAACTAATTAGAAGTATTTACATATAATCCTTCCAAAGACCTTTTGCAATTTTAAAGCCCTAGGTTTGTACCCCCTGCATGTAGTCATAGGTTGAGGCAACAGGATGTGGTACAAAGAACACTGGACTTAGAATATACAAAAACCTGCATTCAAATACCAAGCCCAACACTTAGTAGTCGTGTCACCATGGGCAAGTAAGCTGACCTCTGAGCATCAACCTCTTCAACTGTAAAAAAGCCTATACTACCTATAGCACCAACCTTAAAGGTCTACTTAGAGGAAAAAATAAGTAATGCATAAAAAGCTCTTTGTAAAGCTGAAATAAAGCACTTTGCAAATGTCAGATATTATATAAACATAACATTTGGAAGCTGGAAGGAACCTAAGACAGAAACTGACACCCAGCTAAATTACAATGCCAATGACAAGTATTAAATATCAGGGTAGAGATTAAAACCCAGGCCCCCAGATTCTAAATCTAGTATATCAAAATATGTCTATTAATTTGGCATAGATTTAGAGTTATGCCTGGCAGAGAAATAATTTTCATACTGGATGCCTTAATATGGGCATTTAAAATTCCCCAGTGAATATAATTTACCTTTAACATTAGCCAAGTAAGCTACTACAGTACTGGTGCCAAAATTCATTCAGAGTTATCTGCTGGTTAGGTCAAAACAATAAATATTTTCCTACAGGGGTACCAGGTATTCAAAAACTCTTAGCTATCAATCAGTCATTTACTGTCAGTAGTATTAATAGTACATTTCAGAATTACAAATCAAGGACTACTTAAACCTTCTGTGTTGTCTGAAAAAGCACCTTCAAATGGCTTTTCCATTTAATGAATTTTTCTGATTATTTGTAATGACACAGCAACTGTGGTTGCCTAAATTTCCAAGTAGAATGGCATCACCCAGAAAACTCTCAATGAAAAAACAAATTAACTGTGAAGTGTTATGACAAAGTACCACCAAGTTATTATCATATTCTGCTTTCAACTAATATTGCAAGATTTTTATAACCCAGAATTCACAAGTCACAAATAGTTTGATATCCTAATAACAACTATTCTATTTTATCATTGGTGCTTCCTTCTGAGCAGATCAGCATGGATAGAATTTGGACCTTGGCTAAAGCTCCTCTCAGGTGTAAGCATATATGTATTTTTTCAAAGTTATACTCACATTCTCCTAGCCAAACCAAAGCCTTCACTTATACAAAGCATGCACACAACTAAATTATGAAGCAATACTATGCTTCATTCATGTTCAGAGCAATATTTGATATTAACAAAATGCCTCACAGCTCAATTCCTCACAGGAATCTTAGAGATAATTTGGTACAACACTGTCATTTAACAGAAGAGTTGAAGAAGGCCCAGAGTGGTGACAGTATTTGCTCAGTCACAAAATATGTATACTCTAAGAAGGCAAATGATATTTCCTCAGAAAATATGAATTTCTACAATAATGCTCTGTAGTAGATTTCTACACACAGCAGTCTCTACTCTGCTTTTTCCTACTAAGATTCTCAACCTTCTTTTGAAGCCATTCTTAAGGATCATTAGTTTCTACTGTTACTCAAGTAATTATCACCTGCTTTCCCCAACTGCTATAATAACAACTGCTATGATAAGGGGAGATCTTCCTATCACTACCTCCTGTCTCAAATCAAGGTGAACTTATTAAACTGACTGAAAATATGACTGACTTACCCACTTAATATTTTCTGGTCTATGCAATAAAAATTTTAGACAAGGCTAAGATAACACTAGTTCCTAGGGACTTTGTTATTTAAGAAACCTCCAAACTTGTTCTGCAAAACCTTAAAGAACTTGACATTTGTGTCAAAAATGAACGAAAGCTTCTTGAAATGAGTATCAATATTAATTACATATAATTTCTTTTACATGTTTATGTCCATTTTTTCCTGTGATAACATCTTTGACGTCATAATGGAAAGCCACTGAGAAAAAAAATTAGTATAAAACTATTCAATATGCTCTCAAAAGCAGTCACTTCACCCTTCAGCAGAGAGAGGAATCTGAAAGGCAAATGCTCTAATTTTTTAAAAAAGACATCAAAAAAACTTCTTTTAAAGGATACTAAACCAGATGGCCTCTAAAATCCTTCTAAAATCTAAAAACCTAAAATTCCACAACAGAAATCCAGGTAAAGCCACAAACCTCTTACTTTTAAGTCAAGTGTACCAATTTTTTCACACTACTAGGAATTTAATACATTTAATATATACTAGGCATACTACAAAAAAAAAATTCAGTGACAGTTTGGCAAGCAAGAAAATGAAAATGAACATTTTATTCCCTTCTCAGCAATGATATTAAGCCATTGTTTCATCAGCATTCAACCTTGAACTAAATCACAAAATTATTATGAAGCAGATGAAAATATAAGAAATGCAAAGGGATAACAGTAACCAGAAATATAATTATGGCCATTAACTTCCAAGAACACCTTGGTTACATTATTATAATCGGTATGAGACTGGAAAAATGTAAATACTTGGGGAAAAATATCTAGAAACAGTTCTATTTATATGCAGTCTGTGCTTTTTAAATATAAGAATCTATGTGGGGAAGAGAATGAGTTTTGTATTGTTAAGTTACACAAGATCTATTCTATAGCATTACACACTGAAGCCTTTTTCCACTGTCGTGGAACATACATACAGCCAGAGTTTAATGAAAAAAATAAATAAAAAGACCTTGTTTAAAGGAGAAAAATCCTGGATCTCTGTGAAAGTTAAGTCTGTTTCTCAAATATATGCACAACTGTTGCAGACATGACACTGCTTTTAATGCTAAGCGTGGCTGCTCATCACTTCCAAATGCCAGATTCAACAGAGATAACAGATTCTGAAATAAATAACAATAAAAATTATTGTAAAAACAATATATCTTATTTTTCTAAAAATAATTACAGAAGCTAAATGTGTATAAATTTTCTTAGGCTGAGTGAGGATCCTTCATCAAAAGGAATAAATTTATAAATATTATAAAAGAACATGAACCAAAAGGCCAAAAATTATTTAGCATAGAAATATTATTCTAGGGGAGGCTAGGTGGCGCAGTGAGTAGAGCATCGGCCCTGGAGTCAGAAGGACCTGAGTTCAGATCTGGCATCAGACACTTAACTCACACACAAACAAAAACCTAGCCCTGTGACCTTGGGCAAGTTACTTAACCCCAATTGCCCTCCAAAAAAGCAAAAAAGAAATATTATTCTAGCTCACATTTAGACAGTAGTTTAAAGCCAACAAAGTGCTATCCTCATAGCATCTCTATAAGGCAGGTATTATTATCTCCTATTTGACAAATAAGAAAGTTAAAGCTCAGAGACATTAAGTTACTTGCATAAAGTAACATAGTTAGTCATCAGCAGAAGTGACAATTGAGCCTAGGTCTTCTGAATTCAAGTCCAGTACTGTTTCCATTCCTTAATCAGAAAAGAATTCAGAAAAAAAAGAGACAAAGCTTGCTAACATGAAATCTATATTGAAAAAAAAAAAGGACTAAGAAGGAAAAAACTAAAAGGTCCCCAACACAGAATATTTCAATTAAACAGAATAAAGTCTTCATCTTCTAAGGAATTAGTAAGCCCTTTCTCCATCTCTAATTCTACATTATTTAATCAACCTGGTTTTCAGATATTGAAAGAGTTCACAATCAACTCATCCTCCACTGCCCTCACCTACCAATACTGAAAAAACCGAACATGAAGTGTTTCATTTCATTTTAATCCCAGGAAATATATTATGTATGACCTTTCAATTCCATAACTCTGATCATGCAATATTAACTGATTATTCCCAAACTGAATGCTACACCATTTCTGGAGGCACATGAAGATGTGCCATGGATCAATTGTATGGGCCATAATTCCCTGCCCAAGGGTGGGGGGAGCCAAGGAAGCCTGATTCAGCACTCAGATATTAAATCCTAATAGTGGACTTTAATATAAGAGCTCTTTGAGATGCGACTTTTTTGTTAAGTTAGCTCCTGAGTTCTTTGATATGGGTTACACTTAAAAGGATGTTGTTTGAGTTCTGAGACTTATAGGCTCTGCCCCAAGACTTTAGTTGTTCAAAACCAAAATATTTGAATTCTTAGGCAGTCAGTTCCTATATGGATGTAACTTGATGATATGGCTTTGGTTTCTGTCCTTGAAGCCAGCTCTAGAGAGCATCCTTTGTAATGTGACTGCATATGGAAGGAGTTAACTGACTTTTCCTAAAACTCTCTGGCACTTAGAGAACAAAGCCTTATCAAATTACCTATTCTGTGCTACTTCCAGGATATAACAGACTAAGATAATGATAAGAATACTTGTATCTTTTTTGTTTCATTTCTCTATAAAAACCTTGTCCTAAGAATCAATAAATGGAGTTCATGGTTCTTCCTTGAACTACCCACATGGCCTGGTCATTTCTTATTCACATCTCCGAATCATGCTTAGTGCTGGACACTGAGTAGCCCATGGCACAAGAGTCCTTACTCTTCAAGATATTGTAGAAGCAATTTAAAGGGTAGTTCAACTCAAAAAGCATTTATTAAGGTCCTACTCTATATAATCAGCAACTAGGTAGCATAGTGGATGGAGCACTGTGCTTGGAAACAGAAGACTCAACTTCATAAGTTCAAATCTAGCCTCAGACACTTAACTAGCTGTATGATCTTAGACAAGTTACTTAACCCTGTCTGCCTCAGTTTCTCATCTATAAAATGACCTGGAGAAGCAAACCACTCCAGTATAATTGCTAAGAAACCTCCAAATTGGGTCACAAAGAATCATAAAATGTTTTTAATAGTGCTTGGCCCCAAAAAGCCATTCTGTGAGAAACGACATGAAAATATGTAAGTAAATACAAAGAACATGAGGAAAGAGCACACTAAAACCTAGAGGCATCAAGAAAGGATTCCTATGGGAGGTGGCACTTGAACTGCATCTTGAAGAATGCTAAGGGTTCAGAGAAGAGGGAACACATTACAGCAATAGAATTTACTGTATATCTAGACTATATAAAAGCCAAGATGTAACACCAAGTTCAAGGAATAGAAAGTCTAGTTTGGCTAGAATATAGACTATATCAAGGGCAGTCAAACCACATTCTACATGGCAGCTAAGAATTGAGCAGCTTCTGACAATGAGAGTAGCCACTAACCAATTTTTTAAAATGTATTTCTTTGGTATATGTAATGCTCTATACCTTATTTTAAAATATAAAAATTTTGAAAAATTATTACTATAATTATTATAAAATTCTCTTCACAGAAGATTCCTATTTTGTTTTTATCTTATTAATAATTTTAAAATACAAATTTTACCAAATATTTTAGCAAATATAAAGAAAGATATTCTCAAATAGCCTTACCTGAATAATCTTTGGCCGATGAAGGAAAATCTCAGGAGGAAAATCTTGCATGATAACATCTTCCAACAGTTCACATGTATTCCAGACTAAAGTGAAGTTACTACTTCTTAAAGAACTAAAACAAATCAAGGCATTATTTAGAAAAACAACCTACCTACACACTGAAGATCAAATACTTTAACAACTCCATTTGAGAATGCATTTCAACCAACCACACATTTCATTATTAAAAATTTCATTACCAGAGGCAAAAATATTTCAAGAGGCATAGGAAAGAGCACATTCCATGAGACTGATTCTTTCCATGCCATACCTCAGTTAGGATCCTTTCCTTCTCTAACCCTCCAAGTTGGATACATAACAACTCTTGGTCTTACAGTGGGTACTCCATACCTTTCAAGACCTTGACTAATCCTGTACTGTACAAGTCAAAACCTGCCAGTTACCTCTGGTGACCAAGTCATGAGAGTCCATTGAGTATATGCTTCCCTTTAGCCAGACTCAAGCAGTATCCTCAAAAGACCTGTCTCTTCCTTAGCAGTAGTATCATTTAATCATCACTTTACTCATGGCTGGCACCATACAAATGAGGCAGTCTTTACCTTCCATATGTTTATAATTCAGGCCAGACAACACTTGCCACAAGCTAACCAGCTGACACTCAATCCAGTCACGACAAAGCAATAAGTCACCCTGAGAGAAAAAGGAGGTAGCCTGAGCAAGGAGGCCCTAAGATCCAAGATCTCCTTTGCTCCTCCTTTCTACCCAGGTGGCTTCCAAGGACTCCAGGTCCAAAAGCCCTATCAAAAGCAACCTCTAGAGCCACCCCCACTGCCATCATTTCAGCAAAAGACACCAATAAAAACACGGCCTGGTAGATCCCCCAGCCAGCATTGTAACCCTCATACTTCTTCAGCAGCCATTGCTACTTAATATCAAAAATGAAGCTACTCACAACTACTGTGCTTGGTGCTCTCAAATGGCTCAACATCAGAAAAAAAATGAATAAGGAATAAGGAGGGTAGGTAAGGGGACAGGATAAAGAAATATGGATAGGATAAAAATTATGATTTCTCTTTGCCTCTTCAGATCTTAATTTTTCTTTGTTTTCACACTGAAGATCTCCTTCTAGAAGTAGAGATGAGGACAGAGCATAGAGAAAAAGAACTGGGTTTTTTTTTTGTTCTCTTTAATAACTTGGGAAGCAGAAAGGCATCTGAGCCCCTTTATCTCCTTTTCTAAGAAGTAGACTTGCCTCCACTGAGTATAGAACAGGTAGCAACCATTTGGCCATGGAAGATATACAAATACCTTACTCTCTATTCAGGTCACTGAAGTATTTTCCCTATTCACTTCCTTATTGGTTCAAAGTGAAATCCTCAGTCTTTTGTAATTTTTTCTAGTAGCTCTCTGCAGAAAGGCTACCAAATACAGTTGGTAGTCCAGTTTGGCTAGAAGTTATATGAAATAAGGTCACAAAGATATGTTATGACAAAACAGGAAAATTATAAATGCTGAAGATGTGGGAAAGTTGGAAAACTAATAAATTGTTAGTGGAGTTGTGAACTGATCCAACCACTTTAGAGAGCAATTTGGAACTATGACCAAAGGGTTCTGAAAATGTGCATACCCTTTGGCCCAATAATACCACTTTTAGGGCTGAATCTCAAAGAGGCCATACAAATGGGCAAAGGACCCACATGTACAAAAATATTTCTAGCAGCACTTTTTGTGGTGGCAAAAAAATGGAAATTTAGGAGATGCCCATAAATTGGGGAATGGCTGAACAAGTTATGGTATATGAATGTAATGGAATACTATTGTGCTATAAGAAATGATAAGCAGAAGGATTTCAGAAAAACCTGGAAAGACTTATACAAAGTGATGGTAAGTGAGGGGAGCAGAACCAGGAGAACATGGCACACAGTTACAGCCACATTGTGCTATAACTAACTTTGAAAGACTTGGCTCTTCTCAGCAATGCAAGGTGCTAAGACAACTCCAAAAGGCTCATGATGGAAAATGCTATCCACATCCAGAGAAAGAGTCATGGAGTCAGAATACAGACTGAAGCACACTCTTTCTTCTTTCTTGTGGTTCATTCCATTGGTTGTAATTCTTCTTTGTAATATGACTAATGTAACAATATGTTTAATATGAATATATGTATATGTAGAACCTATATCAGACAACATGCCACCTTGGGGAGGGGAGAGGGAAAGGAGGAGGAGTAAATTTGGAACTTAAAAGCTTGTGGAACTCAACGCTGTAAACTAAAAATAAATAAATAAATTAGGGGGGAAAAGATATGTAAGTGATATAAAAGTAAGTGGAGAGCCTCGAATGCCTGGCTAAGACCTGGCTAATATCTTCTCTAAGACATATCTACAAGAGATAACAGGGAACCACTGAAGAGTTCTGGACAGGATTTTTTTTTTTTGGTAGTTTAATGGACAATGGAATAAAGACGGAAGAAACTGGTTAGCAGGAAGACCAACTCAGAGACTGTTACAGGTCACTCAGACTAATTTGACATCATCCACAACATAGGCCTTGCATCCTTTTTTAGATATAACTTAATAATAATGATAATAATAATAATAATAATAATGAGTCTAAGATTTGAAGTTTCATCCCTACAGAGGTGAATCAACTTTTATCTCTTTCACAGCCACAAAAAAAGAGTTCTACTCTAAACAAATTATCTGATGCATACAATTTACTACAAGGGAAATCTGTTAGAAATGACTGTATCCCTACTACCAATAACACAATTCAAAATATAAATCAATGGTTACATTTACATAGATAAAAAGGCAGCTCTTTTTTTTAAAGCACCAACAAATGAAACTCAATTACAAAATCTATTTAGATTTTTGTTTCACCATAAGATAGCTTCCTTGAGGTTTATTTCAAGTAAGTCTTTAATAGTATTATTCAGTATAGAGCCAATGACAACTTCATTTTGGAAAGTAAATCACAGCAATAAGAATTTCAACATAAAATAAGTATAGATATTTAAATAACTAATCAGACCTAGAAAATACATAAGCCTTTGACTTCTAAGGCAACATGTATCATTCCTACCCAGGTAATATGCACTACAGAAGAAGCTTCTGGCATATAGATCCATATGATAAAAATCTGGTAAGTAAAAGCTGACCTCTATTTATTTACTTCATTGAGTATAAGCAGTTTAAAAATTAATAAGCTATTATATAGGATACTTAACAGTACTATCTGAAAGACAAGTAATTCAAACATTTCAGCTACTATACCTTTCATTAGAGGAAAGAACGTGTCTATCTGTTGCAGTGAGCGGCAACCAAGGAAATGTGGAAAACTTCAAACATTTCACAGTCTGATTTACTGTTAATGAAATAGCAAAACGTGTAATTATTATCATAGAATCACAGAATTTGGGCACTGGAAGCATTCTCAAGGTTTATGTGCTCTACCCCATATTCAAAGGAAATCCCCACCATAATATAAACAAAAAAAGGTGGGGAAAACTACATTTATAGTGTTCTCCTGATCTACTAGCTTCATAAGCCTGTCAAAAAAGAAAATAAGATTAGCCTGGCAGAATCTGTTCTTAATGAAGTCATACTGGCTCTCTC
This sequence comes from Gymnobelideus leadbeateri, assembly GCA_011680675.1. Classification (NCBI taxonomy): domain Eukaryota; kingdom Metazoa; phylum Chordata; class Mammalia; order Diprotodontia; family Petauridae; genus Gymnobelideus; species Gymnobelideus leadbeateri. The sequence goes on along the minus strand of WOXC01012066.1, from coordinate 93,937 downwards.
AGCACTGTTTCCTTTTCTAGATGGTCACAAAGGGGCTATTTTTACAATTATCAAGCTTCAGAACAATTTTCCCTCCTTCATCAATAACAAATAAAACAAGATTCCCATCATAAGTTTCATCTTACATCAAAGATATGACAAAACACCTATAACTGCAGTCAAATAAATATTTTATACTAAGACTTAATAACAGGACAGTTTGATGGCAAGGTCCCTCAGAATGGCAATGTTTTCCACAGCTACATACATTACCATCTTCAAAGGGATCTTTTTCCTAACCAAAAGTGTGTTTACATAGTATTAAAGAGGTTACAGAAGTTAATTTGATTAGAAACATTTATCATGAACTAAGCTGGATAATCATCTTAATTTCCACTAAAATTTCCATTTTGTCCCCTACCCCTCAGCCTAGCTGAGAAGTAATTTAACTGATATTGTTGAGTTTTTTCAATCATGTTTGACTCTCTGTGACCCCATTTCGAGTTTTGTTTTAGGGTTTTTTTGGCTCTTTTTTTTGGAGGGGAGAAGGTAGGGAAATTGGAGTTAAGTGACTTGCCCAAGGTCACATGGCTAGTTTTGTGTTAAGTGAATGAGACCAGATTTGAACTCAGGTCCTCCTGACTCCAGGGCCAGTGCTCTTATTCACTACACCACCTAGCCGCCCCATTTTGTGTTTTCTTGGCAAATATAATGGAGTTATTTTGCCATTTCCTTCTTGAGATCATTTTATAGATGAAGAACTAAGGCACAGAGGGCTAAGTGACTTGCCCAGGATCACACAGCTTCTAAGTGTCTGAGGTGAGATTTGAACTCAGGTCCTCCTAACTGCAGGGCCAACACTCTATCTCATGCCACCTAACTACCCCTTAAGTGATAAGAGAGTCAATTCTGTAGGAACAGTGACTAGAAGTCCAGTTTGGCTGGATTGCAGAGTAAGAAAGAAGTAGTAATTATCAAGCAGATATCATTGTTACTTTATATATTAACAATAACAGTCATATCATTAAATACTAAAGTTAAATGCCAATGAGAAAAGTTCATTTTAAAATATTCATGATAGTATTCTATGTTAAAGATTAAAAGTTAAGGGGAAAAATTTTAGACAAGAAGATGATTATGATTATAGATTTGGCATTAGAACTCACATTAGAATGTCGCTTTTCAATTAGTTCATAGCAGTTAGCAGGAAGTTAAACAATACCAAAGAAAAACAAAAGCTACAGAATACACAAATTTTATTTTTCAAATGGTTATCACTCCAGAAGTTAAAGTAGCAGCACTGAAACACAGTTTCTCCACATTTCCTTTCAAACTGGGAAAGGCCATTGTGCAAATAAAGACAATGGCTTGGCAAAAATTTCAACAAGTTAAAGAAAAGAATTATATAGGGACAAGTACTCTTAGAACAAAAAGAATAAGTTTATCTCTGAAGTGTGATCAAAGAATAAGGTGCTTTGGTTATTATTTCTTTTAAAGAAAGGGGAAAAAAGGTAAGTAGAAATTTTAGCTTGAACACCAAACTCACAGAATTTTACTAATAATTAGTTAAAACTATAAAACATTAGGGGGGACGGCTAGGTGGTGCAGTGAATAGAGCACTGGCCCTGTCGTCAGGAGAACCTGAGTTCAAATCCAACCTCAGACACTTAACACAAATACTATCTGTGTGACCTTGGGCAAGTCACTTAACCCTGATTGCCCTCCAAAAAGCAAAAACTTTAAAAAAAAATTTTTTTTAAAACACTATAAAACATTAAACTAAAGAACTCTTTTAAGACAATATTTTAACACTGCTAGACTCATTTTATGGGCTAGTTATTTTGGCAAATTGGTTTTTTTCCTCTTTATCATTCTTTGTTAGAAAGGAAGGCTCTCCAGAAAGGGGAGATAGGAGAGATACTGGGAAATACAGATGACATAAAAACAGAAGATACCAATAAAGATTTAAATATTTTCTTCAACTCAACTTTGAAATAAAATTCAGAAACCAAAAGGTCTCTAAAGCAAATCTACCCCTTCTGATATCCACACCTCCTTCAACTGTTCCCTATATCACTACATCATTCAGTTCAGTGACTAATTATTAAAGACCCTGCCTGCCTTATTCTGTGGACTAATGATACAAATCATGATGTCCACAGCAATTACTGAGTATCTATTCTGTCATCTCTAAAACAAAGCTAAGTGAAAACCTAACAAAAATTTTAGACAGATTAAAAATGCATCAAGTTTTTAAAAATACTCTATACTACACATAATAAGCACATAGATTATTTAGTTAAAAAAATTAAAAATCACATCTACGCCTCTAGAAATCCATGACTCTCCATTAGTTATTCTCTGTCCTCACTTAGCTTTCACTCTATTCTCTCTAATAGATAAGTATGTTTATGTGAGTTCTGGGGCAACAAGGAAAAAGTTTCCAAAGTGGGTCAGTACATAAAATGCAAGCCCATCAGTAAACAGAAATATCTTCAACTGATTGTCTGGCTAATATATTTACTTACCTTAACTGGAAGAATGTGTCCTCTGCATACTCTGAATCTTATATTATGCACTGTAACATTCATAACACAAATTTACACCAAAGAGGATACTTAAATTTAACAGAGAATACAGAAATGATCATCATAAATATACATACTCAGTGATCCTGAATAGCCTTCCACCCGTTGGAAATTATTTATGTCCTGAGCAAAATATCCAGGTCTAATTTCATTTTGTTTTGGTAAAGCTGAAGGGGAAAAAAAAAGTTACCAACACTGTATTAGCTTGCTCTTTCTTCTTTGCTCCACAAAAAAAAATTTCTAATTTTTAATTATTATCTTAGTTTTTATAAGCTTTTTTTTTTTACTTTTTCGGAGGGGGAAAGTTGGGCAATTGGGGCTAAGTGACTTGCCCAAGGTCACATGGCTACTGTTAAGTGTCTGAGGCCACATTTGAACTCAGGTCCTCCTGACTCCAAGGCCAGTGCCCTATTCACTGCACCACCTAGCCGCCCCCTTACAAGCTTTTTACAAAAAAAAAAGTCTGGAAGGACATTGTTTAGGTTGTTCTCATCTGTAACAAGTCAACTATTCCCTAAAGAAAAAGTTACTGAATCCTGTATTAGATAGGTATACTTTCTAAATTCCATCAATTTCAACCTAAGGAGTTCCTCCTCCAAAACCATCAGCCCATCACTTTTCTATTACACAAGGTCAATTATTTTAATGGATTAGTTGAAGGTTTTGTTTTCAGGATCTTATTTCACCCAAATATTTATTAATAAAGGCCAGGCACTATAGTGGGCATTGGGAATATAAATACAAAAAATGAAACAATCCTTGCTCATAAGAGGCTTTTGTTCTAATGGAGAAAACAACATACACACATAAGTATACACAGAATGTACACATAATAAATAAAAAGTAGTACTAGGTAGTTAGAGAAGGAGATCACTCATTAGAAAAGAGTTGAACCTACCACTATATTAAACACACAAGGGTGCTTCATCAAGATGATCCCTTTTCTTTGTATAAAGTCTATTTTTTTAGTCCATCAACAGTTAGCTTTAGGAAAATGAGATTTTTTAAAGGAATATATCATATCAATTTCAGGTTACCAGTTTGGGGTCCACATACAAATGGCTTGGTTTGGAAAAATGTAGAATGATGATATGGAGAAGAATCATCTGAAGGAAGAATAAACAGGCCGTCCATAATACCATCAATTTCAGCCTGCAAATCGGGGTCCACATTAGGACGAAGCATGGAGAAGAATTCATATGCACCAATATCAAACAAATGTTGGACTGCTGATGGATGCTAAAATGAACAGAACATAATCTTTTGAGAAGAGTTACAAACAAAAACTACATTTCATGCAGGCAAAGATAAAACTTCAGCCATCATCTCTACCTCCTCCTCAATCTTGAACTGGAACCCTGGAACAACGCTAGGCTCTTCTAGGCCATCATATCATTTCTCAGTCATCAGCTCCTAACCATAATACCTAACACATAGGACCCCTTCCTCACCTTCCAGACTCCTATGTGTAGTATTCTCCCACTTTAATGTAAATTATGTGAGGGAAGTGATTGTCTTGTTTCTTTGTATTTGTATCCCTAGCATTTAGCATGTCTGGTACACAACAATTACTTAGATAAACAATTTATGCCATTTATCTGTCTAAACTCAATCTTCCAATTTTATTTTTTAACTACATTTCTGCAACCATTCCCCAAAGAAATCAATCTACGTGAGAAAATTATGACTTACAGAATGATCTCAGAAATACACAGAATAAAATATCTGGTAACGATCAGGAAAAAAAAAGTTTAATAACATGATTCTCTAAAAGGACAACAGAAGCACAGGTTGACTGAACATAGCACTGACTTCCTTCTTTCAAAAGCAATCTAGTTTTGAGTGATTCCTCCCAGAGCAGCTATTCCACAGCTCTCCAAGCATTCTCTCAGGACCCCTGTATCATCACAGGAAGCCTCCCTAGCCTCCTTGAGCAGCTATTATCCAGCTTCAAGACCTCTCTCAGGACCCCCTCCCCACCCATATCACGAGGAGTTGCACACTATTGACTGACCCCCAAGACAATTTAATCCCCAGGTTCATACTCTATGGACAATATAGCCTATGTGAAATCGTTCTTCAAGTGTTTTAACATACTGTCAACCCATCTCAGTGATGGAGTCCTAATAAAGCTGCCCCCAACCCCAATATTTTAACTTCCTTATAGGCTCACTGGACAGCAGGTATGTCCTGATTTAACCACACAATCTGGCTTTAATCACACCACTGCTCTCAGACTCAATCATAGGTCTCACTGAACAGCAGGCCCACTGCCCCTGGCTAGCCACTGCCTCCATATTCAATACAGCCACTGAACCTCCCCCAGTATCCTAACTTCCTCATATATGCCTCACTAGAACAGTAGGTGTGTCCATGAACTCATGCCCCACTAGAACAGCACATATATCCATGTAATGAATCCCAGCCACTGCCTCTAGCTAACTGCTGCCCCCAGACTCATTCCTCCTATTTCTCACAGAAACAATAGGTGTGTCCATGCACTCAACCACAACCACATCCATCTAATCTCTGGACCACAATAGCCAGTCAATCTGAAAGCATCAGCACCAGGAGGCCCAAGAAGGATATGGACCTCTAAACAACAGAAGGGACTTTCACTAAATAGCCACCTGTGCAATAATATCAAAAACCGTTCTTTAAGTTAACTTATGATGTAGAGAGGCTTATTATAATATCATTATCATATATTAATGCTTCCCTGACTCTCCACTGTTTGGGCTTTTCTGTATGCATTATGAGTAATCAGTGCGCAGCTTCACCGAGGCTGGGACTCCTTTTCTATTACCTAATCCCTTGATGAGCCCCTCCTGCCTTTTTAATAGTCATAATTTCTGTTGTATAATCAGCATCATTACACTATAAAATTACCTGTCTTGTCCTACTAAAGTTGCTGGTTTCTCTAAGGAGTACAGCCCACCAGAGGGCAAAACCCTCAATAAATGCCTTTGCTTGGATTGGATATGGCCTGAGTCTGCAAATTCACTCAAGATGACCCCCACAACACACCAGCTGCTACTGCTCAAACCCTATTCTTGATCCCCCACTGACTGCAATCTTATTCCCATCCCCCTTAACACAATCCCAACAGCATTCTACTCTAAAGCTATCCATACTTTCCATTGTGCTTTCTGGAATAGCTGCTCCTTAGGTAACAAACTAACTTTCATCTTAAATGTTTCATTTCTCATCCTTTCCATCTTCTTGTACTTACTGAGACCTGGTTCCCTCTTAATAACACAGCTTTCTTCTTGGCCATACTTTCTACACTGGTCATGGAAGGGGTGTTGGAATACTTCTTGTTCCCTGTGGCCATGGTGAGGCTCTCTCTCTACCGCCATCACCCAGTAACCTCTACTCCTTTGAGGTTCATTCAATACACATTTATCACTGAATCAAGATTCCAGTGGCTGTTGTTTAGAGACTTTCAGGACACTCTCTTTTCCTTGATGAATTCAGCTTCTGCCTCACAGTCCTTCTCCCCAACTCTTATTCTCATAGTACAGGGAATTCAACACACATATTGATAACTCTCTCAAACACCCTAATCTTGCAGTTCTTCAACTTACTCATTTCCCATGACATACTCCTCAAACCTACCTCAACTACACACTGAGATGATCCTATCCTTGATCTTGCCATCATCTACAAATGCATCACTTCCATGTTCATGAACTCTAAAATTTTTTTATCTTATCATAATCTGTTGTCATTCCACCTCTCACCTCTCCCAGTGTCAAACCCTATTCTTCATCCTCACCATACATCTAATGCTTATACTCTTCAGTTCTCTCGTTCTCTCCCAGGCCCATTAACCCTTCACAGACCATACTGGCTTCACTTCCCCATCTTAATTAACTCCTTAGTGAACCAGTTCAACTCTACACTGTCTTCTTTCTCTTGAGATCCTTGTCATCTATCCAACTGAAGATCTTAGCCTGCCAAACTTCAGTCTTGGATTACTCTCACCATTCTCTGCCTTTGCTCCAACTCATAACTGCTGAACAAAGGCATAAGTACCTGGGTTCAAATGCTGGCTCTGCCATTCAATTCCTAGAAGAACTTGAAAAATCACCATCTCTGAGTCTCACATTCCTCATCTGTAAAATGAGCCAGTGGGTCCTCTGCTAGAAGATACAGCAAGTATGCATACAAATATATGCAAATATTACCCAGTAACTTCAAGAGGGACAGACTACTGAGACCTGAGAGTAATAAGAAAGACCTCATATAGCAAGTGAACTCTAAGCTGTGCTTTGAATGAAGTTAAAGATTCTATGAAATAGGGATGAAGAGGAAGTACATTCTTCACTGTTCAAAGTAGAATGTAAGCTCCTTTAGAGCATGGGCTGCTTTGTTTCTGTCTCTAAACCTCCAACACCGGACCCTGAAAATAACAAGTATTTAATATATTTAGTGCATTGAACTGAACTGGCCCAGTTTCCCTAAATGCTCACTATTAAAAAATACATACCACTGGCCACAAAGGAAAGGAAAACATTTGCTCTACTGTAAGCTGCATCATTTTTACATGTTTTCTCCTCACATTAGTTTTCAAGGAGTCAAAACAATCCTTACACTGATGCAAATCACTATAATTAGTGAATGCTCCTCATGGTTTGCTATAGTGAAAAAATAAAAATCACCACTCAGTGGTCAACCTTCTACTGATGTGCCTCAGCAAATTTACTTAGTCCTGTCCTCCAAAAACTGAGATCAATTTACATATACAAATTATTCACACCCCACACCATCCCATTGCCAACTATAGTCAAAAGATCATAAACTCTTCAAAGGTTTGTAGGAATTGTATCATTTTTCATCTTTGTATCCCCAACCAATTCTAATAACTTATCATAGAACAGGGGCAACACTTCTCTTTTTCATCTTTTGATGCCCAACCTAATTCAAAGCCTCATCATGACATAAAAGTGACCATGGGTTTTAAAATGTTATGTCAAAAGAACACAAGCAATGGAGTTTATGCCACCTGGAAACACTTCAAATACACCTTGTGAGAAGCCATGTTCTATTCTATGCTGTCATTGCTATTAGTAATGTCCAACTCTTCTGTAATCCTGTTTGGGGTTTTCTTGGCAAAGATACTGCAGCGGTTTGACATTTCCTTCTCCAGATCATTTTACAGATGAGGAAACAAGCAAACAGGCTTAAGTAACTTGCCCAGGGTCACAAAGCTGTGAAGTATCTGAGACCGAATTTGAATTCCTGACTCCAGGCCCAGCCCTCTATCCAGTTTGCCAACTAGCTGCCCTACTCTATCCTATGAGAACCAGCCTAAATTCTCAGAAATTCATTCTCAGAATGGCTACAAACAATGAATTTTTCTCCAAGGTCCATTCACCCACTAAAGTCACCAAATGTAATGAATGACTATAATGGAGAAAGGCAGCACAATATACTACACTGGGAATTGGACTTGGAATGAAGAAGACTTAGGTTCAAATCGTACCTCAGACCTGACTAGCTATATGATCCTGGATAAGTGACTTGAACTCTCTGGGACTGTTTCTTCATCTGTAAAATAAGGGATTGGCTTCAATGATCTCTAAGGTCCCCTCTAAATCGAAATCTATAATCATATAAGAGTACCCATGCCTCCAAAATCAAAGATAATATAAACCAAAAATTTGGAGTTGGTACTTTGAAGCTCATCTTGCCCAGTATTAAGTGGCTGGCCCAGAGTCTCACAAGTAGTAAGTGGCAGAGCTGGGGTTCAAGCCCCGATCCTATGACACCAAGTCCAGCATTCTTTACAGTGTACCATAATCCGTGAAGAAGAGTCCCCAAAGCCTAAGATACTGCCTTGCATCTAAAGCCCTTCATAAATGTATGTTGCTACTAAATTAAATCATTTGGTGATATTCTTTCATGTTCCAAAATGTTCTTACCTTAACCAAATTGCTGAGTAGGTTCAGAACTTCTTCTTTCATGGGAACAGTAGGGAAATTGAACCATTCCAGTAAATAAATAAAAAGAAGTTTCTCTTGTACGAGTTCAACACAAGAAATCAAATTGTGTTCTACCTTGCACAGAATACTTTTGAGCGCCCTCTCCCTTATCTCTGCCAGAGGATGACCTGTCAAGGAAAGACAACACAAACCTCTATCAGGAATTAAGCACTGAGCGTCCCCAGAAAACTAACGCTTTAAGCTTCAGGGCACTAAAAGTCTTCCAGGCGGCACTTTGAGGGGGGAGAGGGGAAGGCTGACATAAAGTCTTTTAGGAAGTCGACCACAATGAGCAGCTTGGTTTCCTAGGGTCGAACAAGCTGTTTACCCCAAAGCCAGCTCTGTGGGGCTCAGAGCTGCCCCCGGGTCCTCGGGCCTCAGGAGGGAACGAAAAAGGAGAGGGAGGAAGAAAAAAGGAATCTGGGGAGGAGAGGACCGAGGAGGACGCAGGATACGGCCCCTGGGTGCTTGGGGACTCGCCAGAGTTACCCAGTTTCCTGATCAGCCCCAACAAAGCCATCTCGTGCCCCAAGAAACTCGCAGACACAGCCTTGACCAGCTCAGCATTCAACCTCCGCGCCACCACCTCCGTCCGGCCGCAATAGTTGTCCCCGCGGAAACCGCGCCGCCCCAGCGTAGTAATCAGCTCCTGAGAAAGGAACGAGCGCCGAAGATCCCGAGCCAGGCTCTGGAAGGACGCTTGGCGTAGATACTAAGGAGCAAGACAAGGTTGTACAGAAGAAGGAAGGGTAAGAAAAGTGCAGAAGGAAGGAACTCCTTTCAGCCGAGATGCACTTCGGGAGTTGTAGTCTTTTTCTGAACACGTTTATCTGCGTCCTGATTGGCTGAGGGCTGACGTGGCATAGAGCTCAGGACTCACCCCTTTCTGAAGAGACGGGTGTTTTGGGCGGTGCTTTAGAGAACGCGGGTTCTTCCGCGGGGTTTAGAATCCGGGCGGAGCTGGAGGTCCCTCCTCCTGTGGTTCTGCCCCTTTTGCTCTCCCAGTCTGACTTGAGGGAAATTGAGGGCCCCTCCTGGGATATAGGTAGAGGCTGTGAATGGAATGCGTTTGTTTTGATATTTGAAGTAACACCAAGGTTAAGCATTGCTGCTGAGTGCCATTGGCTAAGTGAAATCATTACTGGAGAGACGCCTTGCCATAGAAAGTTCAAAAGGGGAAAAGGAGCTTACAGGTAAAAGGGAAATAAGCAAAGTGAAAGCCTACCTGGAAAGAAAAAATAAAAGAAAAAATGTATAATGATTGGGGTATGACTAAAAAATCTCTGGCATAATATGAATACTGTATTGTAAATGGTCAATACATAACACTATAAGACGTGTTAAATAAAAAAAAATTCGAGGGATATGCACACACTAAATTACATCTAGAATTATTATGTCGGCTATGATTGAAAGAGAAGTTGTAATGAACTACTTTAATGTTCATTTGTTCCTTTGTAAAGTTGCTTAAACTAATTAATAATGTAAAAATTAAAAAGTTATCTTAAAACTTTATTCAGTTGTATAATTTGAAGAAAATACTTTAAATAAGCAAGGGTAACTGATTAAAAGCATTAACATCATAGCATTTAGAAGTGGAAGAGACCTTAGAAAACCTAATCAAATAGCCTTATTTTGTATATGAGTGACTTGAACCAAATATAGTAAATTATTTAGAGATATAATAAGTAGGGGAGCTGGTCTGTGAATCTCGTGGGTTGGTTTTTGTTTTTGGGGGTTTTTTTTCACTAACGCATGATTCTGCTTATTGGTCTTTTGCTATTTAAATATTGTCCAAACTCCCAAACAGTCTCTAGAAATGCCTTATGCTCTCAGGGTCTTTCACCAAGGCAGGAAAGGAGAGCCTAAACATAGGAAAACAGTTAACATTTAAAGAAAGACAGAAAACTCTCAATGATAAAATTCTGACAGAAGAAACAAAAGCAAGTTCAATGTGGAAGAATAAGAAAAACTATTTCAAGAAACTACTATGTAAGCACAGGAAACTGCTTGCTAAATTAGATTTTTAAAAGATACATACAGAAAATAATGACAGCAAGCTCAAATAACTAAAAATTAGCCAAAAAGAGTGAAACTATAAAAACATCATCAGGAGCATAAAAACTCAGAATAAACTGAGTTTGACAATGAATGCCAAGAAAAAGGAATTGTTTACCAATGTTAGAAGCAAAGAATAAAAAGGCAATTGCTCAAAGTGGATATAATAATAATAAATGACAGGGAAAACAGAACCCCATTCATACTTTGCTTCTATATTCCATAACAAAGAGAACAATCTTCAGACTGGGAGGAGTAAAACAAAAATGATTTCCAGGGAGTTGAAAGCCAAGATAAAGGAGGACATGCTAAGAGAACACCTATCTCCTCAATAAATTTGTCACGAAACCCAAATAAAAATTTTTAATGGTAGATTCGCTTGCTGTGACATAGTAGATCACTATCTTTAATAAGTCATGCAGAAGGGGAACAGAGTTATGTGACTTAAAATAGGCAAGTTTTCCAAATTTCAGAAAGAAAAAAATTTTATAGATCCTCTAAACAATAGGCCAGAAAGCTTGACTTCAATATATATAAAATTCTTAGAATGTATTATTAAAGGGATGGTTTGAAAATATTTTGAAAAGTAAAATAATGACCACTAAAATCTAACATGGGTCATCAAAAACAGTTTGTACCAGATTAGTATCATTTTCATTCTTAACAGGTTTACTGAACAGATAACATGGAAATATGTAAACACCACATGTGTATCCCAGCAAGATATCTGACAATCTTTCAAGATATTCTTATAGACAAGATGGAAAGATGTGATAATAGAGTTAAATTAATAAGAGAATTAGTTAGAATAGGAGAAATGATAACAGAGTTAGGTTGATGTGGAATGTCTGAAAGACCAGATAGAGATACTACTAGATAGATGTCACTATGGAGAAGTGTCTCAAGTAGAGTTCTACAGGCATTTAGGTGCTACATTATTCAGTAATTTTTTTATCATTGATTTGAATGAAAGTGTAGGAGACCCTCTGGGCTACCTTCCTGAAGAGTAACTACTACTCTTACAGGTTCAAGGTATACTCTTTGGATCCCCAATGCTATTACTGAAATACCAGTTGGGTTCCCATAGTGCTAGCTCCTACACAAGGCACCTCAGGGGGCCCCAGGAACCTAGCATAAAGGTATTACCGATGTGAAACCTCACCCTGCACCTGCCTTGTAACCAAGATGTAACTAAAACAAAGACTTGCTCCATTAGCTTGTAGGCCCCCCTTAGTTTACATCCCTATGTAGCAACAGTTGCCTTACTGACCACTATTTGTTTCAGGAAGTACTTTTTACTGTATAAAAGCTTGCTGGACAGACTGCCGGCTTAATAAATAAGCACTCTTAAATTCTGATTGGCTTGCCATCCTGTATTTGCCTCAATTGTCCATTACATTACTGTGGCTCACAAGTTCCCACCAGTATGTTTTCCACTAACAATCAGACAGTAAGCCCAATGAGATTTTAGCAAAAGTCTTTTATTAAGATGGTATGATGAAAACAGTAGAAACAAATCATTCTGCCTTATAAGCTTGAGACTCCTTCCCCCACTAATATACATAAAGAAAAGAGTGGGTTCAAACAGATTGCAAAGGTAGTTGGTCATATGTATAAGGAAGGAATACGCTCCTTCAGGTAACCCCTAGCAAGCAGAGTGGATAGAACTCAGAGCCTAGAGTCAGGAAGACCTGAATTTAAGTCCAGCCTCAGCCATTTACTAATTGTGTGACCCTGGGCAAGTCACCTAATTTCTGTTTGCCTCAGTTTCTTTAACTGTAAAATGGATATAATAATAGTACCTATCTTACAGGATTGCTGTGAGGATCAAATGAGAGATCCATAAAAAGTGCTTAGCCCAGTATCTAGCATGTATTAGGTGCCATATAAATGCTTTTTCCATTCCCCTCCAGTACTACTAGTCTTTGGAAGGCCTTTCTTTTCTTATGGAGCTCTTGCAATGCTCCCCCAGGCAAATAATCTCTTTTGGGTAGTTTACTGGATGGAGCTCTGAGAGTCTGCAGGGAGCTCAATTCTTAATTGCTAGGGCTAGTCCTTTCTTGATGTTATATCAGGCACAATTATTTGTAACCAGAAGACTTATTCCTTGAAGTAACCCTTATCCTAGACTGATTACCTCTTTGTCTGTAGAGTATTCCTTCCACTAATTCCTCAAATTCTCTTAAACTGACTCACCAGGATTGGGAGCCTCCCTATGTCCAAGTAGCTCTACTGATAGACACCTGTAATGGTAATGGGAATTTGAAGATCTTCCCTGCCCCTTAATAGGCCAAATGTAATCCCATGGAGCCTATGGTGGGAGGAGTTTGCTAAATGGGTGGAGGAAGAAGGGGTGGAGCAGGAAATGAGTCAGAGCAGTTAGAGCTGAGGGAGAGAGAGGTCAAGCAAGGAGACAGCTTGGACTGTGAGTGTTTGTGGGAAGGCCTGAGTAGGGAGAAAGCTTTGCTTCCTGCAGTGATCACCTTATCACTTCAGTAATAGCACTGGGGATTGTACATTCATTTGGCCAGTCACAGAACACAAAGGCCATCCACCCCTAGGCCACAACTAGGTTATAATATCTTCACAGTATTCAATACCCAAGGAGAGGTCTTTTCTTCATCTTGACCTGAGGCAAGTTCTCAGCAAGTTCTCTTCTACTCCTGGGAAGACAAGACTTGACAAAGACATGACATAGGGGTGGCTGGGTGGCACAGTGAATAGAGCAGCAGCCCTGGAGTCAGGAGAACCTGAGTTCAAATCCTGCCTCAGACACTTAACACAAAAACTAGCCATGTGACCTTGGGCAATTCACTTAACCCCAATTGCCCTCCAAAAACAAAACAAAAAAACAAAGACACAACATAGATACATATTGCCAGTGTCCTCATCAATTCACTCTGTACCTGTGAGATCAACCTAGACCCAACAACAAGGTCTGAGGAATTAGCACAAATCATCAGTACAGTCCCAGGACCCCTGAAAACATCAGTAAGACATTCCTCCAGGATTTCTATAAACATACAACAAGAAAATCATCTTTCAGGGCTTCTAAACCAATAGCAAGGTCCCAGGACTTCTGCAACAACAGCAACATCCTCCATCAGCAGACAAATCTGACAAAGTAACATCAAAACACACAGACCAAATACTGGCACCACAGTCATGTCTCTTCAGTTCTCAGCAGCTCCTGGTCACAGTTCTCAAAAGTCTTGGGCAGCTCCAACTGGCCCTCAGCCATCCAGGCAGCTTTGGCTGGCAGTTCTCTGTCTCTCTGTCTCTGTCTCTGTTTCTGTCTCTCTGTCTCTGTCTCTCTATGTGTGTGTGTGTCTGTCTCTCTCTCTCTCTCTCTCTCTCTCTCTCTCTCTCTCTCTCCCTCCCAGCATCCTCGTTCCTGGCAACTGTCTCTCTGCCTCCGTGATGCTGCTCCCAAAAGTTCTTCTTGCCTCCCTCTGCTTGGGCCTCTCTCTATCCACAGCACCAGCTCCTCCCAGTTCAGCCCCCTCTCATCACATCAACAAGTCCATCCCATTTGTGGGATTCACAAGCTCTGGAAAAAGGGATCTTTAATTTCCGTTACCCTTACAGGGATCCAAAGAGTATAGCTTGAACCTGTAAGAGTAGCAGTTACTCTTCATTAACTTCTTTGTTGCTATGATGGATTCACTTTTCTGGTGTTGGGATTTGGTTTTCTGGTGTTGGGATTCAACTTTCTGGTGCCTGAATAAATTTTTGCTTCTGTCTTATATATGGAGAGTCTATTATATTTTGTGATTCAGAACTACACCAGCATATTCATAGTCACCATCGGTACTATGAATAATGCCTTGGTGATACATTTGGAGTCACAAACAGGATCACAAGGTATCAGATCTCTATTTGGAGGCAGAAGGACTTTAGGGAAAAAATAAATAACCCATGATGAGAGGATTTACTTTATTCCTTCCTAGTTAGGGAATGGACAAAAAGCACCCAACCCTGTAAAAACTGGGAACCAAGGCTACAGAAGGGAGAATCTAGAAACTAAGAAAAATGTTTACAAGGAATATCAACAAAACCAGGGAAAGAAGTGGCAGGAGTGTGCAGAAGAGGCTAGGTTTTACTAACAGGTTACCATATTATATGTAAAAGCAAAGACAGCTGCAGGAAAAAGCTCAAATGGAAAGGGAGTTAGCTGATTTGCATGAGAAACTTTCTGTGCTATAGCATGAGAAATTTCCCTTAGAAGAGCAAGATGGAAAGTCTCATATGGTAGAAGAGAAGGCTGTTGTGTGTTTGGCTCAAAAAAAGAAGAAAAAACTAATAAAAAGAATGTACATGCAGCTCTAGCACAGGCTGAGTCTAGTTGGCATGATAACTACCAGGAGAATGTGTGGGAGGAGAATGAAACAAAGTTAGATGAGAAGGCTTTTACAAGGGCAGATGTTCAGCCCATATTGAGAAGAAAACAGGACAACAAGGGAGGATGCACAGAGTCCAGGGAGATAACTGAGAATTTTACTAGGCAGGAGGTCACTGATATATTAATTAGATTCACCCAAAGGAAGGGAGAACTGTTAGTGTCTTGGATGGTGAGAATCAGTGATTAAGGGGCCAGAGGAGTATTAGTAGGTAACATAGATTGCTTGTATAGGTACTAGAATCTTTTTGTACAGCAAGTTTTTAGGGATTACCATATGCAAGGAGGTTACAATGGAACTAATCTGTTAGCTTTAGCAGCAGATGGATGCAATAGACAATATACTACTGATTCTATGTGGCCTAGTGGAGATAGACCTTGGAACTGGCTTAGAAACTGTATGGAAAAGTTAAATTTACCTAAAGGAAGATACCAATTTGCAATAAGGAAGACAGGAATTAATATAATTTTAGTGGGAAAAATAAAAATGGACCCAATCACTTTATCTGAACCTTCTGAAGTAATTACTTCAAAGCAGTATCATGTGCCAGGTAGGCAAGATGAAATTACCAATACTATAAAGGAATATGCTGAGGCAAGAGTGTTAGTCCCTACAACCACTTGATGGAATAATCCTATCTGGCCAGTACAAAAGTCAGATGGGACATGGAGAATGACAATGGGTTGTAGACAATTGAATAAGGTAACTCCCCCCTTGTATGCTACTGTTCCAGATACTGTTATTAATAGAAAGGATCCAGAAATATGAGGGGATTTGGTATGCAGTTATTGATTTAACACTTTATTTACTATCCCAATAGATTCTAAACAATGGGACCAGTTTGCTTTCACTTGGCAAGACACAGACAATATACTTTTACCCACTTGCCACAAGGATATCTATATAGTCTCACTGTTTGTCATAGGATTGTGCCTGAACATTTGGATGAATTAGAACTACCTGGTGTACAGTTTACATCATACTACATAGATGATATTATGATACAGGAAAAAATGCAAAAGAAGCAGAGAAGAGTTTGATGCTTTTAACTGAGCACATAAAAAGCAAAGGGTGGGAAATTAACCCTGCAAAGACTCGAGGGCAAGCTCAAAACAAAATTTTGGAGTATAAAATGGAATAAGAGGCTGCAAGAGATTCTTCCACAAGCCCGACAAAAGATTCAGGATTTTCCTATTCCTACCAATAAAAAAGAAGCCCAAAATTTTATAAGATTATTTAGACATTAGAGGCACCACATTCCATATATGAGACAGATTTTGAAACCTTTATATAAAGTTACTCAGAAGAAATATGAATTTTACTGGGGACTTGAGCAGAGTAAAGCTTTTGAAGAATCCAGGGCTGCTATATAATTGGCCTAGATTTATGGCCTATGCAAAATGGCCCAGTGGAATTACAAGTGACTGTATAGGATGTATATGCAAACTGGAGTTTATGGCAAAAACAAGAAAGCTGAAATGTATCCTTCAGATTTTGGTCTAGGAAACTCCATTCATCTAGAGTTCAATATACCCCTTTTGAAAAGAAGTTGTTAGCTGCATATTAGGCTTTGGTAGAGACTGAACAACTGATTCTGGGTCATGAATCCCAATTATGACCTGGGTAATGAGTACCTAGCTTCTTGCAGAATTGGACATGCACAAGAGGATAGCATAATTAAATGGAAACGGAATATTTGTGAGGGACATGAAAGATCTTGGGGCCAAATGTAATGGTAATGGGAATTTGAAGATCTTCCCTGTCCCTTAGTAGGCCAAATGTAATCACATGGAACCCATGGTGGGAAGAGTTTGCTGAAGGGGTAGAGCAGAAAATGAGTCAGAGCAGTTAGAGCTGAGGGAGAGAGAGGTCACAGGCAAGGAAAAAGCTAGGATTGTGAGTGTTTGTTTGTGGGAAGGCCTGAGCAGGGAGAAGGCTTTGGGATGGTGTTGCTTCCTGCAGTGATAAGGTATATTAACTTCTTTGTTGCTATGATGTATTTGGTTTTTGGTGTTGGGATTTGGTTTTCTGGTGTTGGGATTCAGCTTTCTGATGTCTGAATAAATGTTTTTCTTCTATCTTTTATGTGAAGAGTCTGTTATATTTTATGATTCAGAACTACACTGGCATATTCATAGTCACCATCAGATCAGTTTTTAAATATTGTCTTGGTGATACAACACCATGGCTAATTGAGGAAGCATAAGGAAATTCCCTATTTCCCCCTAGAGGTGAAGAGATATGTTCTTTGCCAATTATTTTCTCCTGGCATATTCAACTTGTGACTGTCCCCAGAGCTTAGTTAAAGTTCCATAGGCTTTTTAATAGTAAAAAAGAATTGGGGGGATGCCCATCAATTGTGAATACTGAGTAGTGACTGACCCTGATGTGAGGTTTTGCTTTTGGACTCACTTTGGGAAGAGTTGTGTGATTTGGCCAGAAGACTCTAGGCAATTGTTGAGTCCCACCTCTCCCCACCAACTTTGAAAATCCAGATGTTTGTGCTTCCCTCTCTGGTAACTAACTAGGTATGGATGTAATGGTCAGACAGCTGGAAGCCTTGTCTGCTGAATTGTGTTATTTTCTGTTGAGTAGTAACTGATAGAATTTTAATTTATTTGTGATTGTACTTTGTGATTGAATTAAGGACTCTGAGATTGACTAAATGAATGTACTACCCAGGGGTGGAGTACCTTGACTTTTGTATTTTGTGTCCCTTAGGGAGGCAAGCTTCCTTAAAGATGATTGAATGATGGAGTAAGGAGGCAAGCCTCCTTAAGGATTATTGAATGATTGAGTTACTAAATGCTGTAATGATTGAGTTACTAAATGATTGTACTTTGTTGAAAACTATTGTGACCACTTGTTGTAAGTGGCCATTTTAGTGATAAGTCATTGTGAATGCTGTATTTTGTTTTTCTGTGATAAATTGTAACACTGTGAATGCTGTACCTTGCTTCTCTGTGAATGTTTTGCTCTGATTTGTTATTGAATCGACTGTTTACTATACTATGTAATCAGAATCTTGAAAGCTGTTCACAGTTGCAGTCCTCTGGAAAGCTGCTCGTGCATGGCTTTGCAATGTTTACAAAGGGATTGATGGAATGCTTATAACATTTTAAACGAACATAATAATTAATGATAATATTGTGCTTTGGAATTTGAAAAGTACTATACCATTTGAGTTCACAACAACCTCCTAAGACAGTTATTACAGCTATTATTATTCCCATTTTACTGTTGTAGTAACTCAGGAACACAAGCAGTTTAAGTGTCAAAAGAAGGATTTGAACTTAGATTAGCCTGACTCCCAGGCCAGCTCTCTATTCTTTATTCTATACTGCCTCTCTATCACTGCTTCTGTATCACCAGGAAAGATAAAATTTTCACCTCCAATTTTTTTTATGAACTAGAGCTTTAGACTAAATCTAATGAAATGAAATTTAATAGAGATTAATGTAAAGTTGTTCTTTAAAACATCTTTTCATGAAAAATATGGGGTTCAGTGAATTAAAAGGTTCAAATGAATCAACAGAATAATATGACTCCTAAAATGCTTTCCAACTTAGATTCTCAGAGATATGGCAGGCAAAATGGCTAATATTATCTTCCTTTAATAAGAAGGAATCACTCTCTTCCTTCCCCCACTCCACTGAGAAATGAAGCAGCTTGAAGGAGTTTAACCCTTGCACCAGAGAAGTCCACCTATGAATTCAAGAAAGGGCTTCAGTAACCATGAGTCCTGAGTTTACCCTTTTTTTTAGTTTTTTTTAGTAGTGTTTTCTACTAGATGTGTGACCCTCTATGACATGTCCCGTACTATGCTACTGCTGTTCAGTCCTTTTCCAGCCATGTCCAACTCTTCATGATCCCCTCTAGGATTTTCTTGGCAAAGATACTGGAGTAGTTTATCATTTCCTTCTCCAACTTATTTTGCAGATGAGGAAATTGAGGCAAACAGGGTTAAGTGAGTTGCCCAGGGTCATACAGCTTGCAAGTGTCTGGGGCCAGATATGGACTCAGGTCCTCTTGACTCCAGGGCCAGTTCTTTATCTACTACACCACCTAACTGCCCTGTCCCATACAATAATCATATTCTACGTTTGTGCCCCACTCTTCCCAAGGACTATATATATATATTTATGGGAGATTCCTACCCCAAAATCTTTTGCAGGGGATGTTTTGTACTTGTTATTCTTACTATATAACCTATTCAGTAAATAATCTTTTTTAAAAGCTAATTGACGTCTGGTTGACTGATGTGAATCAGAAGTATTTTGTTGGGGACTTGTGAGGAACAGCACTAAAAGTAAGCCTTTAGGGTAACCCTCTCAATCCCTGAGTAGTGGTAGTTAGCAGAACTATGGGAATTATAAACCATAATTGTGTATGCCCAATTACAGGAGTAGCCCCAAACAAAGGGGCTACAATGAAACCCCTTTCAATACTGAGATTCATGAAGTGAATGAAGATAAAACAATAAAGGGAAGAGGAAAAGAGAAGGAAATAAATACATAAGAAAAGTAGACAAGGGAAAGAGAAATAGGGATGTAGATTGGTAAATAGTAGATTACCAATAATACTAGGTGTTTTGTTTTGTTTTTTGCCCAGGTATGCTCCTATTTTAATAGTAAAAGATCAAGTTTAGGGAAGTATGAACAAATCAAAGACTGCTATAATAAAAACAAGCCCTGCGTTAGAGTACAAAAACATTCCTTCTTTGGATCTCTGGTGCTTCCGCTAACTAGCTCTTTGAACTTAGACAAGTTACTTTGCCTCTGGTCAATAAGTCAGCCAATAAGAATTTATTAAGGGCTTGCTATGTGCCATGAATTGTGTTAAATGCTGTATTAAATTTTCTTATCTGTTAAATTAAGGGAGAGGGGGCATTGAACTAGAATGTCCTCCAGTGTTCCTGACAATCCTAACCCTGTGAATCTGTGAAATGTGTGATACTGCTATAGTTCTGAGATGCTACTGTAATGGAAATGCAAATTTAAAGATCTTCCCTGCCCCTAGGTTAAGTGTACCTGGAGCCTGTGGTGGGAGGCTTGTTTTTCAGGAAAGCCCACACCTTGATACTTTGTGATTGAGCAGTGGGTCAAGAAAGTTGTTACATTCTCTGAGCCTGGAGAAGGCTATATAAACCCTGATGGGAGGCTTTGCTTTGGGGCTCACTTTGAGAAGTGTTGTGTGATTTGACCAGATGAGACTCTGGGCAGCCTTGAGAATCCCCTGGCTTTGAAAATCCAGATGTTGATGTTTCCCTCTCTGGTAACTGTGATTTTGGTATTGATAATGGTTGGACAGTTTGGAAGCCTGTCTGATCTGTCTGTATACTCTGAAGTTTGGGGTGCTGACCTTTTCCCCCTGAACTAGGTAATATATGTTTGATTGATTAAAGTGAGCTTGTTAACAAAAGCAGATCTAAGAACCTGTATTGGCAGCCACCCTGGGGATGTTGGGGTGCTTGCTGCTACAGCTAAGTATTGAATGTAAAGAAAATGTAGAATTAATTAGTGAGAGCTAGAAAGATCACAGAAAAGAATGGCATCATACATGGATTTATCTCATAGGCCAAAATCAAATTATGGCCATTAAATGTTTTAATTCCATCTATGATTCTGAACCCTATATGTGTAATTTCCCAACTTCTCTAGACAATCACTCAAGGTTACTCTGGTTGGTTATAAAAGATCCTACTAAGACTTGTTTGAATATTTTTGTACTTAAATTTAAGAATGATATTTAGCTACAGTCCTGTAAAGCTGCAGTGCCATCTGCTGAAAAGTGTGCTAGGCAGAGTGAAAAAAATTTTCTTTATTTTTAAATGTTCACACATTTTTACATTTCTTCATTTTGTAACTAGGGGTTGAAGTTTATAAAATTATGTGTAACAGATTTGCCTCATATCTTGGACTATCTTTTTTGTCCTGATGAGAAATATTTTCATTAACTTAAAATATCTGAATTTTAGCCATATTAAAAAATATAGTCATTCTTTACCTTTTCTTAGAGGTATAATAAAATTCTAATTCATTCTCAGTATATGCATCTTGGGAAACTAATGTTTATGTTTGTCTGTTTTAAAACTAAAGCTTGGAGAATTCAGTTTACTTTTCAAAGAGCAAAGAACATTTTTGGGGATTTACTACCCTCTGCCGCAAACTCACTTCCTTTCAGTGGCAAAGGAAGATTAAATTGGAGAATTTGTGTCTGAGTGACTGCTCCCAAGTTTCTCCTCAAAAATGTAAACCCTTCACTTAAAAGCCCAAGAGTATTTATGTGAAGATTTTAGTTCCTTTTGGCTGCATAGTGTATGGATACTGATGCCATTCATCTCTTTCCAATATGTTTTTCCACATAGAATTGGCTCTAATTGTGCAATTTATAATTTATTGATAATTCTGAATCCTTGTAAAAATCAGACATATGGTTAAAACACCTAAGTACCAAGTTTATTTGTAGGCAGTGCACTAAACAACCCACTTAACAGCTTCAAAAGAAAGTCTGGAATGGAAAACAGTCTTCTATATTCCTCTTGCTAAACACTCTGTCATGTTAACTGCCCATTTGTAGGGAGTGGTAGCTGTATGACCACAAATGTGAGAAACAATAAAGTTTTAAAGACAAACTCTCTTAAAATGTCTCCTGAAACCATTGCTGTCTGTACACACCATTCCTTTCTTTCCTCTTCCCCCACCAAGGGAAACTGTCTAGAGGGTAACTAATACCTTGAGGTTCATGGGCTTTGTCCTTTTGGGCCACTTTTCTAAAACTATAGCTCACAAGCTCTCATTGGTATGTTTCCCATGAATAATTATCAATAGACACAATTAGCTCTCGGCGAAAAACATCTCCTAAGATGACATAGAAAAAATAATAGCTACAAAACATTTCATAAATGTAGGGTGTACTCTCCCAGAAATACACATCGAGCCCATAGAAAGAGTGGGCAGAAATATAGGGTAAACCACCCATTAGCAATGGGTCATACACATAGGGAATACTTACAGTCAAGACAACTCACAACTCTTGGAACTTCAGGGCCTTGAAGTCTTTTCTCTCTTTGTAGTGCCTTCACAAAGTTTCTCTTTGGGTGGAAGAGGAAGCATCTCTGTTGGGTGGGTTGCCCAGCAGAATTCCCAAGATATGTTCCTTGTAGTTTCTGTATATACGTTGACTCAATAAGGTTGGGGTGCAGAATGCAGTGCAGAGTGGGGATAAGCATCTATATAATTCCTACTATGTGCCAGGTGCTTTACAAATACTATCTTATTTGATCCTCTCAATAATCATGATAGGTACTATTATTATCCTCATTTTATTGTTAAAGAAAGTGAGGCAGAGATTAAGTAAGTCACTTGAGTAAGTCACCTTAAATAAGCCCAGAGTCACACAGCTAGTGAGTATCTGAGGCTAGATTTGAATATAGGTCTTCCTGCCTCCAGGGCTTGTGCTTTATCCACTGTGACACCTAGCTGATAGAGGATAGCTCATAGGTTCATAGCTAGCTCTCTTTGCTACTAAGGGTCTCATTCCTTGAAGCTGCTTCCTCCTTCAAGTTGGTCTCTTTCTGTGTCCATATTCTGCCTAGAGAAGGAACTCAGGTTCATTCCCTCAAATGTGCCCTGAACTCTTTCAGATAGTAGATGGGATAACTCTCTCTTGGCAAGTCATTGTTAGATACTATGTCTGATGGGGGAAAAGAAGAAAAGAAAAAAATCTCTTCCTTTCCACCCCCCATTACAAAGATCCCAAGCTTGTACTTCCCTGAACCAATCCAAGGCTTAAAATCTACTTAAAGCCACCAAGAGTGTGACTAATTTGTTTGTTCATCCTATTACATTGTTCCCCTCTGACTCAGAGAGGTGTTTATATTCTCAAAGGAATCTCTGGGTATGGCCACAACTTTACAGTTAATTTAATGTTTACCTCATTAAAACCCCAGCATCTGTGATTAAATCATGTGACTGTGTCAACTGGGGGGAAGGGTGAGAGAAGAATCATATTCTTCTCTCATCCTTCATATGTTTATTATGCATAACTCAGCAGCTCTAGCAATTTTAAATTCTTGTCTCCCATGAACTTTTTTTTTTTAAGATTCCCATCATCTTTGGAGTCAAGTGCTATATACTCAAAGGAACCATTGTTTTTTTCCTTTTGGGGAGGAAAGGGTCCTAAAGACATTCAGATGCTATCTCCTCCACCAGTCCTCTGAAGTGAAAACAATCTCCTATCCCATATCTTAAGACTTTGTACTTTTTATTATTCACTAATCTTAATCTAATTTATATTATTATATTTATCTATATACATACCTTATCATCACTGTTGAATACAACCCCTTCAGCCATTGTAGCAGCAAGCACCCCAATATCCCCAGGGTAGCTGCCAATATAGGTTCTTAGATCTGCTCTTCAAAAGGAAAGCAACTCAAAATGGGTTAACAAGCTTACTTTAATCAAACAAACACACATTACCTAGTTCAGGGGAAAAAGGTCAGCACCCCAAACTTCAGAGTTACAGAACTTACAGATCAAACAGACAGGCTTCCAAACTGTCCAACCATTATATCAATACCAAATCACAGTTACCAGAGAGGGAAGCATCAACATCTGGGTTTTCAAAGCCGGGGGGCTCTCAACAACGGCTTCCCAGAGTCTCATCTGGTCAAATCACACAACACTTCTCAAAGTGAGCCCCAAAGCAAAGCCTCTCATCAGAGTTTATATAGCCTTCTCCTAGCTCAAAGATTGTAACAACCTCCTTGACCCACTGCCCAATCACAAAAGTATCAAGGTTGGGCTTCCCTGAAAAACAAGCCTCCCACCACAGGCTCCAGGTGCACTTAAGCTAGGGGCAGGGAAGATCTTTAAATCTGCATTTCCATTACAGAAGCCTCTCATCAGAGTTTATATAGCCTTCTCCTAACTCAAAGATTGTAACAACCTCCTTGACCCACTGCCCAATCACAAAAGTATCAAGGTTGGGCTTCCCTGAAAAACAAGCCTCCCACCACAGGCTCCAGGTGCACTTAAGCTAGGGGCAGGGAAGATCTTTAAATCTGCATTTCCATTACAGCCATGATCTTTGTCTTACTTATAAGTAGGTATTTAATGCATGCTAACAGAATTGAATAAACCTTGCACTGATGTGTGAAAAGAATAAATGAAGAGAAAAATCCTCAAACTTATTTCTTTTCTTCTGATCCTTTCCACCAACCTCCAGTGAAAGTGTCCTCACTCTTCTAAAGCTAGACCTCAATGTTTAGGAAATGTGACTAAAGGAATGAGACTGATATTTTTTCCATGTGGCTTGTGAAATCAAACTCTTTACTATAGATACATATCCTGCTTGTTCTATGGACCTTATCTGTTTCTACCTCCTTCAGGATCTTCTCTCTTCATTTAGATCCCCCATGTCTCTAATATCTTCAAAAAGTATAGCTAGATGGTACAGTGGTTAGTGTTGAGCCTAAAATCAGGAAGAACCCACAGACACATAACTAGCTATGTGATCCTGGGCAAATCACATAGCCTCTATTCCATTTAATAATGTTGACCACCTTCATCTCTTTGATACTCTCTCCTCTCTGGGTTTCCCTGACATTACTATGTCCCGGTTTTCCTACATGATGTAACATTAATGGGATATAAAATCTTCCCTACCCATTAATGGGTCTTACATGGAGCCCATTAAGGGAAGCTTGCTTAGGGGAGATTTGCTTATAGGAAGGCTTTCACACCTTTTTTAATAATTCAAATGCTTTATTAACTTCTGGTTTACTTCATTAATTTCCTCCAGATTTTGGGTTACAAATTTTCTCCCCATTTTTTCCCTACCTACCTCCCCAAATAGTGATCCCTCAGGATATTCCCTCCTCTTATTTCCCAATTACATGTAAAATAGTATCAATAATAGTATATATACACATATATACTATTATTAAACATTTGGTTTTAAAACTTCAAATTCCAGATTCATTCCCTTCCTCCCTTGTCACCCACCCTTACTGGGAAGATAAGCAATTCAATATAGGTTGTACATGTGTAGCTAATGCAAAACATTACCATATAGATATATTGTAGAAGATTGATTATATTTCCCTCCCTCCTATCCCACCTCCCATTTGTTCTATTCTCTATTTTGGTCCTGTCCCTTTTCAAAAGTGGATGATTCCAATGTCCCTCCCCCCCAGCCTGCCCTCCCTTCTATCATTCCCCCTCTCTTTCCCTTCCCCCTACTCTCCTGTAGTGTGAGATACCCTGTTTAGTGTGTATGCCATTCTGTCCCTAAGCCAGATTCAATGAGTATAAGGTTGACCCATTCCCTTATGCCTTCCTGTTCTTCCACTCTATTGTACCCATTTTCCCTTGCCTCTTCTATATGAGTTTGTCCCATTCTGTTTCTCCCTATCTCTTCTCATTTTATTCCTCTCTTACCTCTTAATTTCACCTTTTAAGTATCATCCCTTCCTATTAAATTGGTCCTATGCCCTCTATCTATGTATACCTGTAAATAAATAAACACACACACACACACAAACACACACATATATATACACATTCACATATGTATTCATACACCTATATACCCACTGATAAAGACTATATATATATATATATTCCCTTCAACTATTTTCATAGTGAAAAAAGTTTCATCAGTTACAATTATAATTTTTCCATGTAGGAATGTAAATAGCTCAGCTTTGATAAGTTCATTATGATTTCTTTTCCCTGATTACCTTCTCAAGCATCTCTTACTTCTTCTATCTCAATGTCAAATTTTCTATTCAACTCTGGATTTTTCTTCAAGAATACTTGAAAGTCTTCTATTCTACTGAATGACCATATTTTCCCCTGAAACATGATACTCAGTTTTGCTGGGTACATGATACTTGGTTTTAATCCCAGGTCCTTTGACCTCCGGAATATCATATTCCATGCCCTTCAGTCCCTCAGTGTAGAAGCTGCCAGATCCTATGTTATCCTGATTGTGTTTCCACAATATTCAAATTGTTTCTTCCTGGCTGCTTGTAATATTCTCTCCTTGACCTGGGAATTCCAGAACCTGGCTATAATATTCCTAAGAGTTTTCTTTTTGGGATCTTTTTCAGGAGGTGACCTGTGGATTCTTTCAACCTCTATTTTGCTTTCTGGTTCTAAAACATCGGGGCAGTTTTCCTTGAGAATTTCTTGGAAGATGATTTCTTTGATTATGCCTTTCAGGTAGTCCAATAATTTTTAAATTTTCTCTCCAGGATCTCTTTTCCAGGTCAGTGTTTTTTCCCATGAGATATTTCACATAGCCTTCTATTCTTTCATTTGTTTAGATCTCTTTAACAGCATTTTGATTTCTGATAAAGTCACTAGCTTCCCTTTGCTCCATTCTATATCTGAAGGAATGGTTCTCCTCAGTTAGCTTTTGAGATTCTTTTTCCATCTGGCAAATTTGGCTTTTTAAGGCATTCTTCTCCTCTTTGCCTTTTTGAGCCTCTTTTGCCATTTGAGTTAGTCTGTTTTTTAAGGTGTTATTTTCCTCAGTCAGGCTGTTGACTCTCGTTTCATACTTACATCTTTCTCATTTCTCTTCCCAATTTTTCCCTCACTTTTCTTATCTATTTCTTTTTTTTTTTTAAAGCAATTGGGGTTAAGTAACTTGCTCAAGGTTACACGGCTAGTCATTTGATTTATGCGTGGGTGCTCATTTTCTGAGGCCGGATCTGATCTCGGGTCATCCAAACTCCGAGGCCGGCGCTCTTACTCACTGCGCCACCTAGCCGCCCCTTTAGGGCAATTGGGGTTAAGTAACTTGCCCAAGGTTACACGGCTAGGTTTTTGTTTGTATGTATGGATTAAGTGTTGGAGGCCGGCTCCGAACTCAGGTCCTTCTGATTCCAGGGCCGGCGCTCTATTCACTGCGCCACCTAGCCGCCCCTTCTTATCTATTTCTTAAGGTGCTCTATGGACTGTAACCAGCTCATATTTTCCTTTGAAGCTTTTGGTGCAGGAGTTCTGACTTCACTGTCTTCCTCCTGTTCCATGCTTTTGTCCTTTTTGTCCCCGAAATAGGAATCTAATGTTGGATTCTTCTGTTTATTTTGCTTCCTTTGCCTGGTAATGTTGCCATTCGTTTACTTGACTTTTGGGCTTTCTGCCACAGTACGACTCTGCCACCAGACAGGGGAGCTTCCATCCCAAACGCTGGGGTTTTCTCAGCTTCCAAAGGTATTAGTTGGGTGCCTTCTCTGAAGCCTCCACACGCTCTGGCAAGCTGGTCACACACCCCAGGACCTCTACCCTAGGCCTCAATCCAGATCCAAGCAAGTTAAAGCAAGAGCGATTACCACTCGGACTGGTCGCTTGGTTCCCCTACAGTCTGCAGGCCAAGAGCTGAAGCTGCCATGTGTCACTGGCTGCCCGGCGACATCTCAGCGGCTTCTAGCTCTGGGGGCAAAAGCTGATGCTCTCCCAACTACTGGTCCCAAAGTCTATACTGCACTGACCTCTCACTTTGTCCTTGGCATCTATGTGTTTATAATTCTGGAAAATGGCCACAGGTACTGGTGTTCTGGAGTCCCTCCAGCTGGTGTTTGGTCAGGCCTGCCCTGGGGCTAAAACCTCTGGCTTGTGCAGTCCTGGGCTCAGCTCCCAGAGTGCTGCACTGGCTGCTCCCTGATGGGCTGCCATCTGTCCTCAGCAGGAGGTTAGATTCTCTGTATCATTTTGTGGATTCTGTAGCTCCAAAGTTTGTTCAGAATCCCCTTTTACATGAATTCAGGAAGGTGGAAGCTGGAGCTGAATGGAAGTCCTGTTTCTACTCCACTATCTTGACTCCGCCCCTGCCACTTGGTGTCTTGCAAGCCAAAAAACCATTTTCACACCTTTTTCTAATTTTAATAAGACACTGATTCAGGAGGGTTGTGATGACTTCTGGCTCTCAGAAGTGCATATATATTCTGAATTAGTATTTTGCTTTTGGGCCTCACTAATGAGAAGTGTCTTGTGATTCCCTGGTTGAGATTCTGAGTAACTATATGTTTAGAGCTACCTGACTGCTCAGATGTAAAGGCTCTCTTAATCCAGGGATGTATGTAAAGTACAGTTAAAGCCCTATATATTGGTCTTTATTTATCTGCTTGGATTGTTTCTGGTTTTGTTTTCTCTGAAATTCAGGGTACTGACTTTTCCCCTGAACTAGTGAATGTAATTTAAAAAGATTGTTGGGAGTAGAAACAGCTCATCCAAGACACCCTGCCCCCAGATTCCCCCCAAACTATGTAAAAGGGGACTCTGAACAACTTCTGGAGCCCCAGCACCCACAGAACAACACAGAGAAGCTAACCTCCCACTGAGGACAGCCCAGCAGCCCTGCAGGAAGGACCAGTGTAGTGGTCTGGGAGCCAGCAGCGCGCAGAGCATGGCGAGCCGAGCCCAGGTCCCCGTGAGCCGAGGTTTTAGCCCCAGGGCAGCAGGGCCAGCAGCTGGCTGGAGGAACCCAAGAACACCAGTAGCTGTGGAGATTCCAGAATTATCAACATAGACATGCCTAGGACAAAGTAAGAGGTTAGTGTCCTATGGACTTTGAGACCAGTATTTGGGGAATGCGTCAGCTTCCTCCCCTGGGGGCTAGAAGCCGCTGAGGACAAACGCCATTTTGTAGTTTTCAGAGGCAGCTCCGGCTCCCAGCCTACAAATCGTAGGGAGATCCAGCGATCAGTCTTGGGGGGTAATCGCTCTTGCTTTAACCTCCCTGGATCTGGATTGTGATCTGGGGTGGAAGTTGTGGGTGGGTTTACAGCTTGCCAGAAATGGAAGTTGCCCCCCACACATTCAGGATGAAAATTCCTCTATCTGGCCTTAAAGCCATAGTGTGGCAACGAGCCCAAAAGTCACATAATTAAGTGGCAACATGCCAAGGCAAAGGAAACAGAAAAATGCAACCCTAGACTCCTATTTTGGGGGCATAGAGTGGGAAAAGGACTGTGAGGTCAGAAGTCCTGCTCCAAAAGCCCCAGGGGAAAACATGAGCGGGTTGCAGGCCATAGAGGACCTTAAGAAGGACTTTAAAAATCAAATAAGAGAAGTGGAGGAAAAATTGGAAAGAGAAATGAGAAGGATGCAGGAAAAGTATGAAATGAGGGTCAACAGCCTGACTGAGGAAACAACACCTTAAAAAATAGACTAACTCAAATGGCAAAGGAGGCCCAAAAGGGCAATGAGGAGAAGAATGCCTTAAAAAGTCAAATTTGCCAGATGGAAAAAGAATCTCAAAAGTTCACTGAGGAGATTCATTCCCTCAGAGTTAGACTGGAGCAAATGGAAGCTAATGATTTTATGAGATATCAAGATACTGTTAAGCTGATCCAAACAAATGAAAGATTAGAAGGCAATGTGAAATATCTCATGGGAAAAACCACTGACCTGGAAAATAGATCCAGGAGAGACAATTTAAAAATTATTGGACTACCTGAAAGCCATGATCAAAGAAAGAACCTAGAAATCACCCTTCAAGAAATTCTCAAGGAAAATTGCCCTGATGTTTTAGATCCAGAGGGCAAAATAGAGGTTGAAAGAATCCACTGATCACCTCCTGAAAAAGATCCCAAAAAGAAAACTCCCAGGAATATTATAGCCAGGTTCCAGAATCCCCAGATCAAGGAGAAAATACTACAAGTAGCCAGGACGAAACAATTTCAATATTGTGGAAACACAATCAGAATAGCCCAGGACCAGGTGGCTTCTACACTGAGGGATCGAAGGGCATGGAATATGATATTCCAGAGGGCAAAAGAACTGGGAATGAATCCAAGGGTCACCTACCCAGCAAAACTGAGTATTTTGTTTCAGGGGAAAATATGGTCATTCAGTGGAATAGAGGACTTTCAAGCATTCTTGAGGAAAAAACCAGAATTGAATAGAAAATTTGACATCCAGACACAAGAAGGAAGAGATGCCTGAGAAGGTAATCAGGGAAAAGAAATCAAAAGGAACTTATCAAAGTTGAACTATTTACATTCCTATATGGAAAAGCAATAACTGTGACTGATGATATCTTTCTCACTATGAAAATAATGGAAGAAGGGTGTGTGGTCATATGAATACATATGTGAATGTGTGTGTATATGGTTGCAGTTATATATGGATAGAGGGCATAGGTTGAATTTGTTGGGAAGGGAGAATACTCAAGGGATGAAATTATGAGGTGAGAGAGGAAAGTGGCAAGAGGAGATGGGGAGAGACACGGTAGGGTAAACTATCTCATGTAGAAGAAGCAAGGGGAAGTGGTTGCAAGGGAGGAGGAGAATAGGAAGGCAAAAAAGGCAAACCACATTCTCATTGAATTTGGTTCAGGGAGAGAATGACATACATACTAAATGGGATATCTCAACCTGCAACAGAATAGGGGGAAGGGGGATGAGAGGAGGGATGATGGATAGGAGGGCATCCTTGGGGGGAGGGGAGGTTGGAAGTACCCACTATAGAAGAGGGACAGGATCATGTAGGGAATGGACCAGGTGGGGGGTGGGATGAGTGGGAGGGAATTATAAGCAGCCCTGTACAATATATCTACTATGATAATGTTTTGCATAGCTAGACATGTACAATATATACTGAATTACTTATGTCCCCAGAGGGAATGGGTGACAAGGGAGGAAGGAAATGGATCTGAAATTCGAGGTCTTAACATTAAATGTTTCAAATATATATAAATACTATTATTAATACTCTTTTGCTTATGATTGCGAGACAAGATGTGCAGGCGTTGGGACACAAAGATTCACCTTCCACTAATGGAAAAGTTGAAGAGGGTATGGGAGAAGGTATGGGAGAGAGCAGATTGGAAGAAGCAATATCTTGTGGGACTGCTATTCTAGGAGGTTGGGTAGGGGAATAACAGGGGGAAAATGATTGTAACTCAAAATCTGGCGGAAATGAATGATGTAAAACAGAAGTTAATAAAGCATTTGTTTAAAAAAAAAAAAGAGTCTATACCAGGGGTGGGGAATCTGTGGCTTCTAGGTCCTCAAAGGATTCAATCCAAATTTCACAGAGCAAATCCCCTGAATAAAAGGATTTGTTCTGTAAAACTTTGATCTCAGTCAAAAGGCCTCACTCAAGGGCTTTGAGGTTCTCCATCCTGGTCTAGGCAATCAACAAAACAATAAAGCAAGCCCTGGTTTGCAAAAAAAAAAAAAAAAGATTGTTGACCCCTTAAATAGCTATCTTTCCTAGGAAAGCAGATCTAAGAACCTGTGCAAGCAGCCATCCTGGGTGTGCCAGTGTGGTTGCCACTACATGTGTCTAACCACTCCTCAGTCTGTTGTGATGACTCATGTTCCATATCATGCCCCTTAATTCCCCAAAGCTCTGTCCCGGACTCTCTTTTCTTCTCACACTCAACTCTCTCTTTGAAACCTCATAGGTTTAATTATTATCCCTATATAGGTATTCTACCCAAATCTGTATATCCAGTCCCCACCCCAGATTCTCTCCTGAACTTCATTCCTACATCACTAATTGCCTATTAACATTTCAAACTATTAACATTTGAAAGAATGCTCCCCCAAACACCCTAAAGTCAACATGTCTTTTTCTTTCTCTTAAAACCCATCCCTCTACTAAACTTATGCTTCTCTGTTGAAGAAACCGACATTCTTCTGATCTCAAGTTTGTAATCTCAGTGTTTTCCTCTATTTCTTACTCTCTCTTACCCCACATATCCAATCAATTGCCAAATCTTTTCATTTGTACAGTACATTCACAGTATCTCTCACACATGATGTCTTCACAGTGCCACCACTTTAATTTAGGCCTTCATCACATCTTGCCCAGGCAACTGCAATGAACTTAATCTTAAATCTTTTCCTGACTCAAACAATCAATCAACCAATCAACAAATACTTTTTAAGTGCCAAGCAAAGGGGACAAAAGTACAAGAAAAGTGATTCATTTCTCCTAATTCAGATTTATCCTCCACCCAGTTACCAAAGTAATATTCTTAAAGCATAGGGCTCACCATGTCACTCCCCAATTCCATAAATTCTACTGGCTCCTTTTTGCCTCTAGGATAACATATAAGCTCCTCCATTTTCGTTTTTAAGCCTTTTACAATTTGGTTCAAACCTGTCTTTCCAATCTTAGAACTCCTCTTGCTCACTCTACAATGCAGCCCTACTACTCTTCATGCTGTTGTTACTCACATACAACACTCTATGCCTAATCTTCATTACTCTGCCCTTGCCATCTATCATGCTAGGAAGATGTTCTCCCTAATCTCCACATACCAGAATCTATCAATCTTCATTCAAGATTCAGCAGAAGCACAACAATGCCCTTTGTGCTGCCTGGGCCCACAACTGCCTGTAACTTGCTTTTCTAACTATCTTATATTTAATCAACCATAAAATATATATACATATATATATATATGTATATGTATATGTGTATATATCTTTTCAGTCATGTCCAACTCTTCATGACCCCATTTGGGGTTTTCTTGGAAAAGATTCTGCAGTAGTTTCCCATTTCCTTTTCCATATCATTTTACAGCTATGACACAACTGAAAACAACTGAACAACATGTGTGTCCATTTTCCATTTATATATTTGAATTTATTATATATTATATACACACATATATTTAATCTATATATTCACATATATGTATGCATATATACATCTCCCCTGATGTGATGGGGATTGTTTCATGGGGAGGTGGGGTATCTTTGTAATAACATTTATGTAGTGCATTAAGGTTTGCAAAGCATTATATCTATATTTTCTTATTTGGTACTCAAAACAATCAGGTGGGTAAGGTGCTATTATTATCCCCATTTTAAAATTAATTAGTTAATTTTTAGTTTTTAGCATTCACTTTCATAAGATTTTGAGTTCCAAATTTTCTATCCTTCCCTCCCCTGTCCCTTCTCCAAGACAGCATGCTATTTGATATAGGTTATGCATATACACTCATATTAAACATGTTTTCACATTAGTAATTTTGTAAAGAATAATTAGAAATAAAGGGAGGAACCACAAGAAAGAAGAAAAAAAGAGAGAGCAAATATACTTCTATCTGCGTTCAGACTCTATATTCTTTTTCTGGGTATGGGTAGCATTTTTCATCATGAGACTTTTGAAGTTTTCTTTGATCCTTTCATTGCTGAGAAGAGCTAAGTCTGTCAAAGTCAGTCACTGCACAATGTTTCTGTTACTGTGTATAATGTTCTCCTGGTTCTGCTCACTTCAATTAGCATCAGTTAATGTAAGTCCTTCCAGGTTTTTCTGAAGTCCACCTCATCATTTCTTATAGAACAATAGTATTTCATTACATTTTTAAACCACAACTTGTTCAGCCATTCACCAATTGATGGGCATCCCCTTGATTTCTAATTCTTGGTCATCATAAGAAGAGCCGCTATAAATATTTGTTTAAATGTTAGTCCTTTTCCCATTTGTATGATCTCTTTGGGATACATACCTAGAAGCGATATTGCTGAGTGAAAGGTTATGCATAGTTTTATAGCCTGTTGGGCATAGTTTCAAATTGTTCTCCAGAATGGTTAAATCAGTTCACAAGTCCAACAACAATGACCAATTTTCCCACATCTTCTCCAACATTTATAATTTTCCTATTTTGTCATGTTAGCCAATCTGATAGGTGTGATATGGTACCACAGTGTTGTTTTAACTTGCATTTCTCTAATCAATAGTGATTTAGAGCATTTTTTCATATGACTATAGGTAACTTTAATTCTTCATCTGAAAAGTGCCTGCTCATATACTTTGACCATTTATCAATTGGGAAATGACTTGTATTCTTATAAATTTGACTCGCTTTTCTATATGTTTTAGAAATGAGGCTTTTGTCATTGACACTGTTTGTAAAAATTGTTTCCTGGCTTTCTGCTTCCCTTCTACTCTTGGTTGCATTGGCTTTGTTTGTGCAAAAGCTTTTCAATTTAATATAATCAAAATTATTCATTTTATATTTCATAGTGTTCTCTATCTCTTCTTTGGTCATAAATTCTTCCATTTTCCATAAATCTGACAGGTGAACTATTCCTTGTTCTCCTAATTTGCTTATAGCATCAGACTTTAAATCTAAATTTTGTACTCATTTTGACTTTATCTTGGTATACAGTATGAGATGTTAGTCTGTGTCTAGTTTCTGCCATATTATTTTCCAGTTTTCCCAGCAGTTTTTGTTAAATACTGAATGCTTATTCCAGAAGCTGGAGTCTTTGGATTTATCAAACAGTAGATTACTGTAGTCATTACAGCAGTACACTGTTTCCTGTGTACGTAATGTATTCACTGATCCACCACTCTATTTCTTAGTCAGCAACAAGTAGTTTTGATGATTGCTGCTTTATAATACAATTTAAGAGCTGGTTTGGCTAGGTCGCCTTCCTTTGCATTGCTTTTCATTAATTCCCTTGGTATTCTGGGCCTCTTGCTCTTCCAGATGAATTTTGCTACTATTTTTTCTACCACTATAAAATAATTTTTTGGTAGTTTGATTGGTATAGCACTTAATAAGTAAATTAATTTAGGTGGAATTGTCATTTTAATTATATTAACTCAGCTTACCCATGAGCAGCTGATATTTTTTCAATTATTTAGATCTCATGTTATTTGTTTGAAAAATTGTGTAATTGTGTTCATAGAGTCCCTGGGTTTGTCTTGGTAGGTAGACTCTCAAGTATTTTATATTGTCTAGAGTTATTTTAAAAGGAATTTCTCTTGCTATTTCTTCTTGCTAGGTTTTGTTAGTAATACATAGAAATGCTGATAATTTATGTGAGTTTATTTTATATCCTGCCACTTTGCTAAAGTTGTTTATTATTTCAAGTAGTTTTAAAATTGATTATCTAGGATTCTCTAAGTATACCATAATAGCATCTGCAAAGAGTGATAGCTTTGTTTCTTCTTTGCTTATTCTAATTTCTTCAATTACTTTTTCTTCTCCTATAGGTAAAGCTAACATTTCTAGTACAATATTGAATAACAATGATGATAATGGACATTCTATTATCCCCATTTTACAAATAGGGAAACTGAGACTAAGAGATTAAGTGATTTGCTTCAGGATCACACATCCAATAAGTATGTTAGTAAGAGGCAGGATTTGATCTCAGGCCTTCCTGATGCAAAAACCAGAGCTTTTACCTACTGTATTATCAAGCTGCCTCAAGTACTTTAGTAAGTACTTGATTGATTGATACAGCTGCTACAGAGCAGTGCCAGGCTCAAAGAGAGGTACTCAGGGTATAATGGCAGCAGCAGACTTCTCTTTGCTGGGACTGTCTGTTGGATGCACTTATCTTATTCTGTGAGAATGAACTAGCCCAGGTGAGAATCAATTGGAGGTCCCTACCTGTAAAACCCTCCCAATCAGAACTATCTATGCTCAAGTCCATTTTTATATGCTGGAGAAGACAAAAGAGGTCTATGATTCACAGTTTCTGAGTCTTCATCATGCCTGACCTAACTGGAAACTGCTATATTTCTGTTAGTCCTTTTCTTGCTCCCAAGGGGCATGGGCATGGAGAACTAAACCTCAAATTTTTTATTTCCTAGAACTCCTCCATTTGAATCAGTTTATGCATTATATGGGCCTGCCAGGGTGTAAGAGAGAACATGGGCACACAATAGCTCGGCTGATAGCTTATTGCTTATTCCTTTATAGTTCCTCCAAGAATGGTTTTAATATTCTATGAAGATACAACTCCATTATCGCAAAGTCAAATGAATAGCATTCAACAAAATATATCCTGTTTAAGGAGGTTAGATTTACCAATGCTAGAGTGCTCAGAACTCTTCTGATTGGGTAAATCCATAATAATCCACATTTCCTAAGATAATGAGTCAGTGTCACCCCCTCAAAGAGAGAGATGGAGATGAAGGATAGGTTTCCTCTCTGTCTGAGGACCAATGAGAGCTTGGGACTTCTCAGCATTTTTGCCTCTGAGGGTATATGAAAATAACTACTGGAGTAAGCAGGGGAAAGCCAAATTTAGGGGAGGCATCTAGCTGCTTTTGTGAATAAAGTGCTAGGCCTGAAGTCAGGAAGTCCTGAGTTCAAATACAGCCACAGATATTTATTAGCTATGTGATACTGGGCAAGTCACTTAACCCCTTTGCAGTTTCCTAAACTGTAAAATGGAAATAATGATAGCATCTACATTGCATGGTGGTTGTGAGGATCAAACAAGATTTCGGAAGGGCTTAGCATAGTTTCTAGCACATAGTAGGCACTATACATATATATTTAAATTCTTTGGGATAAAATAGTACCTAGCTGTGACATTCAGTGGATATATTTGTGTTACAAATTGCTTATATCTGTCATGCATCCTTCCATTCCTTTTTTGTGCTTCTCAGTTTTGCTTCTTCAGAAACTGTGGCATTCTATGACTTAACAACAAAAAGTTACTGGAATGCTGGTATTTTTTAAAATGGAATTTTGTTTGAGGGAGAAGCTTGGGGTCATTAGAAGAGCTTTTCAATTTTCCAAAGGCAATCCATCCTGCCTCCTTTCTCTTCAATTCTGCTCTCAACATATTATCATTTTGTAGTTTTGCTTAAGATGTGTTTAGTGATGGACAGATGTTAAATGTTCTCTATTCAATTGCTCACCAAGTCTCAACAATAGGAATTCTTCATCCACTTGGTTTTTTCAACATGGACAGTTAGACCAAACTCTTTTGAGTTTCATTCATCTCATTAAAAAGCTATATACAGGGGGCGGCTAGGTGGCGCAGTGAATAGAGCGCCGGCCCTGGAATCAGAAGGACCTGAGTTTGGAGCCGGCCTCTGACACTTAATCCACACAAACAAAAAAACCTAGCCGTGTAACCTTGGGCAAGTTACTTAACCCCAATTGCCCTAAAGGGGCGGCTAGGTGGCGCAGTGAGTAAGAGCGCCGGCTTCGGAGTTTGGATGACCCGAGATCAGATCCGGCCTCAGAAAATGAGCACCCACGCATAAATAATGACTAGCCGTGTAACCTTGAGCAAGTTACTTAACCCCAATTGCTTTTAAAAAAAAAATAAAATAAAAAAATAAAAAGCTATATACAGCTCTACGTTTGATGCAACCAGCACTGTCATCCACAAGTACCCTGGAGGCCCCTCACCAGCTAGAGGGAACTCGTTTTTGATATAGACTGGATCACCCCCATGACAGTGACCACACCTTCAATAAGCATACAGTCCCTGTTTTATGCTTGGCTTGATATTAATCATCAGAGGGAATTGAAGAAGGTTTTCTTTTTTATTCCACTTTAAAAGAATCTCAAGTAATTTTTACACACACAGGGGAGAAACTTAATTGGAGGAGAGACCTTAAAGAATTTTTTTCTCCATCATATCCAATTTTTTGTTTTGTTTTTACAGTCAGCAAACAATAAGCACACAAGGAAAAGGTTTTATCTACTTAGAGACAGGGAAAGGGACTGGATGTGTAATTTCACTGGAATAAGGAATTCCCAGATATGTAAACTCTCTTTATTGATTCAGATAAGCATCTTCTTTGCCATGTATAGTCTTAGAGAGTTGCTTATAGAACTGAGAAATTAAGTTACTTGCCAAGGGGCACGCAGCCAATAGCATCAGAGGCACCAACTGAACCCAGGTTGGATTTCTATCTATACCATACTGCTTCTCATGCTTTATTTATTTCAGTCAATTGTGTGATCATAAATGTGTTCTGCTATAGAATATCACTTGCAAAAGCCTGTCTGTTCCTTTTTAATGCATCCTTCAAGGATTCCTTTCAATGCTTTTTTTAGATTGTTCCAAGATTTTTTTTCTGCAAGTCTATTAACTTCCCCACTCTATGAGTTACCACGGGAATCAGTCCCACAATATCTTCAAAACTGTGTTCTCTCCAGCATAGACATCCTCTATGGCATGCATACTTTGTATAATCTATATGCTTTCCCCATCTTTGTTTTTAATATAATGCCAAACTCAAAATATCCCCAAACTTAATTCATCACTTTTCACTGACTTGCTAACCAAGCAAATTTTACTTATATAAATGAAGTTCTTCCAGGGAACCATTTCACCTCATTTGCACTTTTCCCTGATTTCCTGGTAAAAATCCAGCAATCCAGAGTTGCTGAGCCTAAAAATGTCCCAGGCACCATTTATTCTTCCTCACCCTAATTCAAAAGTCAATAAATTTTTTTTAAAGTTATTTCTACTAGGACTAAAAAGGAAGCAAAATTTGAGTCATCTTACCTGGCTCAAGGAGTAAACCTTGCAAGATTACTTGATGAGTGCCACCAAGAAGAAAAAAACAAAGAGCCCTTTGAGGTTGGAGAGGAAAGTCTTCCCATTCCCCTTCCCTAAGGTGATCTCATCTACTTGATCTAATTTAAAACATTTGACACTAAGGTGTGAAAGAGGACAGTTTTGCTTGGAATTTGGAATTCATCAACCCCAATTAATCTTCAACCCAGGAAATATGTTGGTGTGGTTTTTTTTCCCTCTCAATTACATGTAAAAATAATTTTTAACATTTTTTTTATTTTTAACATTTTTAAAAAATTTAACTTCCAAATTCTCTTCCTCCCTTTCCTCTCTCTTCTTGAGAAGGCAGGCAATTTGATGTAGATTATACATGTGCAGTCATGTAAAATAGATTTCCATATTAGTAATGTTACAAAAGAAAACACAGATTAAAAAACCCAGAAAAACAAGGAAAGTTTAAAAAGAATGTTTCCAGCTACATTCAGACTCCATCAATTCTTTCTTTGGAGGTAGATAGTATTTTTCATCATAAATGCTTAAGAATTGTCTTGAATTATTGTATTACTGAGAAGAGTTAAATCATTCATAGCTGATTACCCTTACAATATTGTTATTACTGTGTACAAAGTTCTCCTGGTTCTGCTCATTTCACTTTGCATCAGTTCATTTATATCTTCCTAGGTTTTTCTGAAACCATTCTGAGTTAGCATTTCTTATAGCACAATAGTATTCCATCACAATCATGTACTACAGTTTGTTTAGCCATTCCCTAATTGGTGGACATCCCCTCAATTTTCCATTTTAAACCACCATAAAAAGGTGTTATAAATATTTTTGTACAAATAGGTTCTTTTCCCTTTTTCTTGTATCTCTT
Organism: Gymnobelideus leadbeateri; assembly: GCA_011680675.1. Lineage (NCBI taxonomy): Eukaryota > Metazoa > Chordata > Mammalia > Diprotodontia > Petauridae > Gymnobelideus > Gymnobelideus leadbeateri. The sequence continues at coordinate 54,785 of WOXC01012066.1, read as the reverse complement.
TGGGTTACAGACCTAATAGTGGTATTCCTGGATAAAAGGATATGCAGTTTGATTGCCCTTTGGACATAGTTTAAAATTGCTTTCCAGAATGATTGAATCAGTTCACAGTGTCTTAGTGTTCCAATTTTTCAACATTTGTCATTTTCCTTTTCAGCCATATTAGCCAATTTGATAGGTGTGAGGTAGTACCTCAGAGTTGTTTTAATTTACATTTCTCTAATCAATAGTGAATTTAGAGCATTTTTATATGACAATAGATAGCTTTGATTTCTTCTTCTGAAAATTGTCTATTCATATCCTTTGACCATATTCTTATAGCTTTTAATTCTCTATGTATTTGAGAAATGAGGCCTTTATCAGAGAAACTTGCTGTACAAATTTGTTCCCAGGTTCCAGTTTTTCTCTTGGCTGCATTGATTTTGTTTGTTTTTAATTTTATATAATCAAAATTTTCCATTTTATATCTCAAAGGGCTCTTTATCTCTTATTTGGTCATAAATCTTTCCCTCATTCATAGATCTGACTGGTGTGATATTTGTGAAGCCACTTCTTATCCACTTTGTTTTTATACCTCAGTGGACTCATGGGAAAAAAATATCATAATTATAAGAGAGTATGTTGGAACATGAAACATGAACCTGAAAATGGGAGTTATCTGCTATATAAGTACCAAATGAGTGCTACATTTCACTTCTCCAACTAAATTAAATATTATGAGACAGTAGGAAATAGTCTTGAATGCTTTTTTCATCCCTCTACCATCCACCCCTCTCTTCCAGTGCCTTCCACTATGCTGTGCAGGTGCTCAGTTAAATCGTTTTCAGTATTTTGGGGGGGTGATGTCATGTAGGGAAAGAACTATAGTAACCATGCTATGGATAAGTTTTCTCAAATGTGGAAAACAGTATATTTGACATAATTAGGTAGAGGCATGAAATAATAAGTGGTCAAGTTAGATAGTCTTAAGTTTAGGGCCTCTCCTTAAGGATAAGATAATAGCTGCTTTTGAAACTCACTATCATTTACACTGAGTCCATGAAACATTTTATGGAAGATGGTAATCAGTTGTTTAGTCTTAAAGATAAATGAAGAGAAAAGAAGGTTAAATAAAAAAACAAATCTCATATAACCAACTTCTTTTTAAGGGACAGTTAGATGCTGGGACAAATTGCTGAAGGTTTGTGCAGTCTCCTTTCCTGGAGATCTTTAAGAATCAAATTTATCATTCATCTGGCAGTCTTTAAAAACAGTGCTGTCTAGGCTATGATGCAAAGATAGAGTAGTTGACCTTTGCGATCAGAGCCATAGCTCAGGTCTCATTCACTTCAGGTCTCTAGGGTAATTCATGCACAGGCAAGATTTTTCTGCATCCCTTTGCATCTTTTGACCCAGTCTCTCTGTATGCCCTAGGGCAAATACTGTAGCCTCTTGGTACACACCCCTGGGTAAAGGAGAGCATGTACTTTCACTTCTAGGCTTGTGAGATTTAATTAGCTAATGTTGGCAAAGTACTTTGAAGTCCTTGGATGAAAAGTGCTAAGCAAGTACAAAGCAACATTGTTATTATGTTTAGATGTTATTCCGATAAGTAAAGCCACATATCCTCATTATTCCAGTCAGATATATCACTCCCTGGCAGGCATAACTTCCAGGAAAAGGAGTGCAATGATAACAGCCATGCCTTCAGAGGTGGAACGTGGACACATAATTTTTCTGTGATCTTCAAAGCACTCCCATGTGACTAACCCTTCTAAACCCATCTTTAATAATAACTGCCCTCCATTTGTGCCACAGCTGAATGCCATATATTTAATTAAAGTTTAAAAAACTACCGTGACGTTCAACCTTACCATGGCTAGCTATCCTGATAGCTGTCCTGAATAGAGATTAGCCCTGAAATGATACCCTTACTTATGATGGTCTCTTTCATCCAGGAGCCAGATTGGTTGCAGGCGTTTTGATGTTTTTACTGTTGCCTCAGTTTTGAAGTTTCATTTCCCTCTAAGAGAAAGCAGGATTTCAGATAAGACAACTAATTCAGGAATCATTTAAGTGCCTACTGTAGATAAACATGGTCCCTAGCAGTACAAGGCTTATAGTTATTTAGTTTGGATGTGACATATACACATATATACAGAAAATTATACAACACAATAATGCATGAGAGGTGTGAAATAAAACCTTATATTGGGTCAAGGAAAGGTCATTACTTTCTCAAATGTTTCAGGCAAAGTTTGAGGGAGAAGGTAGCATCTGAATTTGGCTTTTAAAATTGGGTGAGGCTCTCCAACCTCAGGTCCAGTATGTGGTAATATGGCTAATCATACCAAGAAGGTTGGAATTGTTGGTAAATATAGAATTATTTATGATCCATTTCTCATTAAATTGATGATGAAAACTGAAGTTACCTAGCATGCCAAGTATACCGGCTCTTTCTATAGCAAGACCTAAATGAAGAGAAGAGCCATGAGTATTTAGCATTATGGATCCTGTATGAAAACAGTAGTTGGTGGTGCATAGACCTACAAGACCAACTCTGCAGTCACTGTCAAATCTGCCAGCAGAAAACTAAAGGAAATGAAAGACCAATAAAACCTTTTCCTTATCAAATTATCTGTAGCCCATAGTCCAACAGTAAATGGGTTAATTTATGGAATAAAAAATAAAAGAAATACAAAATTAAAATAGATGTGTTTCATTAATAAGCAAAATAAAGGATAGAGGAAATTCCAGGTAGAGTGCAAGATATTTTATTTGGGAGACAGAGAGTGGTAGAGATTGGACACAGTAGAATAGAGGTGTCAAACATACAGGCCACAAACACTCTCAAGTGTGGTCCAAGTTAGATTAAAACATAATTGAAAAATATTTTAAACTAAATAAGAATGAATAAACTATAGGTTATATTACATTTTAAAACTAAATCAATATTTGGCTACCAGGGATCCAGTACAGTTTAGTGGCCCCTGTTTCTATTTGATTTTGACACTGCTGGGTGTACAGTATGTTACTGGATCATAGAATCATACTTTTAGAGTTGGAAGGGATCAGGTTAAAAGAGCTAAGTCTAGGATGCCCATCAATTGGGGAATGACTGATCAAGTTGTGGTATATGAATGTATTGGAATACTACTGTGCTATAAGAAATGAGGAGCAGATGGACTTCATAATAACCTGGAGAGGCTTATATAAACTGATGCTGAGTGAGAAGAGCAGAACCAGGAGAAATTTGTACACAATTACAGACTGCAATGGCCTCCCTGCCTCCAGCCTCTCCCCTCCCCAGTTCTGCCAAATTCATCTTCCTGGTGTGTAGGTTGGATGATGTCAGTCCCCTGCTCAAAACATATCATGAGATTCCCCGTCATAGAATCACAGAAAATCCTTCAGAATCATCTCACCTAACCCATCCCCAAGCCAGACAAGAATCCCTCTATAACACCCATGACATGTGGTCCTATAGCTTCTGCATGAAGACCATTAGTGATGAGAAACTCACTACCTCCTTAGAGGTCTACTCCACTTTTGGGTCACACTGATTGTTAGGCAGTGTGAATTTGTGGAGTTTTCATTAAACCAAGCCAAAACAGCATCACTTGCCAGTGCCACCCACCGCTCTGAGCTCTGCCTGATTCCTCCTCCATATACAACTCTTCTAATACTTGAACACATATCTAGTCACCTGTACGTTTTTATACCAACACTATCTATGCCTTCATTCAGGCATGATTAAAAAGGATGAGTAGCATCAGGTCTCTGGGGTGTTCATGAAAAACCTCTCTGTAGGCAGATCCACTAACACTGAAACCAGTCATTCTATGGCATTGTTTCCACTGCTCTCATCATCCTTATGACCCTATTCTGGAATTGCTCTAGATTCCTTTCCTAAATGCAACCCTCAAATTGGACTATAATATTCCAGATGCAGTCTGTTCAGGAAAATGTCTAGTAGGAATATCACCCTTGTTCTAGGTCCTACACTTGTATTGATGTAACCTAACACCATATAAGCTTTTTTGGCTGTTGAATCACATTATGCTTGTGGTCTACTAAAACCTCTAGATCTTTTTTTCTGTCAACTTACAGTCCAAAAATTCTGTGCTCTACCCTCCATCCTGTAGTTGATTGATTTTATGGAACCAAAATGTAGAATTTGCATTTATCCTTTTTGAATTTCACTTTATGACTTGGCTCATCATCATTCTAGCCTGCAGCAGTATTTTGTGCCACAAATCATGTTAGCCAACTTTGATAGACTGGGCTCTTCTCAGCAAGGCAAGGTTATAAGACAACTCCAAAAGACTCATGATGGAAAGAGATATCCATATCCAGAGACAGAACTACAGTGTTTGAATACAGATTGAAGCAAACTACCTGCTCTTTTTCTTATTTTGTTTTGTTTCCTCTTTCCCACTGATCATTCCATTGGTTATAATCCTTCTTTACAACCTGACTAATGAGTAATGTGAAGGTATTTGTAGATCCTATATTTGATTGCATGCCGCCATGGAGGGGGGTGGTGGGAAGAGGAAACTCAAGGGACTGTGGAACTGAATGTTGTAAACTAAAAGTAAATAAACAAATTTTTAAAAAATAAAATAAAATGGCTATTCAGAGATGAATTGCTGATCTGTATTAGTGAATGTCTTTCCACACAGGAAGGTCCCTACACTGTCTAAATCATGTTTGGACCAAAAATGAGAAGTAAAAATTAGTGGGAAAAGGGGGGGTGTTTGTCCTAATTGCTCATATTTCCTAAACAATTGCATTACTCTCTACTTTTGCCTATGTAAAAAAAAAAAAAGAGCTAAGTCTAAAAAGGAAGGTTAGAATTCTATTGCAGAGTCTTGAGTCGGGAATAAGTGCTTAAGTAAGTAACAGGAAACCACTAAAGATTTTTGAGTACAGATCTAAATAAAAGGAAGATTTGCTTGGCCACAACTAAAAGGGTTACTAAAGACCTATTAGAAGGCTAGCAGTTGACCAGGTAGATGATAATGATGTCCTGATGGTGGTGATAGTAGGAATAGGGAGAAGGGGACAGAGAGGTAATAAATAGGACTTGGTCACTAATTGCATGCAAAAAACAAGTGAGATGGGAGAGTCAAAGATAATAATGTCTTTAATGGGGTACATTTGGTGAATATTGGTACCACTAACAGAAGTTGTGATATGAGGAGTAGCAAGTCTAAGAAGATAAATAGTATGCCCAGTTTTGGACATGTTGAGTGGGAGGTGCGGCAGGAGATTAGAAACTATTATCAGCACTTTTAAAGAAGTTATTTCTAAATGTCTCTTAATATGTAGAGGTAATCCAGTGTCCCAAATACATGAGTTGGCTAGTCATTTTAATTCTTTTTTTTTTAAACAAATGCTTTATTAACTTATGTTTTACATCGTTCATTTCCGCCAGATTTTGAGTTACAATCATTTTCCCCCCATTATTCCCCAACCTAACCTCCCAGAATAGTAGTCCCACAAGATATCACTTCCTCCAATCTGCTCTCTCCCATACCTTCTCCCATACCCCCATCGACTTTTCCATTAGAGGAAGGTGAATCTTTGTGTCCCCATGCCTGCACATCTTATCTCCCAATCATAAGCAAAAGAGTATTAATAATAGTATTTCTATATATTTGAAACATTTAATGTTAAGACCTCGAATTTCAGGTCCATTTCCTTCCTCCCTTGTCACCCATTTCCTCTGGGGACATAAGTAATTCAGTATATGTTGTACATGTCTAGCTATGCAAAACATTATCATAGTAGATATATTGTACAGGGCTGCTTATAATTCCCTCCCACTCATCCCACCCCCCACCTGGTCCATTCCCTACATGATCCTGTCCCTCTTCTATAGTGGGTACTTCCAACCTCCCCTCCCCCCAAGGATGCCCTCCTATCCATCATCCCTCCTCTCATCCCCCTTCCCCCTATTCTGTTGCAGGTTGAGATATCCCATTTAGTATGTATGTCATTCTCTCCCTGATCCAAATTCAGTGAGAATGTGGTTTGCCTTTTTTTGCCTTCCTATTCTCCTCCTCCCTTGCAACCACTTCCCCTTGCTTCTTCTACATGAGATAGTTTACCCTACCGTGTCTCTCCCCATCTGCTCTTGCCACTTTCCTCTCTCACCTCATAATTTCATCCCTTGAGTATTCTCCCTTCCCAACAAATTCAACCTATGCCCTCTATCCATATATAACTGTAACCATATACACACACATTCACATATGTATTCATATGACCACACCCCCTTCTTCCATTATTTTCATAGTGAGAAAGATATCATCAGTCACAGTTATTGCTTTTCCATATAGGAATGAAAATAGTTCAACTTTGATAAGTTCCCCTTGATCTCTCTTCCCCGATTACCTTCTCAGGCATCTCTTCCTTCCTGTGTCTGGATGTCAAATTTTCTATTCAATTCTGGTTTTTTCCTCAAGAATGCTTGAAAGTCCTCTATTCCACTGAATGACCATATTTTCCCCTGAAACAAAATACTCAGTTTTGCTGGGTAGGTGACCCTTGGGTTCATTCCCAGTTCTTTTGCCCTCTGGAATATCATATTCCATGCCCTTCAATCCCTCAGTGTAGAAGCTGCCAGGTCCTGGGCTATTCTGATTGTGTTTCCACAATATTGAAATTGTTTCTTCCTGGCTGCTTGTAGTATTTTCTCCTTGATCTGGGGATTCTGGAACCTGGCTATAATATTCCTGGGAGTTTTCTTTTTGGGATCTTTTTCAGGAGGTGATCGGTGGATTCTTTCAACCTCTATTTTGCCCTCTGGATCTAAAACATCAGGGCAGTTTTCCTTGAGAATTTCTTGAAGGGTGATTTCTAGGTCCTTTCCTTGATCATGGCTTTCAGGTAGTCCAATAATTTTTAAATTGTCTCTCCTGGATCTATTTTCCAGGTCAGTGGTTTTTCCCATGAGATATTTCACATTGCCTTCTAATCTTTCGTTTGTTTGGATCTGCTTAACAGCATCTTGATTTCTCATAAAGTCATTAGCTTCCATTTGCTCCAGTCTAACTCTGAAGGAATGAATCTCCTCAGTGAACTTTTGAGATTCTTTTTCCATCTGGCAAATTCGACTTTTTAAGGCATTCTTCTCCTCATTGCCCTTTTGGGCCTCCTTTGCCATTTGAGTTAGTCTATTTTTTAAGGTGTTGTTTTCCTCAGTCAGGCTGTTGACCCTCATTTCATACTTTTCCTGCATCCTTCTCATTTCTCTTTCCAATTTTTCCTCCACTTCTCTTATTTGATTTTTAAAGTCCTTCTTAAGGTCCTCTATGGCCTGCAACCCGCTCATGTTTTCCCCTGGGGCTTTTGGAGCAGGACTTCTGACCTCACAGTCCTTTTCCTGCTCTATGCCCCCAAAATAGGAGTCTAGGGTTGCATTTTTCTGTTTCCTTTGCCTTGGCATGTTGCCACTTAATTACTTGACTTTTGGGCTTGTTGCCACACTATGGCTTTAAGGCCAGATAGAGGAATTTTCGTCCCGAACGTGTGGGGGGCAACTTCCGTTTCTGGCAAGCTGTAAACCCACCCACAACTTCCACCCTAGATCACAATCCAGATCCAGGGAGGTTAAAGCAGGAGCGATTACCCCCCAAGACTGATCGCTGGATCTCCCTACGATTTGTAGGCTGGGAGCCGGAGCTGCCTCTGAAAACTACAAAATGGCGTTTGTCCTCAGCGGCTTCTAGCCCCCAGGGGAGGGAGCTGACGCATTCCACAAATACAGGTCCCAAAGTCCATAGGACACTAACCTCTTACTTTGTCCTAGGCATGTCTATTTTGATAATTCTGGAGTCTCCACAGCTGCTGGTGTTCTGGGGTTCCTCCAGTTGGCTGCTGGCCCTGCCGCCCTGGGGCTAAAACCTCGGGTCACGCGGACCTGGGCTCGGCTCGGCTCCTGCGCTCTGCGCGCTGCCAGGTCCCAGACCTCTGCGCTGGTCCTTCCTGCAGGGCTGCTGGGCTGTCCTCAGCGGGAGGTTAGCTTCTCTGTGTCGTTCTGTGGGTTCTGGGGCTCCAGAAGTTGTTCAGAGTCCCTTTTTACATAGTTTGGGGGGAATCTGGGGGCAGAGAGGCTTGGACGAGCTGTTTCTACTCCGCCATCTTGGCTCGGCCCCCCTAGTCATCTTAATTCTTAAAGATAAATTGTAGTCAAAAGTTTTCAGGAATGTTTTTTCCTGTCTATTTTTAAAAGTTGTAACTTCATTTCATGAAAGACTTTTCCTAGTGGCTTTTCATGGTGCAGAAGCAAAACTAGGTTTTTGAAGGCTATGCCAGGGCATAGGCCTGCTCCAAACTGATCTTTTACTGAGCTAGAAAGGTTGTTAGTTGGGGCTCGACAAGTGCCTGGATCTCTTATCTGTTATTTTTGAAAGGCTTATCACCAGGCTGACCACAGAGTCATTAGCTACATATAATGAATGATGTGATCTAAAAATTGGCCATCTTCTAAACTATCCAGGATTAGTCATCTGAGTGGTACTAAGAGTATCTATACCAAGGAAAAAACAAATACTTAAAGTATTATAGAAAATTTATCCTCATGTATTAGGATTAATGATGGTCTGACGCTTACGATTTTATTTACAGACTTATTTAAAGAATCACTTGTGGGGCGGCTAGGTGGCGCAGTGAATAGAGCGCCGGCCCTGGAGTCAGAAGGACCTGAGTTCGGAGCTGGCCTCTAACACTTAATCCACACAAACAAAAACCTAGCCATGTAACCTTGGGCAAGTTACTTAACCCCAATTGCCCTAAAGGGGCGGCTAGGTGGCGCAGTGAGTAAGAGTGCCGGCCTCGGAGTTGGGATGACCCGAGATCAGATCCGGCCTCAGAAAATGAGCACCCACACATAAATAATGACTAGCCGTGTAACCTTGAGCAAGTTACTTAACCCCAATTGCTTATTAAAAAAAAAAAAAAGAATCACTTGTAGGAAACCTACTATTGATTTTCTAAATTCATTCACTGCACACCCATTTATTAAGCACTATATAGCCAAGAACAAATCAATATATAGCCAGCTCTTGCTTAATGTAAGTGAACCAGTCTGTAGACTGTAGCTCTCTCCCCTTGAGGGGATATGGTCCAGCTACCTCTGTGGGCGGTGACCCCGACAGTGGGAGGGGCTTCAGTGTTTGGGGTCCCTGCAGCCACCATAGCTTCAATGCCTTGAGCAGAAGACTCCTGGGCTGCTACCATTCCCCAGCGAGAGCTTCCAAGGAGTTAAATCTGTGTAATTAGAATTTATATAAAGTAAAAACTGTCCTAGGAACTAGGAGTCACAAAACAATATTTAAGATATTGTTCTTTCCTTTATGGACTTTATAGTCTAAGAAGGCGATACAACGGATTCACAAATATATAATAAATATATCACAATTGGTATAGACTATAAGCTATAGTATTATAATATGACCTTACTTAAATGTAATTAAGATGTAAATATAATATTCAGATAAAATAATGTTATGAAATATATCTATAAATATGATTATAATAGAATATATGGCATTATGCTATGAATATACAGTATATCTTGCTTCTGTCATTTCTTTAAAATCCAGTGTGCATAATGAAGAAATAAACAGTTGTAACACTTAATAGAAGAGACTTTATTAAACTTCTTGAAGAGGTTTTATGAATGGGATATGACTTCCATTTCAAAACTGCCACTTAAATAAAACATATACTTTCCAACCATCAATCCTAATGATTCAGTATGACAAATTTATTTGAGAAAAATATAAAGAATACACACACACACACACACACACACACACACACACATACCACTTAAAAGAAACACAATAAACATAAAGATTGGGACTTCACTAGAGGTTTGAGGAGTCTATCATAGGATGGAAATGGGTTCTAAAGCCATATTCTCAGATCTCTTCTGTGAATGAACTTGTCCACGGTCAACCTGAGGTAAAACAGTGAAGAAACTAGTTTATATTACTTCCTCCTCCTTGCACTACCCACATTCAGTGTTTTCTTGTATTTTTATTGTTTTATTTTTAAATTTTCAAAGTTAACATACACCAAATAAAATAAGCATTTCTGTATATAAATAGAACAGGAAAAGAGGACTGTGAATTAAACTGTCTCTATCATGAATAGTTTGTCTTTCCTTTTAAATATACACATATGTACATGTGTATATATGTATATATAACAGTTTTAACTCATAATTTTCAGAGCTGTCTTCACTGCCTCTGTTTCCTTCTTATCTTCCTCCCTCCCATTCTATTAACTTTTCAAAAAACTGCTTGAGTGATCCTTTCTTTTCTTTTTAGGAGCAGAACAACCCTTTAACTAGTCTACCCCTCCCTCCCAATTTCTTACCTTCCCATCCAAAAAAACCCAAAACTAAAACAAAACCTTTGTAGAAAAAAAATGCCCAGTCAAGCAAAATAAATTCCCATATTAATACTGTCTACAAATGTGTGTCTCATTCTGCTCCTTTAGTCCACCTATGTACACAACTCTGTCAGGAGTTATGTAACATGTTTCATGTTTCATGGACACTGGAATTATATTATGAATATTCTTGGACTCTTCCCATGTAATTATTATCTAAGGGCATTCAAGGAGAAAGGAAATGTTTTTTTCCTTGGAGGAGAATTCTTGGAGGATTGTTCCTTTGCTATGGAACAAGGAATATATTCTTAGGCCTATGGCCTTTCCATTTAATTTCTAGAATACCCTTTATCTACAGAGCCACCTTTAGTATAGTATTTATGGTCAAGCACTTAGAATACTATTAACTATTTTACTACTGCATGAAGTTCTTGTATTGCAAAGTATATGCAAAATGATAATTATAGGAATAATCTTATTAGTTTGGCACAGGGTCACAACAATCAGGCTTCTAGTAATTGTAAATCAAGAAATACTTATTAAATCTTAATTGATGCAAAGTACTGTGCTAGGTGCTGTGAGTAAACGATACAGAAACCTTTAAAACAACACTCCTGCCCAAAAGGGACTCTTAAAAATCTAGTTGGAAAGAAAAAGATTTATGGTAGAAAACTTATACAAGTTTAAAAATAAAACATAGGAGGCAACAATAAGCTTACAATTTTAATGTCTTCTGTTTTCCACCATTAGATTGTGAATTCCTGGAGGGCAGGACTGTCTTTTACCTTTCTATCCCCTGTGCTTGGCACAGGCCTGGCATATGGTAGGTGCTTAATAAATGTTTATTGACTAACCAACTCCTTCAGCATTTTGTTTTCCTTCAGTGAAATGCAATAAACCTTATACCCCTCCCTTATGGTTCTCCAGTACTCTTAAGGATGTTTTGGTCATGTCTAGGCTCAAATCACCACTGACTGTATTCTCCTGATTTTAGGGGGATCTCTGTACCTCAGTTCCATTTAATCACTTGTCAGTTTAGCTTTTAAATAGGAATATTTACTTCAAAGGAATAGCAAAAGACAAACCTACAAACATTGCTGCCACCACCCCCATCACCTGGGAAGCATAATACCTTCTTACTGTACCTCAGGCTATGAGGAAGGGAAGGTTCAGTTTGACTCAATTCTTATATAGTATAGTCCTACCAAGTTTTAAGTTTCAAGTTCCCCTAGGCTTGAATTACAGCAGCTTCACTTTTTTGCTGAGCTGCCAGCAACATCTGGCTTAGAATCCTGCCTCCAAGAATACCATGGCTGAGCTCCTGAGGGCTCCAATGCCTAGGTATTGAATTGTAAAGGATGAATGAAAGACACCAAAACCCCAAGCTTATTTCTCAGGGGCACAAGGCCTAAAAGGGAGAGGAGGAAAGGCAGCTCGGTGTATGGTGCCTATAGTTCCAGTAAATAGGACTTTCACCACTTGGATAGTACCAAAAAGTGAGAGACTACATCAGTATTATAGTTTTATAATACCTTTTCCAGCTATGCCATCAGTGAAGAAAGATTTTTCCCATCCATATGATAAGGGAGAATTGAATGTCTTCACCCAGAAGCAGGTTCCTGCTGTCTCCGACATGGATGTCTCCATTTTAAGTAATCTGGGGAGGCACAATGCTCTATTACACTTGAATGAAAAAATTAGTCTCATCAGTAAAAATAATCTTTTTCCAATCCTTAATACTCCAGAGCTTGTATTGTCTTCTTGATGACAAATTTTCCTCCTTCTTTTTAACAGCAACAATTATCAACTGTTTTAAAAACTAGCCTGGTCACTCTTTTTCCAACTTCAGGAAGTTTACATCATGCTGTTAAGAAATCAGTTAACATAGAGTTAGACAAAATAATAACAAAATTTATTTGGAAAAACAAACAGTCTAGAATATCAAGGGAATTAATGAAAAGAAATGCTAGGGAAGGTGGACTAGCTATGCCAGATCTTAATCTGTATTATACAGCAGCAGTCCTCAAAACTGCTTGGTACTGGCAGAGGTGTAGAGTAGTGGATCAATGGAATAGATTGGGTGCAGGAAACCCAGCAGTTAATGAATATAGTAACCTATTGTTTGATAAACCCAAAGACCCCAGTTTTGGGCATAAGAATGCACTATTTGACAAAAACTGCTGGGAAAACTGGAATACAGTATGGCAGAAAGTGGGCATAGATCACTAACACCATATACCAAAATCAAGTCTAAATGGGTGCATGATCTAGGTGTAAAGGATGATACTGTAAGCAATTTGGGAAAGCAAGGAATAGTTTACCTGACAGATCTGTGGAGAGGGGAAGATTTTAGGACCAAACAAGAATTAGAGAGCATTATAAAATGCAAAAATGGATAATTTTGATTACATTAAATTGAAAAGCTTCTGCACAAACAAAGCCAATGTAACCAAGATCAAGAGGGAGGTGGGAAATTGGGAAAGAATTTTTGCAACCTATGTCTCTGATAAAGGACTCATTTCTAAAATTTACAGAGAATTGAGTCAAATCTATATGAATACAAGTCATTCCCCAATTGATAAATGGTCAAAGGATATGAGCAGGCAGTTTTCAGAGAAAGAAATTAAAGATATCTATAAGCATATGAAGAAATGCTCTAAATCACTATTAATTAGAGAAATGCAAATCAAAACAACTCTGAGATACCACATCTCTCCAGTTAGATTGGCTAAGATGACAAAACAAGAAAGTGACAAATGCTGGAGAGGATGTGGGCAAATTGGAACGCTAATACATTGCTGGTGGAGTTGTGAACTATCCAACCATTCTGGAGAGCAATCTGGAATTATGCCCAAAGGATTATAAATAATTTCATACCCTTTGACCCAGCCATACCACTTCTAGGGTTATATCCCAAAGAGATCATAGAAGTGGGAAGAAGACCCATATGTACAAAAATATTTTAGCAGCCCTTTTTGTGGTTGCAAAGAATTGGAAACTAAAGGGGTGCCCATCAATTGGGGAATGGCTAAACAAGTTGTGGTATATGAATGTAATGGAATTTTATTGTGCTATAAGAAACGAGGAGATGACGGATTTCATAATAACCTGGAGAGACTTATATAAACTGATGCTGAGCGAGAAGAGTAGAATCAGAAGAAATTTGTATACAATCACAGACATACCATATCTGTGATGACCAACTATGACAGACTGGACTCTTTTCAGCAATGCAGTGATATAAATTAATCCCGAATGACTCAAGAAAGTGAGAAATGCGCCATCCAGAGATATAACTAGAAAGAACTGAGCTTGAATCCTGATGGAAGGAAACTAAATGATCTTGTTCTTTTCATTGTTTGGTTATATTTCTTCCTTACCATCTTTCATCCCACCTAGTACAATACACCTTTGTAATTGGAATAATGTCTAATATGAATGCATTTGCAGACCCTATACTGTACTATATGCTGTCGTGAGGGGAGGGGAGAGGGAAGTAAAGGAAATTTGAAAATCAAGGAACTATGGAATTGAATCTTGTTAACTGAAACTAAACTAATAAATTAATAAAATAAATAAATAAAAGAAATCAGTTAACAATGCCCAGTTGCCAGATCCTTCTGAAAGTCTTTCTTTGTTTTCTGATTAATTTGGCAATAGATTGTCAGTTGTTGATGTTTATTTTGTTTTTATTTTAACAGCAATATTTTTCCACTTCAGTGTTGACTGGTCCTATTTCATTTTGGCTTTAATAATTCTTTAAACACTTGATTTCTCCATATCAAGAGAAGTGATTTCTAAGATCTACAATTTTTGCACATTTCCTTGGAGCAATATACATTCTTAAAAACCACAGATTTTTAAACACATCAAAAGAGAACAACTGTATGTATTTATGACATAAAATTCAATACTCAACAGACAACTAATTAAAGATAGGGAAACCAGCTCAATTTGGTTTCACGTGGTCAAGATCAGAATTTCTAAGTTAATCTAGTATCCATAGAAGCACACAAAAAACTGTTTCAAAATTGTTGCTTGTCTCAACTAATTCACATTCTACTACTCTTTCTGAACTCATTTTTCTCTAAAACAGCCTTCCTGATATAATCCCAGTCCCAAAGTCCATTGGTATAGGACTCTTTCTTTATTGGTGATCAATGCCTTATGCTTATATGAGGAGTGGGGCAGAGGTGATGAGAGTGGAAGAGAGAAGTGCTATTCTCCTTAAGTCTTTGCAACTACTTTAGTTTCTTCAGGAGCTGAAGAGTTATTTTGAATACTTCTGGCTTCCAGTTTCAAGGAAGAACATGGAAGATGCCAACACCACTTTAGATTGCTAAAGGAAGAAGCTGACATGAGAGGAGCTGGCAGTCTCTATCATGGCCCTATCGCCAGCTTGTTACACGAGAGACTTCCCTCAGTGAGATCCAGGACCCTCTCTTGGCTGAGCTGAGTTACCTTGCTCCCAATGGGAGCACTCCTTCACTCTGTATTGTCTGGTATGTTTTCTCCTATGTATACTTTATCTGATTTCTGTTTTGCTATGATTTAAATAAATGGGTTTCTCTGCCACCTGCTATGTGTGTCCCTTGTGGAACTGGTATTTGGTGGGAATTGGTTCAAGCCTTGGATATAGAGCTTGGGGTCTTCCTTCTTCCCCCATTAATGAAACAGTGATCAGAAATTATCTTGAACCTGAAAGCCATATCTCCTAAACTAATAATATTTAAGGGAACAATAAGACATAATTCTAGCCTGGTATAGCACTCTGAGGACAGCCCAGTAGCCAAATTTCTGGTCCCCATCTCCTGCTCCCCCTCTTGACAGGAATTAAAGTCTCCCTTGGGAAGTGTCAGGGAAGAAGAGGCTAGAGATGTCTCTTCTGCCTGCCTGTGAGCCACACAATGTCAACCCCAAGCTGCTACACATGAGAGACAACTCTGACAACACTAAGGTGTTTATATTTCTTTATCTTTTCTTTTTCTTCCCACTTCTCTGCTATTCTTTCTCATTCAGCTACTAAGTTGTTTCACTTTAACCCCTTGTCTCCAGGCCTTCCTCTCCTCTGCCTTTCTCCTCGATAAATTACCTCAACTGGATAGATATCACCTATTGTCTTCTTTTAGTATAAATATTAACAAATCTGAAGCTCAATTCTACTTTGTTCCAGGGCAGATCTGCTCAGTTCTTATCATACTTCATATCTGGAGAGAAGGAAGTTTTTGTCTAATGCTACAATTCTCATTATTAAGATGCAAAGAACTCCAAAAAAAAGTGACAAATTTTAGTGATTTCCCCTTCCACAAGTACAGGTTATCTATCAGATGACTGACTTAGAAGTGAAATAGAGCTGGGGCTAAGGATGGCATATTATCTTTCATTATGCAAAACTCCCACCCAAAGCCATCCTTACTGCAAGCAAAATCCAGACAATAACTCCGGGCTTTGCACTATTCTGTATCTGTACACTGTGTTATGTCTCAGGGTGGCAGTAGGTGGGGAGAAGGCAGTTTTCTTCCAACTAGTACTAAAAAATGACCTCAGGTTCCTCACCATCAATCCAAAACACACAACCCCATCATTAAGGCAGAGAAAATGAAATTGTCCTTCCTACCTTCTATAAACATCCCTCTAGCTTTGCTTTTAGTGTGTCTTTTCACCCTTCAAGGCTTCAACTTGATTGCAACTGTATTAAAACATGGGGTTAGTCAGCACACTAATTTTCTCATGGCACTACACCATGAGGGTAGCTCTGGTCCTCTTTTCTCCACTCACCTCACATTACCCATCCCTCCCCACCTTAACACAGGCACTCCAAGATCACTCCTATTCAACATAGACAGGAAATGGAAATGCTAGACCCATATTTGTCAACTTCAGTTATAGGCCAAGACTCAACATGGTAAGGAACTCCAAAAATTTGAGCAGAGGGTGTTCTTCTGCAGCACACTCCTGAGACAAAAGATTCAGGAAGAAATGTTGGTTTTATAGAATATATAAATGACCTGAAGCTGGGGAAATTGCAGTTTGTCAATTCAATTCAAAGCAAGCATAGTCTAGAAAGGCTGTCTAAATGAGAAATAATCAATTAATGTTGCTGAAAATTTCCAATCAAACAACAGAATACAACTCCTACCTTACAGTGAAATTCAATCTGAGTTTGGTTTGAAATTGTTCAAACAACTAGGACATGCTGCCAGGAGACTCTAATGTGCTTTGTCATCCAATCTCAAAATGGTTGTTTCCATCTGGTAGATATGTGCTATGTCACAACCCTCAAATAAAGTGCTAATTTAATTAGTTGTGTTAAAATTATCAGATAATTAAATTGTAGGGTAACATAGTCTTGTTAGCAATGATCTGCAGTCAATAGACTCTTTGAGGAGAACTCTCTCATTAGTTAAGGGGCAATTATATTATCTTGGCAAGTGGAAACCTTCACTTTTCCCTCCTCCCTTAACTGTATCTAATAGAGGTTTCCTTCTATAGCTGTTCAGTGTACTTAGTGTCAGTGGAAGACAAGTTTTATGGATAGCAGAATATTCGTGTAATAAATCACTTCTATAGGTAACTATAAATCAGCCTCATTCAGCCAGTGTGGACATGACTGTGGCAGGTCTTAACTGTTCTTTCTTATGCCCTTGAAATTAAAAGTTAGAAAGAATATAGGACTTCAGATGGTCTTCCTACTAATGATATATATTTTATAATGAATATTTGGACTATTTACCAAATAAAGAACAAAAAACAACTTTTTGTGTTGAAAAAAAATGTACCTCCTATTTAAGAATAAAAACACATCAAAACAGATTTATAATACAATAGTCAGGTGAAACTATTTTCCAACATGGGAATTTTTTTTTAAATTTTTCATTTGGAAAACAGTTCATATATTCACTGAAAAAAATGTGATGTTTATTAAGAAGACCAATTCTAGTCCCCCATGCTTTCTAACACTCAATTTCAAGGGAAAAAGAAAGCACAATGGAAAATTTGTAATATAACCCACTGTGACTCCACAACATTAATTATATTTTTGTAATGAACTCATATTTCTGTAAGATAAAATTTTTACCTTGTATGTGCTAATGGAAAATTTATATATTTTTTTATTTGCCATCAACATACATATGTATATTTGTCTATATAATTACTCCATTAATCAAATAAAATAATAAATAATAAATACAACAGATATTATAATTACCCAATATTCATGCATCTTACATAATACTAATAAAAACTAGAAGGGGAGCCATATATCTCTTTTTAATGAGCAACATTTGCTTTCCTATTGGTGTGGCTTTTGAATGATGGTTCTACAATCACAGCTGCATTGACTATTTAGTAGATTTTTTAAACCATCACGATAATGAAACATCATACAGTTTTAATGAGTGAGCAGTGAGTAGATCAGCAAAGTATCTCATTTTAACTATTAAAATGAGTATTAATGTGACTAGATTTGACTATCTATGACATGATTAATTGTTGACTTAGACATACACACACACACACACACACACACACACACACACACACACATACACACACACACACACACATATTTGTTTTATGCAAAGATGCCTTCAGCTTAGAAAGGTTGATAGAGTTTATAATAAGAAATCCAAATCAGAACCAGAAATCTTTCTTTTTCTTTTGGTGGGAAAATGTGTGGCTACTGATAGAAATAAATGAATATTAAGAAAAAGATAAAATTATGCTAACCTATAATTATCAGAAAGTTTCAGGACATTTTAACCACAAACAAGCTTTTATTGAGCACCTACATAAAACCCCATGGCATATGTGGAAAACAGAAAAAAGCACTGAACATAATCCCTACTCTCCATAAAATTTTTATTTAGTTGAAGAGACCAGGGTGCAAGCATAAAAAATAAATAAAAATGCAAGTTAATAAGTCTGTAGTAAGAAATTTTATAATTTTAAGAAAATAAGAATGTCCATAATTTTTACATGTGATGTAACTGACTACATTTTGTTTTAAGCCTTTATTTTGTAATTGAGTTGTTTTTCTAGAAGGTACTTTTAAAATAAGTATTACATAGTATAGTATAATAAACATCATAGCCATCTGGTCTCTTGTCAATCAATGCTGCACTCAAGCGAATACCACTGCTCAGTATGTAGAATACAGGAGATTGTCCCAGGTCCAGCCCCTGGGCTGGGGCTGATGGGGGGAAGGGTAATAGGTTCCAGAAGGGCTCCAATCAAGATTAATGACCAGAGTCCCCGAGTCTGGAAGGAATTCTGTAGGCTCAAGCAAACTGGGAGTCGAGATTGTAAAAGTTTATTGTTATGCTTTACAGTGGGCAAGACTTCTTAGGGAACCTGCAAACTTACAGAAGTCACAGGTATAGTTTTAAGGAGTCAAGACAGTAAATCAGGTGTCAATTATGCTAACTAGGTGAGTAAGGGTGGGATTAGGGAGGAGTCAAGGAGTGGTCAGTGCTTAAAGGAATATGCACTTTTATTATCAACTGCACAAGCATATTGCCCATAATTCACTGGGAAATAGCCCAAGGTGGGGGGTGAGGGGGGCTACTTGGAGGTGTGGTTTTAGGCCTGAAACATCACTAAGTCAACCAGCGGTCAGGGCTGACTGAGAAGTGCCCAGTGTGCCACCCATCAGTGTCAAGTTTGACAAGATGGATGTTGGGAACCAAGGCTAACAGAGACTCAGTATGAATATAATTGGCTAAGGAGTTAACTTATAGATAGGCCATTGAAGGATTCATGGGCACAGCTGGCCACTCTACTAGGGGAGATAACATTTGCCTAAGCTAAAATGTTTATAGATGGTTTAGTGAAGGATTCATAGGTAGCTTGTTATTGTTCCAAGAAGAGATAAACAATTTATGAGTTGTTGCTGGGCAGAGTACTGGCAGGGGGAAGGGGCAGAGTTAATGCTCTGAGGCTGGGGAGTGGGGGAAATGTGATTTTACAGACTGGTTTTACAAATTGATTTTACGGACATAGGTCCCAAGCACTCCTTTTACAAACTGATGATACAAACTGATATTACAGACATAGATCCCAAGCACCCCATCAGGGTCTCCAGTGGACTTCTAATAGTTCTCAACTATGGATATTCCTATTTGTTTGTCACATTATTTGAGTGGTAGTTTATTATATAAGCTACTGAAAAAGTTGTGTGTAATATTTTTCTATTGGTGGTCCATCCTATAAGTGGGTTCACATATGTTTATCAGATACTCAGCCTTCAACTGAGTGGAAGGATAATACAGAAATGAGTACCAGTATGTAAAGCAATTATCAGAAGCTCTGAGACTCAGGTTGGTGGTTTGTTCTTAGAGGGGGCTGTTTTTAATTGTTTGCATGTGTAACACTTAACACCTTGGCTCCCACAGCCAAGTCCAGTTGTGTTACATTTTATCTTCCTCTAAGATTCTCGGCAAATGGCACCAGCCTCCACCAATGGTGTACTCTTAATTGTAGGGAGTGGTCCCTTGTATCCTACTTCTCTTAGCCACTAACAGTGAGATTAGCTTTTATACAGAATTATTTACACCAAAATGTGTAACAACAAGTATACAAATTTATTCCCCTAACATGTGGGAGGTAAAACCCTTCCCCATATTCACCACCGTTGTACCATTTCAGTCTCTGGGGAAGGGGAGGGCATTAGTTTAGCTCAGTTTCTATAGAGCAGAATCCCAGGTCCAAGTCTTTAATTCTAGTCCCACCTTGGGCTTAAGTCCCAGGCACCCTGACTTCCCTGAGCTTCCATGCTGAGAAGGCAGGCTGCACCCCTCTGCCTGTAATCCTAGCTCCTAGGTCACTATGGCTCCAATTCCCAGATCTCAAGAAGACCAGTTCTAGCATGTGAAAGTGAGGAAGACAACACGTAAAAGAAAAAAAAAAAAACAAAAACAAACAAAAAAACATCCTCAGGCCCATTTCTTGGAGCCTGAGTAAAAGAGAGGGAGCAAGGGCAGGAAAGTTCTTTCCTTTCATGGTTCAGTTCATGATGCATGCTGTTGGTGAACTCTGATCTCCACCATCTGGATGCAACAGATAAGAGTTCCCCCAGAAAATTCAGTAGAAAGGGCATGAATGCTCAGTCTCATTCTCTCCAGTTTTAAAGATGCAGGTAGCCAATCAAAGGAAGTTACCCCCACCCCATGGGAGGGAAACTGAGCATTCTCAAAAGGGCCCTCAAGTACATCTACATGTTAAGAGAAAGGGACATGTCCATATATGACCCGGTTACACATGTATTGATTAACAAATTTTGATTGAATGTATTGTGAAATCTAAGTTCAATTGACATTTGTCACACTAGTTAGCATATGTAGTGGTAAATTGGCCAAAAATGTGTACTTTTTGCTACAATGTGCTGTGGGAGCTCAGAAGATGGGAAGAGTATGGCCTATGATAATCAGAGAAAGCTTCATAGAGGAGGTACAATTTAAGTCAGTACTTGAATGACAGATAAAACTAACAACAAAAAAAAGCAGAAAAGCATGTAGAAGGCATCCCAGGGATGGAGGATAATGTGAGCAAAGACATAGCTAATAGTACAGAGCCCACCATTAATTACTTTCAGTAGGCTAGTTTTTTGGCAATCATAACTCTTTATCCCTTGACAACTTTCATTTTTTTAGTGAAGAATAATTTTAGTTATTTGATCTATAAAGTCAAAAGCCAATTAATTTATGGAATAATTTGGTTATTTTTTATAGCTCATTTTAGTATCGGTTCTTTAATTATAGACTTATCTCCATGTGCATTTCTTTACCCCAAATTTGAAACAGCCTGAAAAACTACTTGCGTAAGCATGTATTTAGTTATGTCATGTGAATGTTTCCTACTGATAATTCTCCCCAAGAAACAAAGTTAATTATGTTCCTAAATACTGAATGCTTCTTTTTAGTTCCATGTGTGATATAAAGATTCTGTTCTTAATGAAACATAGGAACAGTCTCAGAGTGAACTTTTATATACATAAATTATAATTTAGGGTTTTTAATTCAGAAAAACCTTACATTTTCAATGAGTGACACTATCTATATATCCAAAATATTTGTGACAGACTTTCTTCTTATATTGGACAGCTAGGTGACACAGTGGACAAAGTACCAGGACTGTAGTCAAGAAGACCCGAGTTCAAATGCAGCTTCAGACACTAACAAGCTGTGTGACTCTAGCCACATCACTTAATCCTGTTTGCCTCATCTATAAAATGAGCTGGAGAAGGAAATGGCAAACCACTCTAGTATCTTTGCCAAGAAAACCCCAAATAGGGTCACAAAGAGTCAGAAAAGACTGAACAACAACAATTTTACTTATATTAATACAAACCTGTGCAATAGCAGTAAAAGGCAGTGCAAGGAAATGAATAAAGAAGAGATTTCATGTCAGGAAGACATGTATTAAAAGTCCTACTATGATAATAATAGCTAGCATTTCTATATTGCTCAAAAGTTTCTAAAGCACCTTATATTTGTTATCTCATTTAATCCAAAAAACAACTCTGAGTCAGGTGCTATCATCATCTGCACTTAAAAGATGAAGAAACTAAGGCTCAGAGAGATTAAATGATTTGTCCAGGTTCATACAAATAGTAAGTGACTGAGATGGGATTTGAACCGAGGTCTTCTGGTAACACTGCATCATCTAGCTGCTTACTCTGACACATACCCTGTCAGATAGCCCTGGGCAGGTCACAACCTCTCAGTGATATATATATATATATATATATATATATATATATATATATATATATATATATATATATATATATATATATATATGATAACACATATTTGGTTGTAAATAAATTAATAAACCAAAAAGTCCCACAAACAAATAAATAAGTAGAGATAGCAGTAAAAAACCTCTCCTGGACATGCTCTGAGTACTAATGAGTTAACAAAACCTGGGGTATTTCTTTTTCTTTCATTGCCTCAGTATGTACTGATTCCTTCTGTAAACTGACAAAACTAGCTCATACACTCCCTATACTCTTACAACAGACAAATTCCCTGGGCCAGGGAATCTATTCCACCAATGCAAACATATGACATTCCTCCCCCACTCTGAAGGGAAATTTAATTTCCAGGTAGTTATAGCTCACACATAAGAATGAAACCTCCATGGGATGGCTAGGTGGTGCAGTGAATAGAGCACTGGCCCTGGAGTCAGGAGGACCTGAGTTTAAATCCAGCCTCAGACACTTGATCACATTTACTAGCTATGTGACGTTGGGCAAGTCACTTAACCCCCATTGCCCTGCCTTCCCCCTCCAAAAAGAAAAAAAAAAGAATGGAACCCCCAGTTTATTAAAAAAGTACAGAACACCCTGAGTCTCCATCCGTACTGCAATTTACTGAGCTATAAATCTGCTTCACCATTACTAAGTGGGCTAGTATAATGACTCCCAGAATCAGAACCTACTCTAACACAGGTTTAAGTAGTCCTACTGCCATAGCTGATTAATGCTGAGCAGTGATTAAATAGAAGCAGTATTCCATACACCGCCCCCAACAATGATCAACTGTACCCTGACACTGCTTCGCACCGTATACCTCAATTCTATACAAGGAACATGTCAACCCTGCCTCCCTTGCTGGCTTGCATTGGGGTTACTAACTTCCCATCATGCTTTGCAGAGAGAAATGACTGCCTCTAGTGTGCCCCATCTTTTTTACTGTTATGAAGGTTATGTTTAGGGTCCATTTGGTCATAATTTGGGGATTGCTTCTTCTTCCACTGTGCACCTTCAGTTTCTTCCAGATCAATTAACATTCTTCCTCATCACTCTGTAAAACAAAGAACCTCCATTGAACAGGTACCTGTTTGCAGTTTCCCTCTCTCAATTACTGAAAATAATAGTTAGCAAGCTAATTAATCTATAATATGTATATATATATATATATATATAAAACACATATATATGTGTATACATATGCATGTATATGTAGTACTTTAGGCTTTTGTAATAGTAAGTGAATTTGAAGATCTTTCCTGCCCCTTAAGGGGTCTCACTTGGAGCACAACAAGAGAAGCTTGCTTAAGGGAGGCTTGTTTTTCAGGAAGACCCACATCTTGTTACTTTGTAATTAGACAGTAGGTCATGAAAGTTGTGATGTTCTCTGACCCTAGAGAAGGCTATATCTATCTATCTATCTATATATATATATATATATATATATATGTATATATATACACCCTGAAGTGAGATTTTGCTTTAGGTCTCATTTATGGGAAGAGTCATGTGATTTGGCCAGATGAGACTCTGGGCAACTATTGAGCCCCCCGGGGTTTGAAAACCCAGATGTTGGTGCTTCTCTTTCTGGTAACTAACACTGTATATAAGTAATGGTAAAATAGCTAGAAGCCCTCTCTGTTGCTCTGTTGAATTGCATTATTTTCTTTGGATGCATTTTTTGTCTGCTTGTGATCTCTGTTTGTATTTTCTGAAGTTCAGGGTGCTGACTTTTCCCCCTGAATTAAGTGAATGATATATGTTTGATTAAAGTAAGATTGTTAAACCCATTTGAGTTTCTTTCCTTTAGAAAAGCAGATCAAAGAACCTGTGCTAGCAGCCATCCTGGGAATGCTAGGATGCTTGCTGATACAACTCTCCTAAGAACTTTTAGCATAGATTTCTGTAGAATTCATACAAGCTATCTATAGTCAAATCATACTGAGTTTCTCTCTCTCCACCCCACCCCACCAAAATATTTAAGTCATACTTAAGAAAGAATAGTAGAAAGGGTCCTAAACTCTAAATTCAAAGTGCTAGGTTTAATGCTTGGATCTACCACTTGTATATTTGTGATCATGAGGAAATAATTTCTTTTTATTGCTGCCTCCAATGTCATGGTATTTGACCTTGTTGTAATCTAAAAATAGCCCTTAAGGCAGCAAAAGCACTGGAAACATTTTTCAGTATTGCAATTTTTATTATTCAGAGCACATGGTCATAAATAGATGCATATTTCAGGTATAGCACCTGGTCTGATTACTACTTAATACTACCAAATAACACCAAAATAATACAAACAAAAAGAAGGGAAAGAAACCCAAACCTTTCCAGTTGTTTTGTGCTAGAGAGTAAAACCTTTAGTTTTATATAACTGATTTTTCCCCAGGACTAGATTATTAAATTTCAATTAAAGGGCATCTTGCTTCTTTCTCTTGACTCCCTTTGAAAAGGAAGAAAAGGTGGCAACACTGATATAAATAAATACATAACTTCATCAAATGATGTACATGTGATGGACCTGTGAGATACACACACACACACGCGCGCGCACACACACGCACACACATACACATCACTAGGCAATTGGAGGGATTTCTAAATCCAGGCTTAGGCCACTCTACAGAGGAATTCTTTCCTGCCTATGACCATACATGAAAGGCTAAGGGGTCAGGGCAACTGGAGAGCCCCCTGACTCTCTCTCTTAACCCTGCACCCCTGTTTTCTCAGGGTCCAGCAAATGTGGTAGAAAGGGGTAAGAACCCTGAAGCAGCTATTCCAGACTTATCCCAGCGTCCAAGTCCAAGGCCCTAAATAGGTTAGGGTAAAAAGGTTCCTCCTCTTTCACCCACCCAATGGGTACAATGAACCAGAATACGCCCAAGACTAAAACCAAATCTAAAATCCCAGGTTGGTGGTGATATGCCTTTTGACAAGTGAGCGAGGCTCCAAAGGAATGCAGGACCTGTGGGCTAATTCCCATCAAAGTCACCGGAGCTCCAAAAAGCAATTTCCAGGATCCTTTTATTACAGAGGCTTAGGGGCTGGGTGCAGAGCTCTGAGTCATCAGATGTAGTTTTCCAAGTAGTCACATGATGGTGACGGTAGTGGGGGTGGGAGGTATATCAGGTGGTCAATTTGTGCCTAGGTCTACTCTGACTGAGGTCCTGGGGCGGGTAATTCTGAATGGGTGAGTTTCTAGGCTAATAAAGAGGGATGCTTGTCTTTACAGGGTGGGCAGGGCTTAGAGCTTTTCTAGAAAGGCTCAGATCAGTCTCAGCAGAGTGGGACATGGTAGGAGTAGCTGAAACTTGGTCTCAGGTTCATATAAACTGGTAGGTTGGGATCCCCATGGCAGAGACCTGATCCCAGAGTCGCTGTCAGTAGGTGAGCAGGCCACAGGCCCTCAGTGCTAGGATCTGAGTCACCAGCTGATATATAAGCTATCTTCCATGAGATTGTATCAGGGTCCAGGTGCATCTCTGCAGGTTGGGAGGGGCACAGAGCCTCTGAGGAGGGCATCAGGAATACAGCAGTGTCCTGAGTGGGGCGAGGCTGTGAAGGCATCCAGGGTCATTGTCAAACAGGTGCTTGGAGCTCTGAGCTTCTGAGGAGGGTGCTGGGGTCAGGTTCAGCATATGGGTGGGGCTAGAAGCAGCTGATGGGTGGCACCTCAGGTAAGACCCTCCCAAAAGCTGTTACGGAGATTCAAAAGAGGGGGCCAGATTCTGGAATGGATTCATAAATAAGAGTCTGCTGAGGTTATGAACCTTTGATACTGGAGGAATGGTGTTGCCATCCACAGAAGTAGAGGAGTTTGTTAGGGACATGAATTGTTTTTGGAAAAAAAAAATCAGTTCTGCTCTGGGTATGTTGAATTTGAGGTGTCTTCGGGACATCTGATTTGAAATACTCAATTGGTATTTGGTGACTGGAGCTCAAGAAAGAAATTGGAACTGGATGGAAAGATCTGGCAGTCATCTGTATATAGCTAATAATTAACACATAGGAACTGATGAGGTCAGAAAGAGATAGAAGATGATGACCCAGGACAGAACCTTGGTTAATAATCTCAGTTAGAGGGGCAGCTAGGTGGTGCAGTGAGTAAGAGTGCTGGCCCCAGAGTCGAGAGGACCTGGGATCGACCTGGGATGGTTCTGGCCTCAGAAAATGAGCACCCACACATAAAAAATGACTGGCCATTTAACCTTGAGCAAGTTAACCCCAATTGCTTTAAAAAACAAACCACAAACAAACAAACAAACAAACAAAACCCCAAACAATCTCAGAGAGAATGATTTGGATGATGAAAAGCTAGGACAAGGTACACTCACCACCCTGCTGCTCATCTCCCTGGACTATTGCTGGAACCTGCTGGGTGATGTCCCTGCTTCAAGTCTCTCCCCACTCCAGTCCATCCTCCACTTGGCTGACAAATTGATCTTCCTAAAGATCTTTCAGGTCAGACCTAAAGGTCTGACCATGTACCTATTCAATAGACTCCAGTAATTGTTTATTACCTCTAGGATCAAATATAAAAATCTTCTGTTTGACTTTTAAAGTCTTTCATAACCTGACCCCTAACTATTTTCACAATCTTACTCCCCTCCACCTCAATCCAGTAATACTGACTTTCTTGTATGATGTTCCTCAACAGTGCTTTCTATCTCAGAATTCTGAACGTTTTCCTTGGATGTCCCACCATGCCTGGAACTCTCTTTCTCTCTTCATCTCCACTTTTGGGCTTCCTTCAAATTCCAGCTAAAGTCACACCTTCTGCAAAAATCATTTCCCAGTCCTCCTTAATCTTAGTGCCTACCCTCGGAGTTGATTCAGTATATATCTTGTTTTACATATTTGTTTTCATGAAACTTCTCCCAAGAGCAATACTGTTGCCATTCTTTGCACAGAACCTAGCACATAATAGATGCTTAGTAAATGTTTGATGATTTGTTGACTTGATTTGTCTTGACTAATGTCAGGAAAACCCATACAGGAGAGAGTATTTAAGAGGAGAAGACAGCTAATAGCAATAAAAGCAGCAGTGAGGTCAAGAAAGGTGAGGACTGAGAAAAAACCAGCATATTTGACAATTTGGAGATAATGGGTCATTTTGGAAAAAGTAGTTTCAGTTGAGCGATGATGTCCAAAGGCAAATTTCAAAGGATTAAGGAGTGAGTAAGAGGAGAGGGAAGGGAGACAACCAGTATGTATTGGTTCTGACAGCTTTTTTCTAGTAGTTTGACAGAGAAAAGAAAGATAAATATGGTATATTGTCTTGAAGCAATTCCAGGGTCTATTGATAGATGGATTAACAATGAAAATATAGGTCTGTCAAAAAAAATAACGAAAAATAGCTATTCTTACTAAGATCTCTATTCACTGTAATTGGAAATGCCTTCTCTGAATAGAAAAGCTCAGCTTAACTATCAGAAGGATAGTGCCAATGTCATAAATCATAGATGCACAGCTTAGTTTTTTGAATAGCAATACAACTCTAAGATTATATGATAGCTTTAATAATTAATGAGAGCTCATACATCACTAATGAAATGCAATACATACTGCATCACAATTTTATAACACAATATGTGCATAGAAACAATAAGCAGTATGCTGCCTAAATAATTACACTGAATTAACAGAGGTATCTGTTCATTAGAAGAAATGGCTTCTTGTTTTACTTATAATTTTATTATAAGCTGATATTCTTTTTGATCTGCTTCCTGAGTGCTTAGCACAATTTTTGGCACAGTGTAAGCACTTGCTTTTTCATTCCTTCACTCATACTTAATAGCCTCCAAAGTATACTGTGAAGCCTCAGGCCTAATCATGTTATAGTGATGATATTAGGTACTCAAAAGCTATACCACAGGGCACAATCCCTGGTAGACTCTACCATTAATAGAAAGGCTTTGAATATAGTACTAGCAACAGATTCTATTTTCTGAGCATAAACCTAGCTAGGTATAAGGAAGTTCATCAGTGATGAATTATTTGACTGTGGAAAACCATAGAACAAAGGAAAATCAAAATGTCCCTCATTTCTGTTCCCCAATTCTCCTTTATTTATTATAGCAGAATGGCCTAAAAGAGAACAGAGGTTTCCAAGAATCAATGTTTTTAGACTATCCATATACATTAATTTCATTGTGGTTACTTCACATGTGATTTCCTTGTTTAGTAACCACTGAGTAGAGAAACTGAATTTTATCAATCATATGATTCTACAAATGAAAACAAATAAGGAAAAAGGAGTTGAAGTCAAATGGAAGTATATTTTATAGGTTCTAATTGGAGAGGCAAATAAAGGAATTGGTGGACTTGGTTTAATTGTACATTTAAAAACATTAAGAAACATCATTTCATGGAACACACGGTCATTTTGTATTGCTATGCTTCTGAAAAACATTTATTAAAAAATCACTGAAATAAATTGTCAATAGCTGCTGCAGAAGATGAAGAGGTATGCTGAAAATTTTATCTGTAATACTCTCCAAATTAAATCAACATATATTTAAATATTCAATGACTTCATTGCAAAGATGAGCATAAAAAAAGATGGCTTGACTAATATGGAAATAGATTTAATATGATTGTACACATATAGCCTATATCAGATTATATACTGTCTTGGAGAAGGAGGAGGGGAAGGAAGGGGAAAAAATAGAACTCAACATTTTTTTTTTAAGCAATTGGGGTTAAGTAACTTGCCCAAGGTTACACAGCTAGGTTTTTGTTTGTGTGGATTAAGTGTCAGAGGCCGGCTCCGAACTCAGGTCCTTCTGAGTCCAGGGCCGGCGCTCTATTCACTGCGCCACCTAGCCGCCCCTCCAAGAACTCAACATTTTTAAAAAGTGAATGTTGAAAACTACAAATAAATAAACAAATGAATATATGGGGGGACAGAGTTGGAAAAATATGTCAGAAAGTATGGTATAAAAGTAAGAAATGAAAGGGGCCAAAGTTATGCAAATTATACAAAAGTTTCAAGTTATAAGTTATGAATACTTCAAGAACAAAATCAGGAAGGGCTGGTGGATGTGCAAAGTACTAAATCACAAAAAAAAATGAAATTGACTATATTTTACCAGAAAAAAAAAACTGGTTATGGATGGAGGAGTCATTTCCAAATCAGAAATCATTTCTAAATCTGGGTATAGTCAGACTTTCTGCTTATTAAAGGGACAACATCAAGAAAAAGGAGTAAAATGAGAAAAACATATTATATGCAATGGAGACAACTCCAACCTGAAATATCTTTTGCTGTTGATGAGGGGGGAAGTGAGAAATTGAAGCACATTGATAATTTCCTAAGGAAAGTGAATTAACTTAACTTAGTCAATTGGCATGTATCATTAAAACATTTTGAAAAAGGGGCGGCTAGGTTGCGCAGTGAATAGAGCGCCGGCCCTGGAGTCATAAGGACCTGAGTTCGGATCCGGCCTCAGACACTTAACGAACACAAACAAAAACCTAGCCGTGTGACCTTGGGCAAGTTACTTAACCCCAATTGCCCTAAAAGGGGCGGCTAGGTGGCGCAGTGAGTAAGAGCGCCGGCCCTGAGTTGGGATGACCCGAGATCAGATCCGGCCTCAGAAAATGAGCACCCACGCATAAATAATGACTAGCCGTGTAACCTTGAGCAAGTTACTTAACCCCAATTGCTTAAAAAAAAAAAAAAACATTTTGAAAAGGACAGAAAAAGAATTATGAAAGGTAGGAATGAAAATTAGTCTTTTAGGAAATAACTCCAAGCACTTTATTACTTATTCTCAAGGGGAAATTTGCTTGAGGACATAAACAAACTAGTTTAGTCATCTAGAGCAAAGGCTGAAGTTCTCTTCTAACATGCAGTAGCATGCAAAATCACCTCTTGATCCTTCTGAATTAATGGCCCAGAGAGATAAAATTTAAAAGAAAATATTATGTTGAAGACTTAATAGAGAGAATGCCAAGTTATTTAATAGTGTCTGAAAATTTTTCCATAGGGAGAATAAAAGAGCCTGATCTTTCCTCAGCCAAAAAACACTTGATCTCTATGCACAGGATAAAGAAATCTCAGGCAGCAAGGTGACGTGATAATTACAGTGATGACCTTGGAGTCATGAAGCCCTGAGTTTGAATCTTGCCTCAAGAAACTTATTAGCTGTATAATTCTAGGAAAGTAACTACTCTCTCCATTAGAAATAAACTTGTGGGGATCACATGACTTCCCAAGCAAGCCCTTGGGCTAGTCCTTAGGAAGATCCATGAGATAGAACCATTCTGAGAAAAGAATTCAGACCCTGTCCCCCCCATATCAAAAGAAACACACTCACTTTAAACAAAGAGCAAACTTCCTTGTGAAGTCAGGAAAGCTCTTACTTTATTTGAGCCAATTATTCTACATTCCTAGTAAATGGGTCCCTCCTGAATAGAGAGTACATATTCTTTTTTTCTTTTTTTGTATTTTTTAAAAAAAATTTTGAGGGGGTGGAGCCAAGATGGCAGAGTAGAAACAGCGCATCCAAGCCACTCTCCCCCTCCCCAGACTACCTCCAAACTATGTAAAAGAGGACTCTGAACAACTTCTGGAGCCCCAGCACCCACAGAACGACACAGAGAAGCTAACCTCCTGCTGAGCCCAGCAGCCCTGCAGGAAGGACCAGCGCAGCACTCTGGGAGCCGGTAGTGCACAGAGCGTGGGGAGCCGAGCACAGACCCGGTCCACCTGAGTCACGGTTTTAGCCCCAGGGCAGCAGGGCCAGTGGCCAGCTGGAGGGACCCCAGAACACCAGCAGCTGTGGCAATTCCAGAATTATCAACATAGACATGCCTAGGACAAAGTGAGAGGTTAATGCCCTATGGACTTTGGGACCAGTATTTGGGGAACACCTCGGCTTCTTCCCCTGGGGGCTAGAAGCCACTGAGGAGACACGCCATTTTGTAGTTTTCAGAGGCAGCTCCAGCTCCTGGCCTGCGAACTGTAAGGAGATCCAGTGATCAGTTTTGGGGGGTAATCCCTCTTGCTTTAACCTGCCTGGTTCTGGATTGTGATCTGGGGTGGAGGTTGTGGGTGGGTTTCCAGCTTGCCAGAAACGGAAGTTGCCCCCCACACACACTTTCAGGACAAAAGTTCCAGTCTGGTGCCAGAGCCATAGTGTGGCAACAAGCCCAAAACTCAAGTAATTAAGTGGCAACATGCCAAGGCAAAGTAAACAAATTAAACAGAAAAATGCAACCTTAGACTACTACTTTGGGGGCAAAGAGGATCGAAGCATAGAGTGAGAGGAGGGCTGTGAGGTCAGAAGTCCTGCTCCAAAAGCCCCAGGGGAAAACATGAGCAGGTTGCAGGCCATAGAGGACCTTAAGAAGGACTCTAGAGATTCCCCCCAAACTATGTAAAAGGGGACTCTGGACAACTTCTGGAGCCCCAGCACCCACAGAACGACACAGAGAAGCTAACCTCCTGCTGAGCCCAGCAGCCCTGCAGGAAGGACCAGCGCAGTGGTCTGGGACCGGGCAGCGTGCAGAGCGCAGAGCGCAGGAGCCGAGCCGAGCCCAGGTCCACGTGACCCGAGGTTTTAGCCCCAGGGCAGCAGGGCCAGCAGCCAGCTGGAGGAACACCAGGAGCTGTGGCGACTCCAGAATTATCAACATAGACTTGCCTAGGACAAAGTAAGAGGTTAGTGTCCTATGGACTTTGGGACTGGTATTACGGAATGCGTCGGTGCCCTCCCCTGGGGGCTAGAAGCAGCTGAGGACAAACGCCATTTTGTAGTTTTCAGAGGCAGCTCCCGCTCCCAGCCTGCAAATTTGTAGGGAGATCCAGCGATCAGTCTTGGGGGGTAATCGCTCTTGCTTTAACCTCCCTGGATCTGGATTGTGATCCAGGGTGGAAGTCGTGTGTGGATTTACAGCTTGCCAGAAACGGAAGTTGCCCCCCACACGTTCGGGATGAAAATTCCTCTATCTGGCCCTAAAGCCATAGTGTGGCAACAAGCCCAAAAGTCAAGTAATTAAATGGCAACATGCCAAGGCAAAGGAAACAGAAAAATGCAACCCTAGACTCCTATTTTGGGGGCATAGAGCAGGAAAAGGACTGTGAGGTCAGAAGTCCTGCTCCAAAAGCCCCAGGGGAAAACATGAGCGGGTTGCAGGCCATAGAGGACCTTAAGAAGGACTTTAAAAATCAAATAAGAGAAGTGGAGGAAAAATTGGAAAGAGAAATGAGAAGGATGCAGGAAAAGTATGAAATGAGGGTCAACAGCCTGACTGAGGAAAACAACACCTTAAAAAATAGACTAACTCAAATGGCAAAGGAGGCCCAAAAGGGCAATGAGGAGAAGAATGCCTTAAAAAGTCGAATTTGCCAGATGGAAAAAGAATCTCAAAAGTTCACTGAGGAGATTCATTCCTTCAGAGTTACACTGGAGCAAATGGAAGCTAGTGACTATGAGAAATCAAGATGCTGTTAAGCAGATCCAAACAAACGAAAGATTAGAAGGCAATGTGAAATATCTCATGGGAAAAACCACTGACCTGGAGAATAGATCCAGGAGAGACAATTTAAAAATTATTGGACTACCTGAAAGCTATGATCAAGGAAAGAACCTAGAAATCACCCTTCAAGAAATTCTCAAGGAAAACTGCCCTGATGTTTTAGATGCAGAGGGCAATATAGAGGTTGAAAAAATCCACAGATCACCTCCTGAAAAAGATCCCAAAAAGAAAACTCCCAGGAATATTATAGCCAGGTTCCAGAATCCCCAGATCAAGGAGAAAATACTACAAGCAGCCAGGAAGAAACAATTTCAATATTGTGGAAACACAATCAGAATAGCCCAGGACCAGGTGGCTTCTACACTGAGGGATCGCAGGGCATGGAATATGATATTCCAGAGGGCAAAAGAACTAGGAATGAACCCAAGGGTCACCTACCCAGCAAAACAGTATTTTGTTTCAGGGGAAAATATGGTCATTCAGTGGAATAGAGGACTTTCAAGCATTCTTGAGGAAAAAAACAGAATTGAATAGAAAATTTGACATCCAGACACAGGAAGGAAGAGATGCCTGAGAAGGTAATCGGGGAAGAGAGATCAAGGGGAACTTATCAAAGTTGAACTATTTACATTCCTATATGGAAAAGCAATAACGGTGACTGATGATATCTTTCTCACTATGAAAATAATGGAAGAAGGGGGTGTGGTCATATGAATACATATGTGAATGTGTGTGTACATGGTTACAGTTATATATGGATAGAGGCTATAGGTTGAATTTGTTGGGAAGGGAGAATACTCAAGGGATGAAATTATGAGGTGAGAGAGGAAAGTGGCAAGAGGAGATGGGGAGAGACAGGGTAGGGTAAACTACCCCATGTAGAAGAAGCAAGGGGAAGTGGTTGCAAAGGAGGGGGAGAATAAGGAAGGCTAAAAAGGCACAACCACATTCACATTGAATTTGGTCCAGGGAGAAAATGACATACATACTAAATGGGATATCTCAACCTGCAGCAGGATAGGGGGAAGGGGGATGAGAGGAGGGATGATGGATGGGAGGGCATCCTTGGGGGGAGGGGAGGTTGGAAGTACCCACTATAGAAGAGGGACAGGATTATGTAGGGAATGGACCAGGTGGGGGTGGGATGAGTGGGAGGGAATTATAAGCAGCCTTGTACAATATATCTACTATGATAATGTTTTGCATAGCTAGACATGTACAACATATACTGAATTACCTATCTCCCAAGAAGGAATGGGTGACAAGGGAGGAAGGAAATGGATCTGAAATTCGAGGTCGTAACATTAAATGTTTCAAATATATATAAATACTATTATTAATACTCTTTTGCTTGTAATAGGGAGATAAGATGTGCAGGCATTGGGATACAAAGATTCACCTTCCTCTAATGGAAAAGTCGATGGGGGTATTGGAGAAGCTATGGGAGAGAGCAGATTGGAGGAAGTGATATCTTGTGGGACTACTATTCTGGGAGGTTGGGTAGGGGAATAATGGGGGGAAAATGACTGTAACTCAAAAGCTGGTGGAAATGAATGATGTAAAACAGAAGTTAATAAAGCATTTGTTTAAAAAAAAAGAAATAATGAGGTGAGAGAGGAAAGTGGCAAGAGGACATGGGGAGAGACAGGGTAGGGTAAACTATCTCATGTAGAAGAAGCAAGGGGAAGTGGTTGCAAGGGAGGGGAAGAATAGGAAGGAAAAAAAGGCAAAACCACATTCTCATTGAATTTGGTTCTGGGAGAGAATGACATACATACTAAATGGGATATCTCAACCTGCAGCAGAATAGGGGGAAGGGGGATGAGAGGAGGGATGATGGATGGGAGGGCATCCTTGGGGGGAGGGGAGGTTGGAAGTACCCACTATAGAAGAGGGACAGGATCAAGTAGGGAATGGACCAGGTGGGGGGTGGGATGAGTGGGAGGGAATTATAAGCAGCCTTGTACAATATATCTAGATGGTAATGTTTTGCATAGCTAGACATGTACAACATATACTGAATTACTTATCTTCCCAGAGGGAATGGGTGACAAGGGAGGAAGGAAATGGATCTGAAATTCGAGGTCTTAAGATTAAATGTTTCAAATATATATAAATACTATTATTAATACTCTTTTGCTTGTAATTGGGAGATAAGATGTGCAGGCATTGGGACACAAAGATTCACCTTCCTCTAATGGAAAAGTCGATGGGGGTATGGGAGAAGATATGGGAGAGAGAAGATTGGAGGAAGCAATATCTTGTGGGACTGCTATTCTGGGAGGGTGGGTAGGGGGAAAACAGGGGGGAAAATAATTGTAACTCAAAATCTGGTGGAAATGAATGATGTAAAACAGAAGTTAATAAAGCATTTGTTTAAAAAATTTTTTGAGTTTCTTTTTTAAATTAATCTATTTATTTATTTATTTATTTTAGTTTTCAGTATTCATTTCCACAAGATTTTGAGTTCCTAATTTTCCCCCCATCTCTCCCCTACACCCCCATGCCAAGATGACAAGCATATCTATTACCCTTCCCCCAGTCTGCTCTCTCTTCTGTCCCCCCCTATCCTTCCCTTACCCCCTTTCCCCTTACTTTCTTGTAGGGCAAGATGAATTTCTATACTCCATTGCCTGTATATCTTATTTCCCCATTACATGTGGAAAAAAAATTTTTAACATTTATTTTTAAAACTTTGAGTTCCAGATTCCTTTCTTCCCTCCTCACCCACCCCCATCAAGAAAACAAGCAATTTACTATAGATTATACATGTATAGTTAGGAAAAATATTTCCATAGTAATAGTATTGTGAAAGACACCTATATTTCTCCCCATTCTATCCTGTCCCCATTTATTTTATTGTCTACTTTGATCCTGTCCCTTTTCAAAAGTGTTTGCTTCTGACTACCCTCTTCCCCAATCTGCTGTTCTTTTTATCATCCACCCCTCTCATCCCCTTCCCCTGTACTTTCCTGTAGGGTAAGAGACACAATTGAGTGTATATGTTATTCCCTCCTTAAGCCAAAACCAATGAGAACAAGGTTGACTCATTCCCTTTCATCTCACTGCTCTTCCCCTGCATTGTAACAACTTTTTCTTGCCTCTTTTATGTGAAATAATTTACCCTTCTCTGTCTCTCCCTCTCTCCTTCTCCCAATATATTCTCTCATCTCTTAATTCTTTTTTTTCTGATATCATCCCTTCATATTCAACTCACCCTGTGCCCTCTCTCAGTGCATATATATACATACATACATATACACATGTATATATTATGTGTATGTTTATATATATGTATGTATGTATATATGTGATATTTCCTAACTATCCTAATATTGAAAAAAGTTTCATGAGTTACAAATATCATATTTCCATGTTAGAATGTAAGCAGATCAACTTTAATAAGTTCCTTATGATTTCTCTTTCTTATTTACCTTTTCAAATTCTTATATTTGAAAGTGAAATTTTCTGTTCAGTTCTGGTCTTTTCATCAATAATGCTTCAAAGTTCTCTATTTCATTGAATGACCATATTTTCCCCTGAAACATTATATTCAGTTTTGCTGGGTAGGTGATTCTTGGTTTTAATCCTAGCTCCTTTGACCTCTGGAATATCATATTCCAAGTCCTTCAGTCCCTTAACGTAGAAGCTGCAAGATCTTGTGTGATCCTGATTGTGTTTCCACAATACTAGAATTATTTCTTCCTGATGGCCTAGAATATTTTCTCCTTGACCTGGGAACTCTGGAATATGACTATAATATTCTTAGGAGTTTTCTTTTTGGGATATTTTTCAGGAGGTGATTGGTGGATTCTTTCAATTTCATTTTACCCTCTAGTTCTAGAATATCAGGGCAGTTTTCCTTGATAGTTTCTCGTAAGAGGATTTCTAGGTTCTTTTTTTGATAATGGCTTTCAGGTAGTCCAATAATTTTTAAGTTGTCTGTCCTGTATCTATTTTCCAGATCAGTTATTTTTCCAATGAGATACTTTACATTGTCTTCTAATTTTTAATTCTTTCGGATCTGTTTTATAATATCTTGATTTTTCATAAAGTCATTAGTTTCCATTTGCTCCATTCTAATTCTGAAGGAATTATTTTCTTCAGTGAACTTTTGGATTTCCTTTTCCATTTGGCCAAGTGTGCTTTTTAAGACATTTTTCTCCTCGTTGACTTTTTGGACCACTTTTGCCATTTGAATTAGTCTATTTTTTTCCCAATTTATTTATTTATTTGTTTTTAGTTTTTGATATTCATTTCAACAATATTTTGAGTTAAAATTTTTTCTCCTGATCTTTACCCTACCCCAACCCCAAAATAGTGAGCCTACTGAATACCCATTGCCCCAGTCTGTTCTCTCTTATATCCTCCCTCATCCCCCTCCCCCCCACTGCCAACTTTCTAGTAGGGCAAGATGGATTTCTGTATCCTAGTGCCTGTATATCTTATTTCCCAGTTGCATGTAAAAAGCATTTTTTTTAAACATTTATTTTTAAAACTTTGAGTTCCAGATTTTTTCCCTTCTTCCCTCCTCACCCACCCCCACTGGGAAGATAAGCAATTCACTATAGGTTGTACATGTGTAGTTACACAAAACATTTCCATAGTAGTTACATTGTGAAAGACTAAAATTCCCTCCATCCTATCTCGCCCCCCATTTATTCTACTTTCTCCTTTGACCTTGTCCCTTTTCAAAAGTGTTTCCTTCTAACTACCCTCTCCCCAAATCTGTCCTCCCTTCTATCATCCCCCCTCTTATCCCCTTCCCTCCTATTTTCCTGTAGGGTAAGATACCCAATTGAGTATGTATGTTATTCCCTCCTTAAGCCAAATTCAGTGAGAGTAAGGTTGACCCATTCCCTTTCACCTTCCTGCTCTTCCCCTCCATTGTAACAGTTTTCTCTTGTCTCTTTTACATGAGATAATTTACCCTAATCTATCTCTCCCTTTCTCCTTATCCCAATATATTCGTCTCTCACGTCATAATTTTATTTAATTTTTTTAGATATCATCCCTTCATATTCACCTCATCCTGTGTGTGGTCTATGTATACATGTACATACATATGCACACATTCACATATATATTTAAACACACATACATTGTAAATATACATTCATATGTATATATGTGTCTTATACATATGAATGTATGTATGTGTGTGTATTATATATGTATTATATATATTATATGTATGTATGTATGTATGTATTCCCTTCAATTATCCTCATATTGAGAAAAGTCTTATGAGTTACAATTATCATTTTTCCATATAGGAATGTAAATAGTTCAACTTTAATAAGTTCCTTATGATTTCTTTTTTCTGTTTACCTTCTCATGCTTCTCTTGCTTCTTGTATTTGAAAGTCACGTTTTCTGTTCAGGTCTGGTTTTTTCATCAAAAATGTTTGAAAATCCTCTATTTCATTGAATGAACATATTTTTTGCTGAAGGATTATACTGTTTTACTGGGTAGGTGATTCTTGGTTTTAATCCTAGCTCCTTTGACCTTTAGAATATCATATTTCAAGCCCTTCGATCCCTTAATGTAGAAGCTGCTAGGTCTTGTGTTATCCTGATTGTGTTTCCACAATACGCAAATTGTTTTTTCCTGACTACTTGCAGTATTTTCTCCTTGATGTGGGAACCCTGGAATTTGAATATGATATTCCTAGGAGTTTTCTTTTTGGGATCTTTTTCAAGAGGTGATTAGTGAATTCTTTCAATTTCTATTTTGTCCTCTGGTTCTAGAATATCAGGACAATTTTGCTTGATAATTTCTTGAAAGATGGCATCTAGGTTCTTTTTTTGATCATGGCTTTCAGGTAGTCCAATAATTTTTAAATGCTCTCTCCTGGATCTATTTTCCAGGTCAGTGGTTTTCCCAATGAGATATTTCACATTGCCTTCTATTTTTTCATTTGTTTGGATCTGTTTTATAGTATCTTGATTTCTCATAAAGTCATTAGCTTCCATTTGCTCCATCTAATTTTGAAGGAATTATTCTCTTCAGTGAGTTTTTGAAATTCATTTTCCATCTGGCAAATTCAGCTTTTCAAGGCATTCTCCTCATTGGCTTTCTGGGCCTCTTTTGCCATTTTGGTTAGTCTATTTTTTAAGGTGTTATTTTCTTAAATATTTTTGGGGTCTCCTTTAGCAGGCTGTTGACTTGCTTTTCATGATTTTCTTGCATCATTCTCATTTCTCCTCCAAATTTTTCCTCCACTTCTCTTACTTGAGTTTCAGAATCCTTTTTGAGCTCCTCCATGGCCTGTAACAAATTCATATTTTTCTTGGAAGCTTTTGATGCAGGAGTTTTGACTTTGTTGTCTTCCTCCCATTCCATGCTTTGATCCTTTTCATCCCCCAAAAAGGAATCTATGGTCTGTTTGTGCTTTCTCTCCTTTCTCAAATTGCCAGCCAATTACTTGATCTCTGAGCTCTTTGCCACAGTAGAACTCTGCTTCCAGTTTGCAGAGAGCTATGTCCCAAATTGCTGGGGCTTTCTCAGCTGCTGGAGCTATGAGGAGGGCACCCTCTCCGCAGCCCCCACAACCTCTGGCAGACTGGCCACACATCCCAGGACCACCACCCAAGATAGTGATCCAAATCTAAGCAGGTCAAAGCAAAAGCAACCACCCTCTATGTGGTCACCTGGTCCCCCCACAATCTGTAGGCCAGGAACTCCAGAAGTAGCCATGTGGCAGCAACTGCAGCCACCACACACCTGCCAACTCTCACTGTGGGGACATGGGCCAGAACGTGCTCTTCTCCACTCAGTTCCATCAGAGTTCCCAACTGATCCTTTACTTTCCCCCTGGTGTTTATAGGTTGAGAAGTCTGAAAACCACCACAGCTGCTGGTGATTCACTTCCCTGAAGTCTGCTCCAGCCACCACCTGTTGGCCAGAACTACACAGCTCACATGGAACTGTGCTCCCTAACTGTTGGCCTGTCGGGCCACCCTCATCAGGAGATTTGCCTCTCCCTGTCACCCTGTGGGTTCTGCAGCTCCAAAATTTGCCCAGAGTCATTTTTTTTACATGTATTGGAGGTGGTAGGAGCCAGAGCTATACAGAGGTCCTGTTTTCACTCTGCCATCTTGGCTCTGCCCATAGTCTATTTTTTAAGATGCTATTTTCTTCAGTATTTTTTTAGGTCTCCTTTACCAAGCTGTTGACTCATTTTTTCATGATTTTCTTGCATCACTCTCATTTCTCTTCCCAATTTTTCCTCTACTTTTCTTACTTGATTTTAAAAATCCTTCTTGAGTTCCTCCATACCCTGCAACTAACTAACATTTTTCTTGGAGGCTTTTGATGTTGGAGTTTTGACTTTGTTGTCTTCTTCTGGTTCCATGTTTTGATCTTCTTTGTCACCAAAGAACGATTCTATAGTCTGATTTCTCTTCCTCTGTTTTCTCATTTTCCCAGTTAATTACTTGGTTTTTTATCTCTTTCCCACAGTAATACTCTTCTTTCAGAGTAGAGAGTGCTGTGTCCCAAATTTCTGTGGTTTGTGCAGCTGTTGTCAGAGCTACTTCTAGGCACCTGCCTCAGAACTGTGAGGAGGACTCCTTCTCTACAGCTGCCACGCCAGTGCTCCTCCTCACCCCAGGACCACCATCCAATGCTGCAACTCAGATCCAAGCAGGACAAAGCAAGGGAATCCTGCCTCAGTGCCAGCAAAGAGATTCCTGCAATTGCCCTCTGATCAGCCACTTGGTTCCCCCACCCTCTGTTGGCCTGGAGCTCTGGAAATAGCCACCCTTGCTACCACAGCCACTACCTGCCTCCTTAGCCTCAGGGCCAGGGTTGGACTGTGTTCTTCTCTCACCCAGGTCCAGCAGTTTCCCCACTGACCTTTTACTTTCTGTTTGGCATTTATGTGTTGAGAAGTCTGGAAACCACCATAACTGCCAGTGATTCAGTACCTTGATATCTGCTCTGGCAAGGTCTATACTGCTGGTCTGTGCCAGTGAGGCCCACGCAGGACTGTGCACCACTCCCAGTCCAGTGTGATAGACCCTTCCTGTCGGCCTGCCATGTTGCCTTCAGCGGGAGATGTATTTCACTCTCTCATTTTGTAGGTTCTATAGCTCTAAAATTTGTTTAGAATCATTGATGATTAGGCACAAGTTCCTGCTTTTACTCTGCCATCTTGGCTCTGTACATTTTCTTTAGAAAAATGCCAGGCTTAAATGCCTTGCTTTCAATTCAAATTTCCTGCCTGCCTCCCTTTGGTCCACATTTTAGGGTTCACTAAATCCCACCCATTGATTATATCTTCTCATTTCCACATTTCAGTTCCCTCCTCCCTTTTCATCTTCATTTTTCCCAAGTCTTAAATAAAGGAAGGGTCAAAAATGCTTCTGGTCTCTTCCCCTTTTGTCTGCTTCAAATATCATGAGAAAGGTTTTTCCTCAATAGTTAGAAGAATTGACAAAATTATGAGTTTGAATATTCCAACCCAGGATATTGACAATGAAAGTCCCATTATAATGGATCTACTCCTCATTCTTTGTGAATGAGATCTGGCCTGGCAGAACTTTTTTTTTAAGAAATTGGGGTTAATGTGGGACTGCTAGTCTGGGAGGTTGGGTAGGGGAATAATGGGGGGGAAATGATTGTAACTCAAAATCTGGTAGAAATGAATGATGTAAAACAGAAGTTAATAAAGCATTTGTTTAAAAAAAAAAAAGAAATTGGGGTTAAGTAACTTGCCCGAGGTTACATGGCCAGTTTTTTTTTTTGTGTGGGTGTTAAGTATCTGAGTCTGGAACTGATCCCAGGTCCTCCATTGCTCTTATTTACTGCACCACCTAGCTGCCCCCTGGCAGTCCTTTTTTAAAAAAATGAATAGATATTCTAATTTTCATGTGCCAGTATCCCCTACTGCCCCCTACAAGCAGTTTTTATCTCTGACATTAGCCATCAGTATGACTTCAAATCAGGTTTCATATAATTTCTATGGAAACAAAATTCAGTCATACCTTACATCTCTAAGTTTCAAGTTTTCTCATCCATAAAATGAGAGGGTTGGATTTTATAGCCTCAAATGTTCCTTCCTTTTCCAAAACTATTATACAATGAGATTATTGCAAGGGGTAATATGGATTAAAAGTATAAACTTGTCAAATCTTACATAGCAGGATGGGAGAAGATTATGAACAGTGTCGCCTCATAAAAGCAGCAGAAGCATCTTGGTGCAATAACTAGCTTGTTCAAGCCTGAAAGCAATATAATAGCGTGAAGGTCCACATGGCTCCCTCTTATTCAACTTTAGGGAGCTTATTTTAGACAAAATCATAATAGCTCTGAGCCCTCAGGAAAATTCTTAACATGTTAGGCAGAGGATTCTCTGTCTAACTTTACATTTATATATCTACCTCTAGTTAATATCTAACCTTTTTGAGATTGAGGAAAAATTAAGTTTACTGGAATAGTTTGGGTAACAAAATAGCAGATTATATTGTATTATCTATGGGTAAACAAGCACTAGGAGAGGAAGCTGGGGGGTGGGATAAACTTTCCTTGAATTTCCTCTAGCCTAGGTCTTCTTCTCCAAGATTCCTGTAGAGCCTATGGCCATCTTTAATACCTCCCTTCTTTGCCACAGTTCAGTCCTTTCTTTTTTTATTTTTAATCAGAAGTATGCTAGAAAGCCACACACTACAATTTCTGGAGTTCCTCTTTTTTTTAGTGCACTCAATAATTTGTGGATTATCCTAGGAGGAATGAACAAGTTGCTTCGTCTATTAGAATAGACCTTCTCTTTAGTATCATTTTACTTTGTCCAAAGGCTATCAAAGATTTTTCTCACTTGGTTTAAAGTCTTTTGATTGATTGATTTAGATGTTTCTCAGTTAATATATTAGAGTTAAAAGGTGGTGGGTGTTTTTTTTTTTCCTTATCCCTACAAGGGAAAACAAATTTACAGAAAATTTTGCAAGACATTTGATTAAGCAAATGTATTCCTAGGGCATTTAAGGGTGAGATTAAAAGATAAAAAAGAAGAAAAATGGAAAGTTCAAATCTTGCTTCTAATGCTTTCTATATGCAAGATTGTGAACAACATACTGAACCTCCCCTCCCTTGGCCTTTCTTTCTTCATCAATAAAATAGGGAAATTGTACTAAATGTCCTGAGAGGTTCCTTTCAGATCCAAATCTCTAATCCTATGATCCTTTTTTTTTTTAGTAAATGTTTGCCAGTTTATTGGTCAATGTTAGTAGAGTCACTATATTTGTACTTTAACATGTCTCCCATGTACTCCATGAAGAAATATAAACAGCACTAAGGAAAACAAAAGCAGGAACATTAGCAGGACTAGCTCAAGTATATACAGAGAACATCCATTCTGGAAGTAAAACAATTTTGAGGACATGATGGATCAATTTTCAAGATATCTGAAAGAAGATGGTGTATTAAGAGCTTCAAAATAATATTTTGACCTTATTGTTATTCAAAAAGTGACCCAGAGACTATTAATATATATTGCCCTAAATATTTTTAATCACTACCAATTTTTTATAAGAATAATCTACATATTCATCAAGGATGCAATTTGAGGAGGGAACAGGAAGGCTTTTATAAACTGTATCCCATAGCAGACCATTTCTTACTATCACAAAAGTGACCTAAAAGGTACAGGAATGCAAAATCCTACCGTGCTTTTTGTTTGCTGTTCATGAAAAAATATTTTATTCCATAAAGCAAAGTACCACTTTAATAGCTCTTCTCCAATCAAGTATTTTCTATTCACTTATCAAAATGATTTTTTGAAAAACGTAATAGAAATATCTTTCCTTGTGCACCTGCCAAGCAAGGCAAAAAAAAAAAAAAAATACCAGGAGATGTGTTCTTCCTTAAGGTATTTGCCATTGGCATCGAAGATTTCCACTGTAGAATCAAAATCAAAGAAAGTATTCCTAGAATTGATGAAGTCCTTGAAATGTTCCTATTTGCTCCTATTTGTTATTACATGACATTGGAATGATGCTCTTTGGAACAGCTTTCACATCTGGAGAAATCTGTTCAGGAAAGATACTATCTGAGGTCATCAACAAGCTGGACAAGCAACCAGGATGATGAGAGGACTTGGCCAGGCCATATGAGGATCAGTTAAAGGAACATGTTCCTTTTAGCCTAGAAAAAAGTTAAGGGGGCAGCTAGGTGTTGCGGTGAATAGAGACTAGCCCTGAAGTCAGGGGGACCTGAGTTCAAATCTGGCCTCAGACACTTGTCACACTTATTGGCTAGTCCCTTAACACCAACTGCCTTGCCTTCCCCCCTCCAAAAGAAAATAAAGAAAAGAAAAAGTACTTAAGAGGCAAATGATAGCTACCTTCAAACATTTAAATGACTGTCATATGAAAAAGTGGATTACAGAAGAACTGAATTAAGAAGGCCCTTATAAGCCCTATCATCCAACTTGTCCTTAACCAATCATCCCCTTTTCAACATCTTCAACAAAGTGGTCATGTAGCCTCCAGTTGAAATACTTCTAATGAAGTAGAACTCACTACCTCACAAAAGAGTCTATTCCATTTTAGTACGACTCTAATTAGGAATGGAGCTAAAATCTCCTTCAGTGTAATTCCCACAAGTTGCTCCCAGTTCTATCCCCTAGGGCTAGGCCAAGTTAAATAGATCTAATTCCTCTGACACAAAGTACCCTTCAAATATTTGAAGAAAACTGTCATATTCCCCAACCCCACATTCTCCTCTACAAGTATTTTCTACATCTGAGTAGTAGTTGATTTTAACTCCTAGAACTGCTATGAGTACTATTCCAAAGAGGAGATAGTGAAGTCTTCACCATTTATCAGTGATGTTACAGAGGGTATTCCTTTCAGATATAGATTAAGTTGGTCTAGAAGAGTGGTTTCTTCCAACCATGAGATTCTATGATTC
This sequence comes from Gymnobelideus leadbeateri, assembly GCA_011680675.1. Classification (NCBI taxonomy): domain Eukaryota; kingdom Metazoa; phylum Chordata; class Mammalia; order Diprotodontia; family Petauridae; genus Gymnobelideus; species Gymnobelideus leadbeateri. Next base: position 10,249 of record WOXC01012066.1, on the reverse strand, counting down.
TATAAACTTTCATTATACTCACCTATGTTTTTTTTAATTATTAGGTTTTAAGCTCATTGAAGGAATAAACCGTTTTATGTCTCATCTTTGATCAGTGTCTATGACAGTACATTGCAAATATTAGACACTGAAGAATAATTGAACTGAATTGAATCAAGAAAAGCAAATGCTTTTTTCTAGTCTTGATTCTGTTATGTCCATATTTTAAAAGTAATTATTTTTCTTCAATTTTCCTGTACTAAGTATGCTAAGGTAGCTATTTAAATAGTACATATTGCCTTCATGTATAGATGTATGTACACAGTATAGATAGAGGCAAACTTAGCTGGAATACTTGAGTAGTTTTCCAAATAAGCAAAAGTTTTAAAAAAGAAATTGCTATATTTTGTTTTTACATCACTTTTATTTCCTAATACATCACTTTTTGACCCAGTGGTTAATTTTAGTTAATTTAGTTAATCAACTAAAATTAACCAACACAACAATAAAGTCTGATAGTATTTTCAGTGTTCCAAATGCTTGGTCTCTCATCTCTGCAAAAAAGGGACGGGGGAGATGAATGCTCATATTTCTTCTTTGGAGTCAACCTTAATCATTGCAATTACAGTGCTTTGTTTCAATATATTTTTCCAAGTTAACAAAACACACACATACACATACTACAACAGTTTTCCTAATGAGGAAAATAAAGCTGTCTTTTTTTTTAATTGAGGAAATTGATCAGATTATTCTCCACATCCTTTCTTCCTAGTGTTTACATAGACACAGATTCTGTGTCAGGAGACAGACCATATTAGCTTTGGTTACCTATTCCTACAGTTAAAGTCCTATCAAGAGAGGGTCCCAGCAGCTTCTTCATCAGAGATATTCAAATGTTTCATCTGGACAACAGTGGCCTTGCTCAGCTTAGTCTCATTAGTTTCCTGCCCCTGAGGACACAGAAAGGGAACCACCTGTCAGCTAGGAAATTAAAATTTTCATAACATTTTTGTAATAGAATTTTTCAGATATAGTCATTCAACAAACATTTTATTAAGTACCTATTATAAGTTAGGCATGTTGCCAGGTGAGATTATAGTTTAATGGGGAGATAGCATGTAAACAACCATGTAAAAATAAGACAAATATGGCAGAGATTAGAAATAATCAACTAGCATGAAGGGGGATAAGGAAAGACTTCTTATAGAATGTGGTACTTTTTTTCACCCTTTTTTTGGAGGCCAGTTAGGGTTAAGTGACTTGCCCAAGGACACAGAGCTAGTTTTTGTGAAGTATCTGTGGTCGGATTTGAACTCAGGTTCTCTTGATTCCAGGGCCGGGGCTCTGTTCACTGCGCCACCTAGCCGCCACTAGAATATGGTATGGGGATTTGAAGGAAGCCAGGTAAGCCAAGAGCCAGAGATGAGGAGGGAATGATTTCCAGGCATGGGGGATAGTCAGATAGCCAGTTCTGTCCTCTAGGGCTAGGCCAAGTTAAATAGAGCTAATTCCACTGAAACAAAGTACTCTTCAAATATTTGAAGACAACTGTCATATTCCCCCACCCCACACTCTCCTCTACAAGTATTTTCTACATCTGGTTGGAGTCAGGAGATGGATGGTCTTGTGTGAGGAACAGCAAGGAGGCCAATATCACTGAATTACAGAGTGTGAGTTAGGGAGAAAAGTGTATAAAGAATGGAAAGGGGTTGGGGAGATAGGAGTAAGTTATGGAGGATTTTGAATACAAAAATTTTTATTTGATTTTGAATTTGATTTTGGAGATGACAAGGAACCACTGAAAATTACTGAGTATGGGGGTGACATAGTCAGATCTGCACTTTATGAAGATTAATTTGACAGCTGAGTGCAAAGTATATTGAAGTAGGGAGAGACTTTTGGCAGCAAGATCAGACAGCAGGCAATTGTTAGAGTCCACATATGAGACAATGAAAACCTGCATGGGGGTGGGGAGTAGGGAGGACAGTAGCAAAGGAGAGAAGGGAGCATATTTGAGAGATCTTATGAAGGTAGAGGCCCTGTCTAAAGATTAGATATGGAAGATGAGAAATTTTGAGCCTGAGTAACTGAGAAGATGGTGGTGCTCTTGACAGTAGAAGTCAGAAAGTTAGGAAATTAGAGAAGTTAGGAAGAAGGGATGGTTTTGGGGAAAAGATAATGAGTTCTATTTTGATCATGTTTTGTTTAAGTTATCTATAGGACATCTAGTTTAGCGTATGGAGGGACTGGAGAGGGACATCAATTAAGAGGCTATTACAACAGTAAAAGCTAGAGGTGATAAAACCAAGATAAGTCTGGATTTGAAGGATTGGGTAATCAAAAGACATTCAGAAGTTAATGAAGGCATGACCCAAAAAAGTAAAATTAGAGAAAAGTGCTAAAGGTTGAAGGAGTGAATAGATCAGAGATGGAAGAGTATATTTAAAAGGGAGTTTGAGTTTTATCAAGCAACATTATAGTATTAGAGCTGAAAGGCCCCTCATAGTCCAAGGCCTTGTTTTATAGAGAAGCAAACTAAATCCTAGAAAGGAATTTGCTTTCAGGAAACACATTAGCGAATTTTCTGGTTAGATACATACTTACAGCATCTGAGCAGATTCACTGAAAGTCTCTAGTCATAGGCCAATGTGCCCACAAAATTTCCCTTTCATTAGTAGATGAGAGTGGGGATGGGGAGGGTGTTCACACATTCTCTAGAGAGCACTTTGTATGGAAACTCCACTAATACCCTTAGTAATTGTTCCGCAGCTTAGAAATGGATCATTATATATGGGAACTGGAAGTAAACTATGGCTATAATTATAAGAATGTGTGCACTCTGATCACTACCATAGTGGAACAGACCAGGGAACTTGGCATTGCTGCCCCAAAGTCTGGATCATTAAGCTAGAGAGGTAGTAGCTACAGGAAATGGAGAGCACAAAGAGGGCAGAACCAAGAAGTTTCAGATTTCCTTCTATTACATAGGTCTGTGACCATGGCAGCTCTGTGCTCCGGAACCCCCTCACTACAGAAGTCACTGTGTGTACTGTATGGTGACAGGGGTTTTTCACCCAGGGAGGGAAGTTTGAGTACAGAGGATTAGTAGCCAGACTTCATTAACTCTCTAAGTCCCCTCTACACCAGCAATTTCCCATATACATATATGAAATATATATGTATATATATATATTTGTATGTATATATATATCATGAATAGTCAATAAACATTTTGGTTAAACAAATGAAAATATTATATTTTCTATGCAGAAAATATAATGGAACAAACATGTCTAAAAAAAAGAAAATCAAATATATAAACATTTGAACTTAAAATAGGCAGACTAGACAATGATTGATTAAAGAATTCTTATAGAAGAATTCAAGTCAAATATGTGAACAACTTTCAGAAGAAGAAATGCAAATTATCAATATCCATATGAATGTATTTAAAATCTCAAATAATCAGAGATTTATTAAAATAACAAATTGGCAATGATGGAAAAAGATGTAAATATTCAACATTGGAGGTTCTATGGGAAAATAGACACATCAAATCACTGCTAGTAGATTTGTGAATTGGTCCAACCATTTTGGAAAGTAAATTGGAATCATACAAGAATAGCTATAAAATCATTCATACTGTTTTATCCAACAATATTGCTACTAGCTTTATACCCGAAGGAAGTTATTGACAGGGACAAAACACCCTTCTATACAAAAATATTCATAGAACTACTATTTATACTAAGAACTTTAAAACAAATTATGTGTCCAATGATTGGGGAATGGCTGAAAAATTGTAGTATAAGAATGTTATTACATATTATTATATCTCAAAAATATTACTATAAATAATTCAAAGAAATATGGAAAATTTTGCATGAAGTGATAAAAACCAACCAAAAGAACAATATACATACTCACTGAAAAGTGTATGAGCGAAGACAACGATAAATTCAGGTAAAACACAAAAGGACAATGTTGACATTAATTTGGAAAGTTTAAAAGGCATATGCCATTTTTTTTGTTAAAAGTAATACAAAAATATAGGGTTGCAACTATTAGCATTTGCAGTTACTCTATCATGCTGTTTCTTGTAACTGTTTTTAGTTAGTTATTTTATTTACTGTTAACACTTATTTTATTGGTTGTTCGTGGGTTTGATTAGGTTTCTCAGCTGTCAAAACAAATTATATCAGTTTTAAAAAGGGAAAATAAATAAAGGATTCACCACAAAGCTTCTTCAAATAAGCAAAATTGCTGGTGCATTTCAAATGACTATATTTTCAAGATGAAATCGTATGAAGTGATACAACCATATAATAACCCACTATCATCAGGGAACTCTAAAACCTGTTGCTATACTGCTGGGTAGGTTATGCTGGGCTGCAAAGAAAGAGCAACCTGTCTCCAAAATCATTAGTGTTGTAAGTTGTCAGTCTTTGCCGTTCTTGGGATATGGGAAATCCTTAACCTTTAGGGAAACCTGAGAGGATCTATTTATGTCAATAGCCATCAGAGAAGCTGGGGATCTATTTGCTCCACATATATCCCAATCCTAGAAATCCAGAAGGCTCCTAAACAGCCTGGTTAGTACTGAAGTTTTCATCACCTTGAAGAATCATAGAATCTGAGAGTTAGAAGGGACTCTAGCTGATATTTTGTTCAACCTGTACCTGAAAAGGATTTCCCACTATTACATACTCTACTAACTTTAGTCTCTATTTAAAGACCTCCAGAGAAAGAGAACTCACTACCTCTTAAGACAGTTTAGTCTACTTTTGGACAGTTATTATAATTAACATGCTGCTGTTGTTGCCCTGATATCAAACTCAAATTTGTCTCTTTGCAACTTCCATCCGTTTGCTCCTGGTTCTCCCCTCTGGGATAAATCAGAACAAACTCAATCCCTCTTCCACATGGCAGACCATCAAATACTTGATGGTAGATATCATATTTCCATCAAGTTGTCTCTTCTCTAGACTAAATATCTTCAATTCTCTCAACTGATTCTTATTATATATGGACTCAAGTCTCTTCACCATTCTGGTTGCCTTCCCCTGGATAATCTCCAGTTTATCAATGTCCTCCCCGTACCCCTATTTATTTATTTATTTTAAGTTAAATTTATTTATTTTCAAATGAAGGTCTCTCTTCTCTCCTTTCTACCTCACCATCCTCATTGCCCCCAAACACTACTACTGAAAAAGCAAGAAAAGCAAAACCCCTCTTAAAAACACATACAGATGGGGCGGCTAGGTGGCGCAGTGAGTAGAGTGTCAGCCCTAGAGTCAGAAGGACCTGAGTTCAAATCTGACCTCAGACACTTAACGCACACACAAATAAAAACCTAGCCGTGTGACCTTGGGCAAGTTACTTAATCCCAATTGCCCTCAAAAAAAAAAAAAAAACCACATATAGTCAAGCAAACATTGGTCATACCAAAAAAGGTGTCTCAATCTACATTCTGAGTTTATTAGGAGGAAATCAGCATATTTTATTACCAGCATGTTTTATGGTTGACCTTTGTGTTGATCACAGTTTTCCAAGTCTTTCAAAGTTTTTTGTCTTAAATATTGTTGTTGTTGTATAAATTTATTGATATTCTTATTAAACTGTTGTGCCCAGAATGGAAAGAATGAGAACATAAAAGAAGCTTTCTGTATCACAGATAATCTAAGGAAGTTCTCTGGAATGAAACCGATTCATTTACAAATCAAGATCCTGTAACTTTTAATATGAGTAAACCTCCAGAGCTCTTGATAGTGCTGGACTCACCCTGGAGTTTAAAGTATAAGCAACAAACCTTCTTAGGTTAGTGGCACTAAATGGTTTGCATATCAGACTGAAGAAGCTTCCAGGGATGGATGCTTTTTACTTAAGATAATGACTTCATTAGAAGATTGTGCTATTTTTATACTGTTGTGACTTTACCTTCCATACTTGAAAACTAGTAAAAGTAAGATGAGTTTATGTCTAATCTATTGCATGGCAATAACTGAAGCACTTGAAATTTTATACTGAGAGAAATATTCCATGTCACATCCAAGCCATTAAAAATCAGATATAAATTAAGCATAGACACTAATTTATAAAATAATGGACACATTCATCAAAGTGTTCATTAAAATCTGTTTTCGGAATGCTCAGAGAAAGGTATATCGCCTATTCATTGACTCTAGTTATTAGTGTGCAAATCATGTTTCTCATGATAAAGCCACTAACTACATCCTCATTTGAAATAAAAGAATTTCAAAGTGAAGTGTATAAAAGATTTAGAAAGTGCAGTTTGAAAAAGTGAACAGTTGGTAACATTAGACTTAAGCCATGCATTTATGAGTATCTCTATTCATCCAAATGTCAGTTACTAAGATTTCAGTGAGATGGAAAAGAGCTAACTCTAGAGAATTATAATGCCCAAATTGCCATCAGTGAGAGAACTACTTTTTCCTCTCTGATTTAGTGTAGAGAAATTTTATAAGCTTAAGAATTTTTTAAACTTTAAGTTTTTTTTAAAAGATATAATATCATACCACAATTAATAGATTTAAAGTGTCATAAAGTCAGGAACCATGTCTTATCTAAACTTTATGTCTTCCCCAGATGGTAGCACAATTCTTTGTATAATGTAGGAGATTATTATTGTTGCTGTTAATAACAATAATAACATAACAGCTAATAATATAACATTAAAACATTTGCAAGGTGTTTTACATATTTTATTTCATTTGAATCCTACAACCTTAGGAGGTAAATGCTTTTATCTTATAGATAAGTAAATTGTATCTCAGAAAGGTTAAGGGATTTGCCCAAGGTTGCATAATTAATGATTTTTAGAAGCAAAGTTTGAATCCAAGTCCTGACTCTATTGGCAACTAGGTGACACAGTAGATAGAATTCCAGTCCAGGAATCAGGAAGACTTCTCCTCCTGAGTTCAAATTTGGCCTCAGACACTTAGTAGCTCTGTGACCCTGAGCAAGTCATTTAACACTGTTTGCTTCAGTTTCCTCATTGTAAAAAGGGCTGAAGAAGGAAATGGCAAGTCCTTCCAGGACCTTTGCCAAGAAAACCCCAAATGGGATCATGAAAAGTGAGAGATGACTAAAAAAATACTAAACAAACAAAAACCTTCCTGATTTTAGTCACTGTATTCTATATTGAATTGAATTGAATTATGCCACATTTGTGGTATATGTCTCCAACCATGCCTATCCCAATGTGGCCAGCAAAGACTCATTCATACCACAATACCTTTTAAAGACATTAAAATGTCATCATCACTAGAGTTATAATCAGAAGTTTTTTCACCTGTGGCAAAAAATGGTTGGGAACAATGAAATAGCAATAGATTATCCAATCATGAGTGTAGTTGTTCCAGGAAAGGTGAGCTCAGAGACTGAGGGAGAAAGCAGATTCAGAAAGGCACTATAGTAATGGAGTTAAACATAGAAGATCAGAACCATATAGAACATATAGATAGGTCCAGTGGTCACTAGCACATACTTCTAGGGAAGAAATAATATCTCTCTCAGACGTCAGTCATCTGATGCAAAGCTCTACTTTCCCACTGCCATAGTTTTGTCCATCACTCCCACCCCATTACTTCTTGCCTACCTCCTCTAATTAGGAGGAAGTTGTTCAGTGGAAGGAGCATGTGGATTCTGGAATCAGATCATATGAGTTTATACTTTGCTTTTGATACTTACTACTTGTATGACCTTGATCAAGTGTTTAATGTGCTTTGCCCTTAATCTCCTCTAAGTATCCATGATGCAATTATTGAATAAATGCAAATGATGCACACTACTTCAGGAAGTTTACATAGGCAGTTAGTTATGTGTTATTCAGTCTCTCATTGTAATGGTAATGGTAATGTGAAGATCTTCCCTGCCCCTTAATAAACCTAAGGGAATTTGAAGACCTTCCCTGATTTGCAGATCTTCCCTGCCCCCTAATAAGGTGAATATAATCACATGGAGCTAGTGGTGGGAGGAATTTGCTGAAGGGTACAGCAGAGCCCACAGGAATCTGGGAGTCAGAACAATTAGATGATGGGAGGAGATATGATGGCAGGCAAGCAGAGAGGTTTGTAAGTAAATGTTTGTGGGAAGGCTAAAGGATGGTGTGGCTCTCTGCTATGTTGTGGTGTATTAATTTCTATTTTGCTATGGTGGATTCAGTTTCTTGGTGTTGGGATTTGGTTTTCTGGTATCCAAATAAATGTTTTGCTTCTGTCTTCTATATAGTGAGTCTCCTATATGTTGTAATTGAACACTATTCTGGTGTATTTACAGTTGCTCTCGGTACCGTGAATATTTGCTTTGACACTACACTCATATAAAACTTAAAAACGGGGGGGCGGAGCCAAGATGGCAGAGTAGAAACAGCTCATCCAAGCCACTCTGCCCCCAGATTCCCCCCAAACTATGTAAAAGGGGACTCTGAACAACTTCTGGAGCCCCAGCACCCACAGAATGACACAGAGAAGCTAAACTCCCGCTGAGAACAGCCCAGCAGCCCTGCAGGAAGGACCAGCACAGTGCTCTGGGAACCAACAGCACACAGTGTGCAGAGCACGGGGAGCTGAGCCGAGCCCAGGTCCCCATGAGCCGAGGTTTAAGCCCCAGGGCGGCAGGGCCAGCAGCTGGCTGGAGAGACCCCAGAACACCAGCAGCTGTGGCAACTCCAGAAGTATCAACATAGACATGCCTAGGACAAAGTAAGAGGTTAGTGTCCTATGGACTTTGGGACCACTATTTGGGGAATGCGTTGGCTCCCTCCCCTGGGGGCTAGAAGCCACTGAGGAGACACGCCATTTTGTAGTTTTCAGAGGCCGCTCCAGCTCCTGGCCTGCGAATTGTAGGGAGATCCAGCGATCAGTCTGGGGGGTAATCGCTCTTGCTTTAACCTCCCTGGATCTGGATTGTGATCTAGGGTGGAAGTTGTGGGTGGGTTTAGAGCTTGCCAGAAACGGAAGTTGCCCCCCACACGTTTGGGACGAAAATTCCTCTATCTGGCCTTAAAGCCATAGTGTGGCAACAAGCCCAAAAGTCAAATAATTAAGTGGCAACATGCCAAGGCAAAGGAAACAGAAAAATGCAACCCTAGACTCCTATTTTGGGGGCATAGAACGGGAAAAGGACTGTGAGGTCAGAAGTCCTGCTCCAAAAACCCCAGGGGAAAACATGAGCGGGTTGCAGTCCATAAAGGACCTAAAGAAGGACTTTAAAAATCAAATAAGAGAAGTGGAGGAAAAATTGGAAAGAGAAATGAGAAGGACGCAGGAAAAGTATGAAATGAGGGTCAACAGCCTGACTGAGGAAAACAACACCTTAAAAAATAGACTAGGGGTGGCTAGGTGGCACAGTGAGTAAGAGCGCCGGCCTCGGAATTGGGATGACCCGAGATCAAATCCGGCCTCAGAAAATGAGCACCCATACATAAATAATGACTAGCCGTGTAACCTTGAGCAAGTTACTTAACCCCAATTGCTTTAAAAAAAAAAAAAACAGACTAACTCAAATGGCAAAGGAGGCCCAAAAGGGCAATGAGGAGAAGAATGCCTTAAAAAGTCGAATTTGCCAGATGGAAAAAGAATCTCAAAAGTTCACTGAGGAGATTCATTCCTTTAGAGTTACACTGGACCAAATGGAAGCTAATGATTTTATGAGAAATCAAGATTCTGTTAAGCAGATCCAAACAAATGAAAGATTAGAAGGCAATGTGAAATATCTCATGGGAAAAACCACTGACCTGGAAAATAGATCCAGGAGAGACAATTTAAAAATTATTGGACTACCTGAAAGCCATGATCAAGGAAAGAACCTAGAAATCACCCTTCAAGAAATTCTCAAGGAAAGCTGCCCTGATGTTTTAGATCCAGAGGGCAAAATAGAGGTTGAAAGAATCCACCGATCACCTCCTGAAAAAGATCCCAAAAAGAAAACTCCCAGAAATATTATAGCCAGGTTTCAGAATCCCCAGATCAAGGAGAAAATACTACAAGCATCCAGGAAGAAACAATTTCAATATTGTGGAAACACAATCAGAATAGCCCAGGACCTGGCAGCTTCTACACTGAGGGATCGAAGGGCATGGAATATGATATTCCAGAGGGCAAAAGGGCTGGGACTGAACCCAAGGGTCACCTACCCAGCAAAACTGAGTATTTTGTTTCAGGGGGAAAATATGGTCATTCAGTGGAATAGAGGACTTTCAAGCATTCTTGAGGAAAAACCCAGAATTGAATAGAAAATTTGACATCCA